>JAKUCD010000002.1:0-407733 GCA_030563525.1 Nadsonia commutata
GTTATCACCGCGGATTTTGATTCCGCTAACCTCAGTTCGAATCTGGGTACGACCTTCTTTTTTGAGGTGAATTAACATTTTTTACTGACCTGTTTATTATCAGATATAGATATTCTTTTAGTAAAATAATACACTACGTATATAGAGCGAAGAGCAATGCTGTAAGAAACACAAATTTAAGATTTTTTAAACCAAGAAATGATGTGTATAAGTTGAAAATGGTAAAAGGAAATAACGGAACAAACTGATCAAGCTAAATGTGTCTTAAAGTTACTTCATGTACCACAGGCATTGAGTATGAGCAGCACCTTTAGCCCACAGTTGTTTATGCATTGCATAGACATATACATATATGTGACCTCGATCTAAACTAACAAGCGCGATAACCGGCTTACTAAACCAAACCATCGGTTTATTTATGGCTTTTGCGTCGTTAAAGGGGAGCCGATGTTGAAATCAAGGCTCTAGGTCTGTTTCTGGTGCCCCCAATTCTACATTCTTCTTGTCTAAATATGGTTCGTTCCCGGATCTAAAGCTGGTTAAATGGTTGGGGCGGCGAGATGGTATTGATTTGTAACCGCTTGGGCCGGTTGGCCGGACTCACCCGTGACTTGGGGTAATATAATAAGGCGGCTTTTGCTGCGTCCCTTCCTGCATCGGCTGCTTTATTTGTCCTTCCCTTTATTCTTTTTTCCCCTCTGGCCTGTAACCTCACCTCTTTCCACTCGCTGTCAGTAAGCAGCATTATTGCCCATCATCGAAAGCCCACTACCTCTTTCCCCATACTCTGTACGCTGACGCTGCTGCTTCTCGACTCCGAACCTTCCATCCCTTGCTCCCATCCTCGCAGCGTCCGATCTCGACTTCCGGCCGCTCGATCTCAATCGCTTCCACGATTTGGGCTATAATGATAGTCTAGACATACTCTTTTCATATTTTCCCAATTGATGCCATCTTCCAGTGATCATCATAATATTAATTTAAACAGCGCCAATCTCAATCCCTCTCCCAACGGCCACAAACCGAACTTTAGTATGGCTTCCAGTACCACAACTAACGCTAGCGCCAACCCCCTACTATTGGCCTCGCCGCCTTCAGTACCATCACCATTATCTCCTTCCCTAGCTTCGGGCCCTCAGACCTTTCATAGTATTCACATCACCCCTGGACCCGTTATCTCACGGTCGCCTTCAATTGGCTCGGGCCCTGTGAATCTGGATAGCCCTGACTTTAACAAGGCCAACGAACGTTCTTATTCATTTTCGTCTTTCATTTTTTCCAACCCCAATTCATCCCAACCCCCTCGACAAAATAGTCAAAATTATTTATCAGTGCCGTTATCGTCATCGTCATCGAGTACTCTCTTAGCCGGTCTCTCAGATCCTAATCTTCATTCTTCAGCGCCCTCGGCGCCCTCGGCGCCCTCAACTTCCCAACACCCTAATAATAACAATGCCCTAAGTACTGCGTCATCTAAATTTAGAGCGGTATTAAGTGCTAGCTTTTCAGGGTCTAGCTCCAATGTGCGTGATACTAACAATCCATTTGGACCCACCAAGGAATCTAGTACGGCCTTTAGTGATGAGAATGATTTAATTCGTAATATGGGGCAATTCAGTATCACCGGTTCACGTGATAATACTAGAGCTTCCTTGATTACTACTCAAAGTGAATTTTACGGTTCACCAAGTCAACGACAGGACCTATCGTTCACCTCGTTTGGTTCAGCAAGTCCCCAGGATAAAAAAAATGATGGCCATGATGATCAAGATGCTGATGATGAAGATTACAGTAATAACTTAGGCGTCCTATCAGCATCACAATTATTGTTTGATGATGATTCACCTTCGGATTATACCGATAAATCCGTCATGGGATATCACAATTCTGTCAGTAACGTACTATCCAGTTCTTCGACTTCAATAAATAACCTATCCGGTAATTCAGTTTTTCGTTCAGCATCAATTCCCTTATTGAGTAGTCTCCAGCATCTCAATACTCCACAATCAGTACATATCTCGGCAACTACTTCATCTCAAGCGGCAAAATCAGCATCATCAACATCAATCCCTTGTCAATCCGCTCCCAGAGCGCAATCACTTCAAAATCGAAGTCCCTCCGAGGCCCTTTTGCAAGCAGAAACCACAGTAGATGAATTTCCTATCTTAGTGCGTAGACAAAGTTCCGTTAGTTATAATCCTGCCATTGGCCCCGCTTTTGCTTGTAATTGGAATGATTCAGTCATTTTTGAGGCTGACCCAATCGATACTGATTGCCCGTTACATCTACCTCAAAGTCGTGTTACATCTAATCCCGTCAATATAAGTATTAATGGTAAGGAAATCTTATCTAGTAAACCAGCAGGGTCCGCCTCACATATCTCAACAGGAGATAATAGTAATATTGACAATATGGCTTCATATGAGATGGGTGAAAATAGAAGGACTTCTAATAAAACAGGTGATAACAATGAAGTAAGTGGTAATATTTATGAACCAAACGCATCGTACCGTCAATCATTCTCAGAAATGTCATCACCTGGCTCTCAACAACCGCAACAACAACAGGCCAATTCAACAAATTACTTTTCTTATTCTCAACACCCTCAAATGACACCTAACCAACCATTTCAATTACAATCTCAGTCGCTTGCACATGGAAATTTCCATCCGTTGAATATGCAGGGTCCAGGCCATTCAATGAACACGGATATGAATATGCCACCTATGAATATGCCACCTATGAATATGCCACCTATGCATATGCCACCTATGCATATAAACATGCCAATAAGCATGAACATGAACGGTATGCCAATGGTAAATATGAATGGCCGCTATCCTGGGGTCCAAGCGCCAGGTACATTATATATGAATGGTATGCCCATGTATCATGACCCGAATTTGGTATCTGGATCGGGTTATAATTCTTATAATATGCTAATAAATATGAATGGTACGCCAATGAGCATGAATTTAGATTTAAATCAAGTTGAAAGTAATAACGAGACCGTGAAAGATGCTAATAGCGATAATAATAATAATAACAGCATTAATCAAGGCAATAATCAAAATCAAAACAAATCTCAAACTCAACAAGGTAAAAACCATAACCATAATCGAAGCGGTAATAACAATAATAAGAATAATAATCATAACTCAAAAATTGGAAACTCTGATTCCCATTTCAGAAATACAGTGAGTAAGAATCTCAAGAATGATAGATCAGTTAGTGAAGATATGAAGCTTGATATGGATATTGCCGACAATAGCAACAAACACAAGAAGACCAACAGTGTTGAAAGCAATAATAATTTTTCTGGTGAAAATCGTCGCCAAAACGAACAAGATATTGCTTTGAGATTTGCCAATCTTGATATGGAAAGTATGAGTAAGGAGATTTATTCATTATGTAAAGATCAGCATGGGTGTAGATTTTTACAGAAAAAATTGGAAGATAATGATTCAAAGTATTTGGAAATTATCTTTAATGAGACTTACTCTCATGTTGTTGAACTTATGACTGATCCCTTCGGGAATTATTTATGTCAAAAATTATTAGAGCATGCTACAGTTGATCAACGTACTATTTTAGTCAAGACTGCTGCACCTCAATTAGTTAAAATTGCCCTCAATCAACATGGTACAAGAGCATTACAAAAGATGATTGAATTTGTGACTACACCTGAACAAATTTCAATCATTGTAAATGCGCTTAATACTAATGTGGTTAAACTAATTGAAGATTTAAACGGTAATCATGTAATTCAAAAGTGCCTTAATCGTTTATCCAGTGATGACTCTCAATTTATATTTGATGCCGTTGCTGAACATTGTGTCGCAGTCGGCACTCATCGTCATGGCTGTTGTGTTTTACAAAGATGCATTGATCATGCTTCCATTAAACAAAAGGCACAATTAATTAATGAAATTACGAGAAATTCATTCGGACTTGTTCAAGACCCATTCGGTAATTATGTTATTCAATATGTTCTTGACCTTAACAATAATAAGATTTACTCTGAACCATTGATTGAACAATTTTTTGGTCATATTTGTACGTTATCAATGCAAAAGTTTTCATCAAATGTGATTGAAAAGTGTATCAGAATAGCTGAACCGTCAACAAGTAAAGTGATGATTGAAGAATTAGCCGTTTCGACTAATTTAGAGAAATTACTCAAGGACTCTTATGCGAATTATGTGATTCAAACTGCATTAGACTTTGCTGATCTTGATACTAGGGCGCGATTAATTCAGACTATTGAACCAATTATGCCAATAATTAGAGGTACACCTTATGGTAGAAGAATTCAATCAAAGATTGTAAATATTACTACAAATACCCAACCCCAGTCACAACAAGGACCGTCTCACGGCAATAATCACCACTATGGAAATGGCCGTCATCAATCTACTGGTCGACGTGGTGGTGGTAATAATCATTACGCGTCTTTGATTCACCAGTCTTCTCATACTGTCGCTGAATCAGGAGCTGAGTATCATCAACACACCCGCCATCAGCAACAACTTCATCAACAGCAACATATGCACCAACATCAACATATGCAGCAATATCCTTATAATTATTAAACAATTATATGAATATAAAAATATTATTTCCTTTTTTTTCTTCTGCTCTATTTATTTCTTCACTTTCGAAAAAAAACAACAAAAAAAACGAAAAAAAGTAACAAAAAAAACATCATTCCTTTATCTTTTTTTTTTCTAAAAGATTTTATTTTATTCCACTCTTTTGGCCTAGCTTGTATTATACAGAGAAAAGTTATATCTCAACATATAAGAACAAAGAATGATATGGATTAAAGATGAATTAAAAACTAATAGTAATCAAGGTTATTAGGTTTCAGATAGGCCACTGACTAGGATTACAGGCACATATCTAAGATACAACAACAACAAAGACCAGCAAGACTAAAAAAAATAAAAATAAATAAAGAATAACAAGATTAGTATAAATATTCTAACTTTAAATATAGAAATAAAATAAATAGAACTTACAGGCCGGCACAACATCCATTATCTTTACTTTGAGCGGGTTGTTGTTGAACGTAAATAGGTTGCTATAAGACAAACGAAAAGTTACAATTGGAATGAGAAAACCCCATCCAACGAGAAACAAGACTAATTAGCAAAAACACAAATATATTTAATTAGTTATCACATTCTCTTCTTAAATGTTTACTTACAGGCTGTTGTTGGTAACCTTGTTGTTGACCGCCCTGTTGGTAGCCACCTTGCTGAGGGTAGCCACCTTGTTGTTGGTAACCACCTTGTTGGGGGTAACCGCCTTGTTGTTGATAACCACCCTGTTGAGGGTAGCCACCTTGTTGTTGGTAGGATTGCGGGGGGTAATTAGGGGCTCTCTATAGCAAAAAGAAACGGTCGAGGTACCCTCCAAAAGAGAGATACGATATAGTTCACCCAACGAGTTAGAAAATGAATTGATAAGGCCCTTTCGAGACTAATTTGACAACGATGTATATTTTTTCCCGCATATCACGTATCAAGCGGTTGCATTTAAATTTAGAAGATGAATAACCAAAACCAGTCATCATCGGGATAATATTGCCTACCGTTATCCGAAGGACTTCCGCTAATCCCGACTAAACCTGATGATTATTATTATTAAAAATTGAAAAAAAATACCCTGGAGACGCATGCCCAAAAGGAAAAGATCATACTTACAGTGTCAGAACCAGAATTTTTGTAGTAATCGTTGGCGCTCATTATGTAGAATTGAAGTTGGTCGTTGATTTGTTTGGGCAGATATGCAGCGAGAGTGACGTTAGATATACTTGGTGGTGGTGATCCGCCGCCGGAGGTTTCGCCGTTCCTTGGCGCATCGGGAGCCGGGTAACCCAGGCTATCTGGAGGCTGTACCGCTTGACTCGTGGCGAATAAAGGAAGGAAGAACCGATGGTAAGAGAACGAATAGATTTTTTGATAAATATAGAAAAATACTTGATTCTAATATAACATATATATATATATAATTTAATGAATAAACGGCAGCTGAAGGAGGGGCATTAATCTTGTTAAGCGACATTAATCTTGTTCGGCAATGGCCACCAATCTTTCCTCGATTTGGTCAACGGTCAACTTCTTGAAACCTTGGTCCTTTAAGGCTACACCGATTTCAATGTCACCCTTACGGAAATCAACACTGAGGGCACTGCTCAGGGCGGTAATGGCGAGTTCAACGACTTCTTCCCATTCGCCCTTGGCGTGATCCTTCTTTTTCAGTTTCTTCTCCAACCAGTTCATGGCCTCTTGTTGTTTAGGACCGGTTGATGTAGCCTTATAACCAACGTAGTAACCGGCAGGATCACATTTATATAATTGAGGTCCGAATTCATCATCAACACTTATTAAAGTCATACAAACACCCAAGGGTCTCATATAAGCCCGTTGCGTATAAACTTGATTGATATTAGCCATACGTTTAGCCAATGCATCACAGGGCATTTCATAACCATATTTATATCTAAATTCAGCGGCTTCACCCCGCGCACGAGCTACGGCGGCTCTAGCATCAGGAATTTGACCAGTTAACACGGCGCCAACTCCAGGTGAAATGCGGAAAATATAAGAAACTGATTCGGGATCGAGTAACTTATCGGGGACCTTCTTTTGCGATACTACCACGGCACAGTCCTTACCACGGATACCTATAGAGGTAATATTAGCCGAAGTAACGGCCTTAAAGGCGTATTCGACTTGGTAAAGTCTACCCTCAGGGGAGAAAATAGTAATATGCCTATCGAAACCGGCACCTAAAGAAAATAAAGAAAAGAGAAATCGTTAGTATTAGTTCTCAATAAAAAAAAACCATGTTGAGAGAGACAATTCAAAAACTCCATTGATGATAACATCTGCCATTTCGGATGAACCAAAGAATTCACCGTATAAATGACCAGAAACAGTAACAATGACATTGCAGAATAAACAGTCAATCTTATCGCCCTGATCCTGCTTGCCGACCGTAATCAGGAGAGTGGGGTCCAACGGACTCTAGGCCGATGTGGACGTGGCCTCCAAACCATCGACTTCACATACCTGACATTGTGAATTAAATTGCAAAACGAGACGAGTGGAAGATTTATTTAGGAATTGCCAATCTAAGAAAAGAGTTGCGAAAGCAGAATAGATGCGATTACTGAAGATAAGCCTAACACGAGGAATTGAGTAGTGTAAGCAGGGTGGTGCTGCCGGTTCGCCACTCAACTTTTTCCAGTGGATGGGACAAATCAAGGATATGCATCCCAAACCGTAGGCGTTGATTACAATATTGAGTAGTTGCATTAATAATGTAATTTATGTGTGTGTGTGTGTTTATATAGAATAAATATAATAAGCGAGTGATGAAATTTCTTAGATTTCTTACCGTAGATTTCTCACACCTATTCACTCACTCTCGCTACGTTCGAGTTCGTTCGAGTTCGTTGTTATTATTGACCTTTAAGGTACATATCACTACAAACGATTTGGGACCAACCCTTACTTCGCTTGACACAATGGAACAAGATTTTACAATACTCTACATGAATTTCCTTCTGACTGGGCCCAAACGAATTCAATAATAATTGAAGTAGACCAACCGTATTACCACGATTGGTGGCTAGATGAAGTTCTGCGGATGAGTAAGAACTCATACGGTTTAAGTATGCACGTCCGTCCTCCAAGGGTTTAATTGTGGCTAACTCCTCCGATAGACTCATACCACTCTCAGGGTTGGTGACTTGACCAAAGTTATTATGATTCACCAATGATGCCCTTTGCACATAATCATCTAATAATTCTTCGGGCCCACTACCAGCATAACCCCAAATCCATATGGCCAATACCGCCGAGAATAACGCTTGAGGCCGATGTAAGATAGGATCATCTACTTCACTGTACTCAATGTATTCACTTGACTTTGATAAATATGTCTTTCGAAGTAACAGAAGCGCATGTGAAACACCAATAGATTCAGAGTTAATACTTCCCGATTTGTTTACCCCTGGTACTTGCATTGCATTCGCAATCCAAGCATTGACTTTAGTTACCACTTGATCATAATCGACTTTTCTTACACGCATGCTTAGGATAGTTGGTGCACCAGCATAAATTTGAGTTTCATGAACTGATAAGTGAGTACTGAAATAAGTTATATGAAATAAAGCTAATGGCACAAATCTGAGTTCCTTGGCGATATGTTTCATTTTACGATCAAGTTGATCCGTACTAGATACAGGCGAAGAAGACGCAGTTGATGAAAGGGACGGTGTTCTCCCGCTTATGGTCCTGCTGTTGGTTTCATTTTCAATTGGAACACCCGGGAACCCCATTTGACAACCAACATTATACTGTTGCCACCAAAAGTCTAAAACAGGAAAAATTACGTCCCGCCATGATTCCTGGAAATCAATACACCTACCTAAACTTGATCTTCTCAAGTCACGTTGTTGCATTTCATAAGATATACTCATTATACCGGCACACAACGCTAATTTACCCATATAACCGGTTCTAACGGTTTGTTTTCTTAATGTTTGTTCAAGAGCCTTTAGATAGGGGATATCATTATTATTCCCATATAAGGGGTTACCCTTTTCCGGGAAAGAATCCCAAATTTCATCATCACAGGGTAAATTTAATCGAATTTCATGAACTGACATAACGGCTGTATGACCAAATGCCACTTGATGAAATATATCAATTGCAAATGCACAAAATGCTGATCTTTTAGTCTCTTCAGCCCAAATCCATTCTTTCCAAGGGTTTTTATTTACAGTTGTGGTTGTGGCTGTAGTGGTCGGCCCCTCATCGTCATTCACTGTTGTGACATCAACGGTGGATTCTACTAATGCTGACCCACGTCTAATCAATTGAATTGTAGTACCATGATGTAAATGAGCTCTTTGATGTAACGAACGATTAGCAAGATTCTTCTCAAAAATTTCAAGTAATAGTAGACTTTGAATTACCCAAGATTTTGCCGGCGGATTAAATGCGGGACATCCAAATATTATCCAACGTAATGGTACTGCGGCAGATGTAGCAAATTCCATGGCACCATCGTAAGCGGCACCTAAAATAATTATTGACCATATTAATAATGGTTCAGCCTCGGAAGCTTGAAATGTGGATTTATGCAAAATTGGGTATTGCCGATGTACCGATACCCAATAAAGACAAAAGAATCGATTAAGCTGACTTAAACTACAATTAGGATGATGATCTAGTTCGGGCATGTACTCAATTAAATTCATTCGTCGTTGTGCTGTAATTTTTAATCCTTCTAATGGCGCGCTTGGTGGGGTTAATAGATTAGGAAGGGCCATTGGTGATAACGCAGTAGAATAAAGACTGGGGTTGAGTAATGATTCTGGATTGAATACCGATTCATCGGGAAATAACCATGAGATTAGTTCACTTTGCTTTTCGGGACCAAAGTCCATTGGATGTAGTTCTGGCGCCGATGTAGGTGTTGATAGTGATACTATTGGCTGTAACTGAGGTTTAGAGTAAGATGTAGAAAAAGAAGAAGAGGAAGAAGATGCCATACTGTATTGACTGTTATTAACCATTGATACAAATTCAGAATTATGTTGACTGAAAAATGGCGGTTTATTGTTGATATTATTGTTTGCCATTGGGTTCCCGGCGTAAGCTGACGGTGCTAGATGAGACAGCGGTAGACCAGGTGGTGAAATATTAGGCGTAGGCAAGATCTGAGATACGGGCACACGAGAGAATAATAATGGTTCAGGATCGGATGAAAGATATGATAGCTTATCCGATGACGACGTTGATGCCGAGACTGAAGATGAGGGATCATATGAAATTATTGGCTCAGTAGTCCAAATGGAAGGTTCAATCTTCACAAGAGGCGATAATACCCTAACTGGAGATTGAATTTGGGATGAAGAGGAGCTGATATTATCAACTAGTTTACGTTCTTGTTTGATGGGATCTGTATCGTCATCACCGGATCTAAGCTTTTCGCGATGCCTTTCCACATGACGATTACGTAGATCTTCTCTAACGAATTTTTTACCACAACCACGTCTTTTACCACTGACGGTAGTTTTATCCTCATCTTCACCATTACCTTCACCATCACCTTCACCATCCGTTACATCATCGCCATCGAGGTCATAATTATCGTAGGGCCACTGACAGTAAAAGAATCCCTTCGGAGAATGATTAAGTTTATGACGAACGAGATGTTCATACCGGGTGAATCGTTTAGTACAACCCGGATGTACACATTCAAAAGCCTTGGCACGACCCGCACGAGATCGTGGCGCCCGTTTATATTGTGACGAAGAGGGCGATATCGATGATTCATATGGTGATGACGATCTCGATGATGGGACCGTCGGTGGAACCGCCGAGGGAAGTTTATCCAGAGCGCGTTTTTTAACACCGTAAACTTCGGAACCGGAGGGTTCATCTGTCGGGATGTGTGTGGTGCCCATGTTTACGGGCGGGATAGATACGGGTACGGGCATGGCCATATTCACAGGAAGAGGAATATTTACGGGTAAGGCCATACTCATATCCATATCCATATCGATGGGAATATCCATACTCATAGACATATTCATTGGAATTTCCATGTTCATAGTCATGTTATCCATCGAAGACATATTCATCATATTCATGCCCCCCGTATGGTTCATATCCATGCTCATATTAAGATCCATGGATGACAAACCGTGACCGTCGTTGTGTATTGAAGATCTACCAAAGATACGATGCCGTATATTGCTTGTAATCATTATGGGTGCTTGCTATGTAATCCTTTTAGCAGATACTATACTTTTACAGTTAATTTCTTCCTTGTGTCTCTCTCGACCGAAAATATTGATAGTTTAATAAATAATAACTTTCACTCGCAATAAAATGCAATGAATATATCCATTAACAAAAATTCCCTATGTCTATCGAGGAGAGTGAACCAGTGCCTTCCTCTCAAGGGTCGGAAATAACATGCACCGGAAATTTGTTAAGTCCAAGCGAGCGAGACTCCCCGACTGGCGGGGCCGCACGGCTTGTGCATGATTTGAACAAATGAGCCATATATAAGCGCGGCTCATCGCGACTCAAGGCACGCCGAAGGCACGGCGATGTGCGTAATGAGGGGCACACATGAATGAATGAGAAAGACATAATGATGTATTCAAGACGATTAAGAAAATAGTGATATATATTATTATATAAAATACATAGGGAGTAGGGCAAGAATTTATTGAGAGGGAGGAAATAAGTTCGTGATTTCGTTCCAATCATCATTTGCGCAATTTTTATTAATTTTATTTTTCTTCATTTATCGAAAGGATGAGCAATACATCCATATGATAAGATTACTCGCATCACTCACGATTCGCTCATCAGGCTTAATTCATATTTTCATTACCGTAAAATCCACCCATACCATTTCCCCCATTAGGTGACATTCCAAGTGAATTCATCATTGGCATAGGACCACTACCCGCTAACGATGACATATTAAAATTATTTAAATTATTAAAATTATTCATATTCATATTATTCATATGACCCATATTTAATGTCATCATAGGTAATGGTGCGGGACTACTACCACCACTGCCAGATCCAGTATTATCAGCGGCATTATTAACTCGCTTTTTACCACCTCGTTTGGGCACATACTCATCAGGATGTAATCGTCGAATATGTTGTTGTTTATGCGTTGAGGCCTTGGGTCCCTTGAATAGACGTCCGCATGTAGGGCATTCTTCAGTCTTGTATTGAGCGTAAGCGACAGAATTTTGGGGCGGCGTCTTAACGTAACCAACACTATTACGATTATTTTGATTATTCATATGATTAATATGATTATTATTGCTATTATTGCCAAATCCAGAGTTGTTCAAGTTAAGACCAGCATTACTATGACGATTTTGTTGATTATGTATTTGATTATGATTTTGAATATGTTGAAGATGACTTTGATCAATATTAAGGTTGAGATGCTGATTAACAATATTGTTATTACTATTATTGTTATTGTTGTTTAAATTATTCATATTGATTTGATTTTGATTATTATTTAATGATGCTAAATTAGCACCATTAAGATTTAAATTATTATTATTTGATGGCGAAAGTGAATTGATCGGAATATTAGATGGATTTAATGAACCCGATCTTGATCGTACCATTGCGCCCGGGTTGGGTATTGTGAGCGATTTACGAGTTGATGAAGAAACTGATGGTGACATATTATGAATCGTATGTTGTTGCTGTTGTTGCTGTTGTTGCTGGGGTTGCTGTTGCTGTTGCTTTTTAGATGTATAAGGATCAAAACCTACCGCAACACGCGCTACGCCAGGAGGTAATAATGCAACGGCCTTACTAAGGTCAATACCCGGAACAGTGGGTCCACCAATTAAGTTATTAGATACTGGATTCATATTGATTGAATTATTACTATTATTGATAACAGTTTGAAAATTATTAGCATTACCAAGACCGGGCGAAGCAGCGGCCGCCGCGGCAACGGCTACATGAGACGAAAAATGATGACCCATATCTACGCCAGTAGTGTAAGAAGACGGTGAACCACCAACAGAAGCCTGATTAGAACCATTACTAGTTGACGATGATGTCAAATAAGGGTGTTGTGGAATAACTAAGGATGATGCTAATGCATGTTCACGCTTTTCAATGTAAGATGGGTAGGGTGCCGTTGGCGATTCGGGCGAATCAGGAGATTTAAAAAATTGTCTTTGTCGTTGTTGCCGATAACGCGTGAATTTTAATTTCTTCTTCGATGAAGAGTTAGTCGCCAATTTACCCGATGACTGAGGTGAATCAGGAGAATTTGGTAATGAGTCTTCACCGTTAACGTCGACGTCAGCATCAAGGTCAACGTCGACATCAGAGTCAAGGTCAACATGAGCCATACCTGAAGCCTTACGTAACCATGATGGAGTGACTATAGGTGTAACTTCAGGGGGAGGATTAGGTGTAACGGACAAAGGGATAGCCTCGACGGTTTCAATGGCATCGCAAATGGCCAAGAGACTAATAGCATCGTAATAAGAGGAAGAAGCCGATGAGTCACGATCGGAAGTGACAGAGGGTGATTCGGACAGAGTAACCGACATTTTAGCAACTAAAACAAAGAAAAGTAAAAGATTCACTCGTTAGCATAAGATAATAATATTAAAACTTGATCCAGGTGTCAGGATCGATACGCGAAGCAAAAAAAAAAAAGCACCAACACCAGCAACGTCACACACATACCGAAAACGAGATAGAACACGAAACAGTAAAGACCAGAATGGATCGGAGCAGTCAGACAATGACACAGAACAATGTGAAGTTAGCGGAAACGCAATACAAACACAAACGGGTACGAGTTGAAAGAGGGAGGTTGACGAGTGGGAGTGGGACAACGGCGCTAAGGCCGTTGGTAGGGGTAGGGCGAGAAAATGCAACCTTCTGCCGGGCAGTAAAGGGTTAACTACTACTGAGTTAGGGACCGTATATAGAGGACGCTGGTGTATCTTAATAGAATAAAACAATATGTATAGAGATCTATATACTGATTATTATTATCACTACCGTAAGATTAAATTGGGCTCTACTTGCGAAGTCAAGCCCACTTATACCACCCTCTAGCGGTCTCTATTATACGCCCAAGGCTTTTTTCATCTAGATATTTATTGAATTCCGAATAAAAAAAAATGAAATGAGAGAAACAAATATAAAAAGAAAGAAAGTTACAATAAAGTAAAAACAAATATTAAGTAAAATACATGGTGTTTTTTTGGTCCATTAGTTTAAAGACTATACTTAGACTAATAAAACGGCGTTAACACAACCATCACGATCAGGTTCATTAGTAATTTGAGCATATTTACCCCAAACGACCTTACCACCAGCGGTAACAAGACCTAATTCGGACACATTAACTTCAATAATGGTACCTCTAGTCAAGACACCTAATTGGGTGTACATGGGTGATTGAGGATTCTTCTTGACGGATAAAATGGGTAAATGAACGGTAACACCGAGCTCGGGGTGAGTTACATTAGCCTTCTTTTGACGTAAAGCAGAAGGACGAATAATACGCTCCAATTTAACGGGACGACGAGTGAAACCTTCACCGACGAAGGTATGTTTTGTAATCATACGTTTCCAGGACTTGGTCTTCTTGGAACCGGTTTTGATAACCTTGAACATTTCTTCTTCGGTAATACCACGTACACGCGGTAAGGGTACACTGAACTTATCAGCTTTTTCTAATCTCTTTTGTTTAATAGAACTACTAAGGGCCTTGGCGGTATTAGGTTGTTGTCTATCCAATAAATATGTCGGTAAGGCATCGCCATCTTCGGGGTTATTATCCTTGGGGGTACCCTTAACCTTACTCTGTTCATGTTGACGAATCTTCTTCTTCATAGCAACCTTTTCAGAGTATCTCTTCTTGGCGAACATCTTAGCTCTGTGACCAGTCAAATTTTGAGCATCCTTAGCGATACGGTGACCCTCACGAGCTTCCCGTTTTCTCTTACGTTCATCATGATCCAATCTCTTACCGTGTTGCTTGATATGCTTTTCAATATATTCGTTTTGAGGCTAGAGAGAGTTAGTACCATTGTCAAAAGAAGAAGAAAAGTTCAGTTAATTTCAATCACTTACCATATTGAATAATTATTTCTTGATTGTATATTAAAGATAGATGGGAGAAGAAATGATCGACTCAATAACCCAGATAAAAAACGAAAAAAAAACGAAAAACGAAAAAAAATTCTCATTTATATGCACACTCACGTTGGGAGTTTAGTTACCCGGGGGGCAGTTGGGAGTAGAGCATTGGGAGAGTTGCCGTGGTAGTGGGACGGACGCGGGGCGTTGTTGTATATGTCTGTGCACTAAACATCTCATATCTATAGTATAAAATGATCTCGGTTTTCACATTTCTCAAAGAAAACACAGGAAAGGTTCTTTTACTCTTGAAAAGAATATCTTTTATATATATACTATCTCAACACTCATTACGTTCCCAAACCTTAACATCCACCTCCATGCCAACCTCCCAATCGTAGGAAATCGAAAATCGAATCAAGCTTATCGATGTGTAATTATATATATTGCTTTATCACCAACGCCACCTACCCCTACACCAATAACTGTGTCAAGTGCCTCGATTGATGTGGATTTCAATAAATTATAATACGATGAGAGATCATTCTCTAGTGATATCTTACCGCAACCTGGCCGCTTAATATCTATGTCAAAGTCACCTTTTCAGAATTTGATCGTGACCGTCATTGCATTTAATATTATCTGAAACGCAAACTCAAACTGAAAGATAAGCGATAACATCATCATGGCTAACACTTTATACACTCTACTGTAAATAGTCGCATCAGGTCCAGGTTCCCGCCGCATTATGCGCGGCGGAATACTAAATCTTATCAGCCATGCCTTGATTGACCGGATTTGGTCGTATCGTTTCGGAGTGTGAGTCGTTTTGGCGGGACATTTATGGCTACAGGGTGAGTACTGAGCAGTGCAAAATGAAGTTCGAGGCTATCTAGGAACCCCGTTTGACAAGACAAGGCATATTATTGTCTTGTGGGTAAATAGTAAGACAAAAAACAAATTACATCATTGATAGTGAACAAAAGAGAACAAAAAAATATAACAGTAATTTACGTGTACGTGGAGTAGGATTACAGGGTTGTGCTAGAGGGGGTGGGAGTGATGTGGCGAAGTTGGCAGTGTTGGGCACAGGAACGGTACCAAGAGACATCAACTCCACACCACACCCACAACAGACATAGACCCCAAGATAATTATTCCGGGGTAACGGGCCCATCCACAACCCCATACAATACAATGTTCCATACAGTACAATGTTCCGGCATAATGAACCGTCAACCGTCTATAACGGCAGAGTCGTCCACGGATAAGGACTCACGGGAACCCAACGCCGAAGGACTCTAATGGGACAAAGGCCGGAATAACCCAAGGCGACGGATCCGATGATTCACGACCGGGTGACCCTCATCACCCCTCTCGCTTTGAAGGCCACGGAGGCCACGGAAGCCCACCCGGAGGGACCCGACCAGACCCCTTGTCGGGACGCGGTAAATACCGCAAGGGATACAGTTCCGGGACGACTTTCACCGCCGGCCAAACCGAGTAAGCCGCGCTGAGTCAGTGATCTGGCGGGTTTCTTGCAGCGCCCGCCTCATACGCCGCACCAAGTTCTGACAGCGCCGCACCAATCGGGAGCTATGGCTCATTTTTCACACAGCTCCCGCGGGATCGCTATATATACTGTCCCGGACCCCTATCGCGATCTCCACGATCTCGTCCCTATAGTGTAGATCTCCGACAAAAAATTTATACTACTTTCACCATGACGTCGAACACTACTACTATTCTGGAACTAAGTAAACAAACCTTTGATAAGTTCGCTACGCATCTCACCGCCGCGAATGATTCGGTTATGTCCATTGAAGATTTCGTGAACGCTGTGGCCCCGGCTAACGAAGATTATCACAAGATTGCTCGTAAGTCCTACGCTACGTTGTTTCAATTGGCCGATAATTCCGATAAGGGTTATGTTACTCGATCGGAATGGACCGATTTCGTAGCCCTCTTAGGTAAACCGGACGCCGAATACCGCATTGCATTCAACTTTTTCGCTCATTTACCCGAGGGATCTCAAGAACCTAAAGTGGATTTCGATAAATTCGTAAACATCTACGAATCACATAAATCCATTGATGCCCTCCCCTTCGATTGGGATGGTGTATGGACAAAACTTTACGTTGGTGATGCCACGAGACGTCATGATTTATCGTACAACTTATTCTGTCAAATGATTTCAGGTCTTATGGGTGAACGTGTTCGTCAAGCATTCTTACACTACGATACTACTCGATCCGGGTTTATTACCCCCGACCAATTTCAGGATATTATTCAAAAGACTGCTTCGCATAAATTATCCGATACAATGTTATCATCACTGCATACCTTGTGTAATATCTCAAATACTCAAAGAGTATCTTACTCTACCGTTAGAGCATTTTTGAATATCTTGCGTCAGGGTGATATGGTCGATCATATTGCCGCGGCAGCTACTAAAAATAGTAAAGATGGTTTAATTACTCGTGATGATTTTATCGCTCAAGCAGCTCAATCCACTAAATTTTCCCTTTTCACTCCCCTCGAGATTGATATTTTATTCCATTTCACTTCACTTAATAATTCTTCGGGTCGTCATTCAAGATTATCACTTAATGACTTCCGTCGAGTTTTCGATCCATTATGGCAAGATCCTCGCGAAATTTATCAACAATCTCAATCTCGTAAAGTTTTCGCCGCTAAAAACGCTCATACTGACCCTAGGGGTTTCTTAGGTTCCGTCTTTGAATCAGTTAATAATTTCGCTCTTGGCTCCGTCGCTGGTGCTTTTGGCGCCACCGTTGTATATCCTATTGATCTTGTAAAGACTCGTATGCAAAATCAACGTACCACTCAACCTGGCCAACCCACATTATACAAGAATTCATTAGATTGTTTCCGTAAAGTTATGGCTCGTGAGGGCGTTCGTGGTCTTTACTCAGGTCTTGGACCTCAATTGATTGGTGTAGCTCCCGAAAAGGCCATTAAACTTACTATTAATGATTTGGTTAGAGGTAAAGCCGCTTCCGCCGATGGTTCCATTACTTTACCCTGGGAGATTATCGCTGGTGGTACCGCTGGTGCATGCCAAGTTGTATTCACTAATCCATTAGAAATTGTTAAAATTCGTCTTCAAATTCAGGGGTCTGTTTCAAAGACTATTGGTGCCGCTTATGCTCCCCCTAGAAAGAGTGCCATGTCGATTGTTAGAAGTCTAGGTCTTTTCGGCCTATATAAGGGTGCTATTGCTTGTTTAATGCGTGATGTCCCCTTCAGTGCAATCTATTTCCCTACCTACGCTCATTTAAAGAAAGATTATTTCGGTGAGGGTCCCGATAAGAAGTTAAATACTTGGCAATTATTAACCGCTGGTGCCGTCGCTGGTATGCCCGCCGCTTACTTGACAACACCCTTTGATGTTATTAAGACTAGATTACAAGTTGAAGCCAAGAAGGGTGATACTAATTATCGTGGTTTACGTCATTGTGCTTCAACCGTCTTACGTGATGAAGGTTTCGCTGCCTTCTTTAAGGGTGGTCCAGCTCGTATTTTAAGATCATCGCCTCAGTTTGGTTGTACACTCGCCGCTTATGAATTCTTGCATGATTTTGTTGGTATGGACAAACATCCTAAATTAGAGGCAGGCCATGCTGTTCCTACCTCTGATAAGAGACAACAACAGGCAGTACCATTCCAATATTTAAGATCAAGAAATGCGCTCAAGATTTTGTTGGATATTGATGAGAATTTTGGTAAACCTGGTTTATTAACTCCTGAAAGGGCTAAGTTGATTCCTGGATTAAAGAATTAAGCGACTAACTTCGCTAACGCTAAATTAGTTACGAATTGGTTCATTCTGGTATTATCATTCTAGAAAAAGCTCAATGGATAATCCAGCCTCCTTAACCCTCTTCCCCCCACACTCCTCACTCTTGTTACTTTCACCTTCTTCACCCCCTCCCCCTCCCTAAAAGTTAAAAGTTTATGCCCATTGTTACGTCATTGTTATTCGTTATTTATTATTTTTTGTTATTTTGTTATTATTTTTTATTGTGTATTATTTGTAATTAATGCCCTTATTTGGTATAGTGTCATTGGTGTTTGGTTTAGATTAATTGAGTTATTAACTGTTTTCTAATTACATTCAATCAGTTGTATGGTGGCGATTCGTGAAACTACTCTCACGGCCTGGCTCACGTGACATAATCTCCCGATTGCCTATCAAGTACGTACCACCGTTCCCCAAATCCTCGCTCACCAATCGACCAACGTCACAAATTTAACCATGGGACCCCCTCCAGCACCCGCAATGGGCCTTGGCGCACTATTAGGCGATATTGAAAAAGGCCGTAAACTTAAAAAGGCCGTAACTAATGATCGTAGTGCACCAATTGTCTCTAATTCAAAATCATCATCCACCTCGCAGAACAATCCAGTCGGATCAAGTGGCGGGGCACCCGCTGTACCGAGAATGTCCATGCCCATGTCATCGTCAGGACCCCTACAGTTAGGTGGATTATTTGCTGGAGGTATACCTAAATTAAGACATCGAGAGGGTAGTGTTAATGTTAATCAACCACCTCCAGTTTCATCAGCGCCCGCTACACCAACGATGATGTCAACTCCACCCCCACCACCCTCAATGACGGCTCCATCACCAATGACCCCTCGTAAACCGAGTCCTATACCACCCGCGAAACCATCATCAATAAATTTTTTATCGAAAGACGCGCCAAAATTACCCTCAGCGAGACCAAATAGACCAATTTCATCATCGTTTGGGGCTCCTCCGCCATTACCATCCTCGGGCCCTCCTATGATTCCGGGAACAAGACTGGTTTCTGGTGGATTTGGATCGGCTGCTGCTCCTCCTTCACATCCGGGCTCAGCACCAATCTTTGGATATTCGGCACCCCCACCGCCTCCTGGTCCCCCTCCTAGTACGATCACACAAGCACCCCCAATACCCTCAATCCCATCAACTAGACCTATATCATCAGGATTTGGATCAGCTGCTCCTCCACCTCCTCCCGGTCCTCCACCAGGCACATCATCATCATCATCATCATCATCAGCACCACCCATTCCGTCAATCCCGGGGACAAGACTAGTTTCATCTGGATTCAATTCAGCTGCTCCTCCTCCACCACCTCCGGGCCCTCCACCTAATATGATTGCATCAGCTTCAATCCCATCAACTTTTTTATCAGCAGGATTTGAAGCAGGTGCACCTCCACCACCTCCTGGTCCCCCTCCTAGTACGATCACACAAGCACCCTCAATACCCTCAATCCCATCAACTAGACCTATATCATCAGGATTTGGATCAACTGCTCCTCCACCTCCTCCCGGTCCTCCACCAGGCACATCATCATCATCATCATCCGCACCACCCATTCCGTCAATCTCGGGGACAAGACCAGTTTCATCAGGATTTGGATCAGCTGCTCCCCCTCCACCTCCTGACCTTCCACCCAGTATGATTACGCCATCACCCTCAGCATTTTCTTCAGCTCCCCCACCCCCAGCACCTACAACACCAGCCCCAAGTTTCATTACACCAACTACCTCTTCAGTGATAAGACCCCTATCACCTGCTTCATCTTTATTCACGTCACGATCTCGTGCATCTTCCGCATCACATCATCCACCACCACCTCCACCCCCACCCTCATCATCATCCACAAATAAATCGACAAGTTCAAGAACTAATGGATCCATAACGCATCGCCGTGATTTTTCCGATAATAAATCAGCTAATATTCGTAAAATTGATACCGCAGCATATACCATTACACATTCAACTGGATCAGTGTCAATGGGTGGCAGTGATACTAATTCTAGTACTAATAATTCACAAGTTGTTATCGATGATTCAAGATGGAAATTTAAGAATAAATCAGAATTATCTAAACCGAGAGCATTTGATGGTAATAAAGAAAAATTATACCCTAGTGGAAGGGGTAGTTCGGTACCTTTAAATTTTGCCTTATATGATAAATAAAAGAGAAAGAAAGATTGAAATTTCATATAGTTAAACTGTAATAACGTATATTTAGTTTATATTTACAAGAGATAATATATATAGATATATGTATTATTGAACATTCTAATCACATCTTCCATCATCCCAGCCTGTCTTCCAACGTTTAAGCCAATTATTACAATCAAATTCTGGTTTACCTAACTTTTTGTTAACATCGTTATGCGCCGTACATAACCACCAACCAAACTCCTTTCTAGTTTTTACCTGAGGTTCATTACCGGGTTTAATCATGTATTGTTTAAAATCCTTTGCGCACCACCAACAAGGGTAAAATCTTGCAAATGTTCTTAAAAATGATTTCATATCACTCTGTTCATCAGCGGTTGCAACTTCAGGATAATTAGCCGCCATTGTATGAAGAAATGTCCATGTAGCCCTACCCAACTCTGCTGAATCTACCGGACAATCCTTCGGTAATGACTCCGTGGCGGCCATAGAGGCAAATGCCGCTAATTCTGCTGCCTTTTGTCCCGTACTTTTAGTACTGTCGGTGGCGACGGTAGTAGTCTCAGTACTAACTGACTTGACCATACTAGGCATAGCCTTTCCACTAGTGCGAGGGAAGGCGAACATGCCCTTGACTGATTTAAAATCATCTAAAGTATTACATGATTTACAACTGTATAAGTTAGTATATAATTCTTTCGCCAAAAAGGTCATCCCCTCCCCCGCGCAAACTTACGGTTTTCCATCTTTATCAAGAATGATCTTACGTCCATTAGGCCCTATTATGAATTCAGGTGATGGTTTGGAATCGGAACTGGGTACTGAATCAACTGTCATTTTTTCGCAAATCTTTAGTTCTATGATTAATAACGAAAATCAAACCAAAATCATACTGGGACCTTATGCATGCCTGAAATGTAATCTGAGCCGTACACGCTAGCGAAGCAAAGAGAATAATAGGTTTTCCTACTTTATAATTTATAATTGTTGGAAAAAAGTTATTGAATTCGAATATACGAAAAGAGATCTATCTATTTTTGTCATCAAAAATGCACCCCGTTAATCTACTGCATCATATGGCACTTTGGGGATATAATTACTTGGAGTCATTGCACGCTTTGAAACACGATCACTAGCAAAAAAATCAGAATTTCTTAAAGATCGCATGGTAACTGAACTTTCAGGCTCAGTTACCTTTTTACCATTTACGAAATTGGCTCGAATATATTCACGAGCCGCTGTTTGAGCCGCCGTACGACAAACTTCCTTTAAATCACTGCCACTCAATCCGGGACTACGCATGACTAAATCATCAAAGTCGAATCCCGGTTCAAGTTCAGTACCTCTTAAAGTTACCTGTAAAATCTTTTTACGCTGTTCAGCGTTAGGAAGTGAAATAGCAAATCGTTTGGGCATACGTCTCAAGATAGCATCATCAATATCATTAGGACGATTCGTGGCTCCAAGCACTAATACACGACCTCCACTGGTTAACCCATCCCACAGAGTCATAAACTCGGCCTTCAAAGACGCTGTGGTCTCATGATCACTAGATGATCTTTGACGTAAAAATGAGTCAATCTCATCAATGAAAATAATACACGGTTGTAATTTTTGTGCCACTGAAAAGATCGCTGCCACTAATTTATTGGATTCGCCAAACCACTTATCCATGATGGTTGACATCTTGATATTAATAAAATTAGCACCACTTTCCTTGGCTAAGGCTTTAGCCAACATGGTTTTACCACACCCTGGAGGCCCGTATAGTAGAACACCCTTGGGCGCTTGAAGTAGCGTTGTATAGTGATTAAATAGTGATGGCCTAAAAGGTGTTAGTTTAATTTAAATAACAATATTTTGAAAAAAATATCCAAAACTTACTCTGTTAATGGGTATAAAATGTCTTCTCGCAAGTCCTCAATGATATCGTCAACACCGCCAATATCACTGAAACCAACATTGATCTCATCTGGCATGATAACCGAACCGACAATGTTACGTTCATATTCACTCAAGTCGACCAGGCTCGGGTATTTGGACTCAAGCCTAGCAATAACTGAGCTGGCCTTTCGTTTAAGCTCCTTCGACATCTCATCGCCATGTTGTGCGCCCACTTGTTTAAGTAACCGACTGGCTAGGAAGTACATGGACACTGAGGCCCCACAGAAAAACAGCACATCAGCCACCACTTTGGCATTGAAGTTGATTCGCTTCATCAATATAAAATGATTTGATTGCCAAGTGTCTCAAATTACTCAAAATTTAGAATTCAAGCTTAAGATACTTAAGATAAAATAAACAGATCAAGTTAAAAACTCGCCGATTTTAACCGAGGTGTGATAAAACGCCGGCGTCGCATTCTCAAAGGACATGTTCCCTGCATAGGCGCATAACCTGAACACTGATAGTGTCAGCGATTGATTAGACAAAAGAAGATTTAATCATATACCTTGTATATATATATATATATATATATATATTGATATAATGATGGCTAATAATACCATTTACCGATGACTCTTCCTTACCGGTGTTCCTTGATCACCTGGTGACTGTGGACCTGTCTGCTCTAGTTTCACCACACCACTCGTAGGACTACTATCATACCGTACAGGCGATCCTGTGCTGTTCTTAGTCTTTAGCCATTGATCTATCTTCCTATTTCGAGATCCGGGTGCAGCGGTTGGTGATACCGACGGTACGTTAATTATTCTAACTGACGTATCAACCTTGGGATTCTTATCAAACACTACACCACGGTAAATTTTCTTATCACATTGTAAATCCTCATCTATATCATCAAAGTGCACTCTTTTACTGACCCTTTTAGACTTTGTATTCATTGGCACCGGTGAGCTCGTTTCTTGTTCTCGTTTTGTAATCCCCGTACTATTATTCGTCATACCAGGTGAAAATTCGCATGGCAATGGCAGAATTGGATTTCTATCTATCCAAAAATCAGGGTCCTTAACCACGGGTTTGACTTGAACTTGGATCTTTCCATTTGCCTCCCTTTCAGCTGATTCAATGCTGGATTCTACCGTTAATACCTCCTCCTGAATACCCAACGGTAAAACAATATCTGCGACTTCCTGCCTCGAAGTCACTCGGGTTTTGATTTCAGATACTCTTTCAGTCGATAATTTAGAACCGCAGTGGTTACAGGGCTCACTCGCAAACGCCTTAACGAGTGCCCGATCTAAATGCATTTTATAATTCCATTCCGCGAACTGCGCTTCCCACTGCTCAATCCTTATAAAGTCTTCTTTTCGTTTATCTAACAACAATGTATAATTTAATCTTAGCTTTTTAAACTCCATTTGCCGCAGCTCACAGACGCTTGGATCATGAACAATATCCTCTAAAAGGCTCGTTACCCCATTCTCATTACTGCCAATAATTTCATCAATAATTTCGTCACCACTTGATTTGGAGGGATCACTAGCCTTTAGTCGTTCAATCTCTTCCTCAAGATCTCTGATTCGTTCAGTTAGAGCTGATTTCTCTCGCGACAACTGTGTATTAATCTGGCGTTTGACATCAACCTCTCCTGATCTCGTTGTCAATGTTGAAGACAACTCAACGATAATTTTATTGCTCTTGAGTAATTGTTCAGATCTCATCGCCGACTTTGAAGATAATAAGTCATTAGATCTCTTAGCCGTTACTATGGTTTCTTTTAAATCATTGATATATGTTTGTTGTTGATCTTGCAAATGACTGATTTGGATTTTGTAATCGTTAAATTGCGTGTTGACATGATCCATGACCTCATGATATAACTTATCGGTCTGTAAGTTGATATTAATATCAAACTCATCATCCTTATCATTACCGATTTTGTCTTTGCTTTGGGCTTTTTCAGCCACCATTTCCTAATCCTTTATCTTAATAAGTTTCCTTTTTTGTCTTTCAGAGGATAAAAATATATACAGAGGGACGATACGCGCAGACCGCCGGTATCTCTCCCAACTGTGAGATAAAGATCACTTTTTTAAAGATCATGCAGAAGAGAGAAAGCCCAAAATCAAAATTAGATAGAATTCACTGGCGAAAAGAAAAATAAAGAAAATGGGATTATCAGATTACCTGGCTAAAAATTACGGGCCTAGTTCTATGGGAACACCCACAGCCTGCGAAAAGGTCTCCAAAAAGAAAAAGTCATCAAAATCGAAAAAGTCAGGATCCGAACGCCCTAAATCATCATTAATAGTACGTGATGACGATGATGGCGATGATGATGTTAATGACTATGATAATATGGATGCTGAAGCAATTCTCAATATAGATCCAGATAATGAAGACGCTCCTATGATTGTGGGTGGCATTCAGGATGAATCGAAATTGAAAAAGACTGGTAGTGGTTGGAAACGACTAGGCTCATTAGTAGCCACTGAAACGATAAGTGCCGCTCGATCGAATATCTCTGTGTCTAAATTTGTATCTACTACTGATAATGGACCTAGAATGAATAACGGTTCGAGGGCGGGCCTTCAAACTGCTGAACAGGTTCAAGAAGCTATTGCGTTGAAGGAACAAAAGGAGTTACAGCAAATGCAAGAATTTATAGATAAATCAGTAGCCTCTGAGACTATTTATCGTGATGCTAGTGGTCAGAGGGTTGATATCGAGGATAAGCGTGCTGAGGAAGAACAGAAAATTCGCAAACGAGAAGAACGTTTAAGGAAGGAGAAAGAGTTGAACCAGGGCCTTGTACAGCAGCATCAATCACATAGTCGGAAACGGGAACTTGAAGACGCGAATGATTCGGAGACTGGTGGTTACAAAATGTCTATAACGGCGGATGATGCTACGCGGAATCAGCAACAAAAACAGAAAGATCGGTATAATGATCCGGCTGCTATGTTTTCTAAACGCGATAACGAACAGAAAAGATCTGTTACTGGACTGTTATTATATCAGGGTTCATTCCCTCCTAATAGATTTGGTATCTTGCCTGGTCACCGATGGGATGGTGTTGATAGGTCTAACGGCTTTGAAGCGACTTGGTTTAAAAAGCAGAATGATCGCAAGGCTCAGAAGTCACTTTCTTACTCCATGGAGTTTGATGAATAAATCAAATCAATTAAATGTTTTGAGTAATAAGCATTTTTATTTATTTATTATATATATAGGGCAAAACAAATTTCAAATATATATGTATATATATATATAAACTGGAGACATAAAAAGCTCTTAAATATATATAAAAAAATAATAATCCACATTTCAGAAGGAAGAAAGACTCCAGCAAGTCAGGAAAAATCCCTTTATTCTTCAATAATTTCAGAGACAATTCCAAGCTCGGCTTCATCATCAGTGAGTGTGAATTGAATAGGAGAATTTGATCTTGAAGATTCAAAGAAGACATCAGGAGGGGTACAAGCGCCCAATGCTCTCTTCTCTTGACTAGTCAACATACTTAAACCATAAACGTAGGATGAATTTACCCAACCAAACCCTTCCTTAGCAACACCTTTAAAATCAGCACCTTGATTACCATATTCGGCATCCACACGATGAGGGTCATGCGATCTTGTGACATCATATTTCTCAACTACAATACCATTATAGTCCACAAAGGCTTTAGTTATCATGAATAGCCATCTGTAAACTAACCGACGAGCATCATCTTGATACCCATATTTCATAAAACCGACCCAGGCTAAGATCTGTTGAGGCGCCCAACCATAGGGATAATCCCATTGACGATTAGGACGATTCAAGCCAAGCGCACCACGAGATTTTAAAGTACCGGATACCAAGCCACCAAATTCTTCTAATTTTGGTAAGGCCATAGTCATTAACTTTGCAGCTTGAGTCGGGGAGGCCACGCCTGACCACATAGCCCAAAATGTTGTAGCACTCTCATAAGTGGATTGTCTTTCGAACTTGGTATTGTAATCGAAATACATACCCTCCTTCTCATTCCAGAGATACTTATTAAGGGCAGTTTTTCTCAATCTCGCTCTTCTATCCCAGATGCCTGAGGTTTCAACTGTGCCATCGTCCAGAATGAATCGATCACCGAATCGATTTCTAATAACCTCAGCGATATCAGTCTCATATTTGTACAATAGAGAGTTTAAATCAATAGTAGCTAAATCTGCGCAAATCCCTTCCAATCTATAAGAAGTATCGTGACCTGATTCACGAACCGCTCTATCATGTAAAAAATATTCGTCTAATTGGGGTTCAGAGATTTCACCATCATTGTACTTTTGAATGAACTCATCTACCGAGATATCATGCGTTTTGGCGTATCTAGTTAAAATATGGATGAAATGACTAGCTTCAGTCTCGGGAGGAATACCAAGTCCTCCTGGGCGGTATCTTGATAATCCCGTCTTTTTATCAAGTCTAGGCTCAGAAATCCATACTTGAAGATATTCCTTGATGGCTGATTTAATAGCACCTTTCAGGAAATCATCAGCTCCAGGAGTATGCTTGATTTTATCATAAACCCGAAGGGCCATGTCAGTTAAAAATGGGGGTTGAGAACGACAGAGATAGTAAGATCTATTCGCATTAAGGATTTTACCATAATGATCAATTTCAAAACAGAAATTTTCTACCATTGCCTGAGCCAGATCTACTCTATCGGTAATTAGAAGACCTAATGATTCCATGTAGGAATCCCAACCATAGAATTCATTAAAGCGACCACCGGGGACTACGTAAGGGACGCCTTTCAATGTTTCCCCCAATATGGGATCGTTGACCTTATGCATGGCGAGAGCTAATATACCAGGCTTATCGTTGACTGATTTAACCCATTCTTCAGTAATATCCTTAGGTAGGCATTCTACTTGTAAGCTTATCTCAGGTCGTTCACGGGCTACCTGACAGTAATACTCGTACTGTTCTGGTTCGTCATAAGGAACATAGATTCGCGGTGACTTATCAGAACTACGGTTCTTGGGGTCAGTAGCAATGACATCAATCATATCCTTATCCATGCGTCTAGTAAGACAATCCCAAAAAGTTGTAGTAATTAACCGGTAAAGCCGATGAACGGGGTTCTCATTCAATCGTCTTTCATCAAGAATAACGGTTTGACGTCCGAAATGTTTAGCTAAAGTTAATTCCTGTAACAGATTAGACAGCATATATGTGCCGCGAATATCGGTTTTGTTTATGCCGTTAGAGTTTAATGTACCCAACTGTAACACTTTGGGGCCATTGTCCTCGATAGTGATCTGGAAATTATTATCAGTGTCTTCAGAATGAAGTAATTGTGCTAAAGTTTCTTCCACATTGATAACAAATTTACGAGGTTTAGTGTATGCATCTGTCCATAAAAAAAATAAAAAAAGGAAAAGAAAAGAAAATAAACTGTTAGTGGCGGAAAAAGAATCGAGAGAAAATTGAAAAAAACATTGAGCAGGGGTATACAAACCCCCAATCTATCAACTAGAAATAGAGACGTAGTATAGTACTAACCTATGGATCCTCTCCGTCTCAAAGTAACTTCGGGACCTAAGAAGCTATGTTCAGCTACTGGGATGACCTGAGAATTAAGACGTTAGTAGTTGTAGCTAAAGAAACGTGTTCATCGCAAGAACCCACTCCTGCATGAAATAACACAGAGAAGGCGTGTCCATAGGCAGTAGTCACTTCACTTACAGTTGACATGGTTCGGGTTCTCGCCAGACGAGATCCACGCTTGGTTGTGGCCGGATCATTCTCTGGACCGTAGTAGTTTTGGGGCGCTGAGAAGGGATCTTCACCGTCTGAAGACGACACACGGCGGTGGTGGCGGAACCACTTGGGAGGGAGATCAGCAGAAGAGTTCATTCTATTGAGGGGCCTCTGGTAGTAGTTATGAGCGAGGTGAATATGTATTATATGGTTGATTGAATTTACCGGGATAGCGTGTGAAATAATGATAACCGAAGAAGACCGGAGAGACGAGCAAGCACAGAAGAGTACATGGACCCTAACCCTGCGATTATGCGGCGCGATAGGCAGTCAGATAACGGCCAATTATGGAGATTGGAGATGGAGAGAGTAAGCGATTGATGATTTATTCGTTAGGCTAATATACAAAACTAGGCGGGACGTTATGATACAGAGGGGTATATATATATATGTTATTTCCCGGTTTAGGTCACGGTTTTTCGGGTTGTCGCTGGCCGCGATCGTAGTCCCTAACGATTCTTGTGCTCCAAACGGCCCACGAGATGATGCAACTCAGCTACTTTACTGCCCAAACCCATAAACAATTTGTATTCCTCTTGTAAGGCAGCGATAATGCTCTCAACACTACGGGAACCTTCCAAGCCCTCGCGTTCGACGCCATCCACTCCCCGTTCCACTTCGCCAACAACCCTGACCAACTCGGTGATTCTTTCAGCGAATTCATTGTATTTGCGTTCAAAGTAAGGGCTAAGAGCGTCAACACCACCAGAAGTCATTCTATTGCTGGACGCTGGCGCGCTAAACGCTGAAGAACCAAAGGAAGACATTCCCTTGGACATATTAAAATCAACACCCGGTAAGTTATTAATACGTCCCAGTAATTGGAAGCAAATTTCGGCTTCATTGGCAGAAATATCAGTCTTCTTTTTGAGACTGCTTAGCACGGTATTATCATTAACTAAGGCTTCGTTGGCGGTAGTGTATTTGCGTGACAGTAATTCTACGTCCATGGGTATGCTTTGCATCAATTCGTCGTGAGTCGAATTACTGTCCTTGAGGTCATCTGAAATGCGCATCTGAACGGTTATATAGGCGTCAATACCATCCAATTCTTTTTGCATGGACTCAGGTAAATCAGCAGGACGAGTCAAAGCGGTAATTAGAATTTGAGGTTGTTGATGTTGTTGTTGCTGTTGTTGTTGACCTAATCCGCCTCCAAATAAACCACCAGTAGAAGCGGGTTGTTGTTGACCAGTGCTCATGCTACCGAAAAGTCCACCAGTACCAGGTGCTGCGGGCTTAGCACCAAAGAGTCCGCCTCCTGTAGTTGAGTTACCGAATAAGCCACCAGTAAGAGCGGCAGAAGGGGCACTGGCAGCACCGAATAATCCACCTGTAGTGGGTTTGTTTCCAAACAGGCCACCTGAAGGCGTGGCAGGTTGTGCTGCACCGAATAAACCACCGACAGGCACCGCTGGCTTATTACCAAATAGGCCACTACTGGGGGCAGTTGGTGCAGCGCCGAATAGGCCACCGCTAGGAGCGGGGCTAGAAGCACTGCCAAATATACCACCTGTGCTTTGAGCGGGTTTGGCTCCAAAGAGACCTCCAGATGAAGGGGCCCCTGTGTTTGCATTGTTGCCAAATAAACCGCCAGAAGTTGCCGCTGTGTTGGCATTAGCGTTTGAACCGAACATTCCACCCGAGTTCACAGAGCTACCAAAGCCACCAGCAGTAGAAGCTGCACCAAAACCTATCGCATTGTTATTATTGCCGTTATTATTGAATCCACCGAACCCACATGTTGTGTTGTTGTTGGTGGTGGCAGTATTAGAAGCCCCAAACCCGCCAAATCCACTGGGGGCCGACGCCGCGTTGTTGCCACCGAACATGCCACCCGGTTGAGCTGACTGAGACGTGTTGGCGCCACCACCGAATCCACCAAACCCAGAACCGGGGGCATTGTTATTATTGTTGTTATTGCCGAATAAACCACCGCTGGTAGCGTTGCCAGCACCACCGCCAAACATGCCGGTATTGCCTTGTGTGGTATTAGCAGGCTGGCCGAACGCGCCGGTCGTCGGCTGAGAATTTTGCTGGAATCCAAACATTAAATTGATATATTTGTTCTTTTATTTTCGGTCTGCTCGCCGTGGCTCTCAAGGTCTTGAACGCTCTCATCATGAAAAAGAACGAAATTGCCATCTCTGGCGCGTACATGCCCGTCTGGGTGTATATCCAGGTATATCCCCGACACGTATATCGCCAATTATTATTCACTGACCGCTCAGCTGCCCCGGACTACGACAGTTATTCGGTATTGCGAGTATAAGTCTTTGATTGACTACTTTTCGGACTTTATTTCACAATGGGTGTGTATTTTGTTGACGGTGTTTGATTTAGTTTGATTGCGGCTTTGATGTCGCGCGTAGGTTTGACAGTTCTATGGACTGATCTGGTCTGTTGGTTGCGGGTTGAATGGCGCTGCTAGACGCTTTATCTTATTTCTGTGTGAGGATTAGCTTTCTTGCATTCATGTAGTGTCTTTTTCTAACATAATTATCATCATCTATAGGGATTCCCAAATTTTTCCGTTACATCTCAGAAAGATGGCCTCCCATCAACCAACTGATTAATGGTTCCCAAATTGGAGAGTATGTTTTTTTGTTTTTTTTAATATGAGGGTCGTGTGGCGTAGTTTGGTTCGGCTAATTCTAACTGGTCGTTGAATAGATACGATAATCTTTATCTTGATATGAACTCAATTTTACATACGTGTACACATAAGGATGTTGATGCTACATTCAGTCTGTCAGAGGAAGCCATGTTTGCGGCTATTTTTGCATACATCGAACATTTATTCACGCTGGTCAGACCTCAAAAGATCTTTTACATGGCTATTGATGGTGTCGCCCCGCGAGCTAAGATGAACCAACAGCGTGCTAGACGTTTCAGAACCGCTCTCGATGCTGAAAATGCCCGTAAGAAGGCTATTGAACAAGGTGTGGAATTACCCAAGGGTGAACCCTTTGATTCTAATGGTATTACCCCCGGTACTGAATTTATGGCTAAATTAACCTTACAATTAAAGTATTTCATTAGTAAAAAAGTATCAGAGGATGCCGATTGGCAGAATATACAGATTGTTCTCTCCGGTCACGAAGTTCCCGGTGAAGGTGAACACAAGATTATGGAATGCATTCGTATCCTTAAAAGTCAACCCCATTATGACGCCAATACCAGACATTGCGTTTACGGTCTTGATGCCGATTTAATTATGTTGGGTCTGCTTAGTCATGATCCTCATTTCTCAATTTTACGTGAAGAAGTCATCTTTGGACCCAGAAGATCATCCACTAGCGTTTTGGAAGAACAAAAGTTTTTCCTATTACATATTTCTTTAGTGAGAGAATATTTGGAATTAGAATTTAAGGAACTTGAGGATTCTCTCAGTTTCCCCTTTGACATGGAACGAATTTTTGATGATTTCATTTTGTTAAATTTCTTCGTTGGTAATGATTTCTTGCCAAATCTGCCTGATCTTTTAATTAATGAAAATTCAATTCCCCTATTTATTGAAATTTACAAAAAGTCCATGAAACTTTGTGATGGTTATATGAATGAAAACGGTAAAATTAATCTTGAGCGTCTTGCAGTTTGGTTAGACGAATTAGAGAAATACGAAATCGCCAATTTTGAACAAAAGGCCATCGATCTCGAATGGATCAACAAGGATCTTACTTCCTTGTCACTTAAGGCTAAAAGTAACAAGTCAAAGATTTCTGTTTCCCCTAGTCAGAAAGAGCTTGTTTACCTTATAAAACCCTTTGCCATTGAGCAAAATCTTACAGCGAAGGAATTATTTACTGATCCTGATAGTTTACCCTCATTGAGGTTAGAGAACTTGAGCAATGAAGATGTTGACTTTGTAACTGATTTCTGTTTTAATATTAACCTTCGTATTGTCAGTACTGAAGATGGTCACCATGCCTTAGTATTTGATATTGATGGTATTAACTCTCAGGAGACTGAAGTTGAAACCAATGACAGAAATAACGATGTTCTGAAGATGATTAGAATTTTCCAAAAGGCTGAAGTTCAACGTGCTGAAGTTATGGCTGAAAGAAAGGTTATTTATAATGAAAAGTTTAAAAACTGGAAAAACGAATACTATGGGGCTAAACTTGGCTTCACAGTCGATGATGAAGAAGACTTAAGAGCTCTTTGTGAAAATTATATTGAAGGTTTACAATGGACTCTTTATTATTATTACCATGGTGTTGCTTCATGGTCATGGTACTATGAATATCACTACGCCCCTCGTGTCTCTGATGTTAAGAAGGGCCTCAGAGCTGCGCTTGAATTCAAGAAGGGTCAACCATTCAAGCCCTTTGAACAACTAATGGGTGTTTTACCGGAAAGATCTAAAAAGCTTCTTCCCACTTGTTATTGGTCCCTAATGGCCGATGAGAACTCACCCATTATTGACTTTTACCCTCGTACATTTGAACTTGATATGAATGGTAAAAAGCAGGAATGGGAAGCTGTGGTTAAGATTCCCTTTGTTGATGAAACGCGTCTTCTAACTGCTATGAGGACTAAGGAATCAGCTTTATCTCCTGAAGAGAGAAAGAGAAATTCATTCGGTTCTGATCTTTTATTCAGATTTAACCCCCAAACTGATGTTTTTTACCCATCATCATTACCAAGTAAATTCTTAGATTTGGAGCATTCTCATTGTATTATATCTGAATTCAAGCTTCCCTCAATGGAAGGTAAAGATTTTGTTATTGGTTTATTAGAAGGTGCTAAGATTGGTTTAGATTCACTTGCTGGGTTTCCTACAATGAAAAGTCTCCCTTTCGATATTGAAATTAAGGCAGCTGGTGTTCGTGTTTTCAATCAAGAAAGTAGAAAGGATACCGTTATGGTTAATCTTCAAAACCCCTACGCTGAATTCAACGCTGAAGAGATTGCCAAGGACTTTGTTGGTTCTCAAGTTTACGTTAACTATCCCTACTTGGTAGAAGCCAAAGTGGTAGCCGTTTCGGATGCGGAAGGAAAGGTTACTACTTCAGAACTTCATGGTGCCAAGAGCACACATCGTGCTAGTACTCCCTCAAGGGAATTCGAAAGAACTGCGCAAAACCTTAGAAGACAGTACACTGAAAAATTAGGTATTGAGCCAGGTCTTATTAATATCTTGGTTCATGCTCGAAGATTAAAGGGTCTTCAAAGAACTGCTGAAGGTGCTTACGTTAAGGAGTTCGCCGGTGATGAAGAAGCTGAACTCATTTTCCCCATTCAAACAATTGTTGAAAAGGTAAACTTCGTTGATGAAAGGTTCTCTGAAAAGCCTCCGTTACCTGTTACTGAAGAATTCCCCGTTGGTGAAAGAGTCATTTTCTTAGGTGATTTCTGCTACGGCAGTCCTGCTATTGTTAGTGGACACGGTAAGGATGTTATTAATGTTCAAGTTGCGCGAGTTATTACTGGTGAACCTACCATTGGTACGAAGATCGCTCAATGGGAATTAAATAACAACCGATACTTCCCATCGTACAATGTTTCTAATAATTTAGGAATTCATCCTCTTTTACTCAGTAAAATTACTACTAGATGTATGGTTGAAACTGAGGGAGGTAAGAAGGTTGATGTTGGCTTGAACTTGAGATCGGAAGCCAGGCGTGAAAAAGTTTTAGGATACACTCGTAAGGGTGTCCGTGGTTGGGAGTACAGTAATAAAGCAATTGCCCTTATTAAGACTTACAAGCAAAATTTCCCTGTCTTTTTAATCGGTTTACAAACGGCCGGTAATGGTGTCCCTAAGGCGTCTCATATTTTCAAGGCTGATAATCCAGCTCAAGCTATTTTACCCATTCAACAATGGGTTAAGGAAAATAAGGTTGACCCTAAATTAGTTATTTCATTTGAATCTGAGGTATTATCTTCAGAAGCAGTCGCTCAAATTGAAGAATTCATCAATGAATACTCTAAAAAGCCCCTTAAGACGATCCCTACTATTGTCAAGTCAATCCCCAGAACTGCGTTGTTGATTCCCTCTGAGGCGTTCCATCAACTTCGTCCTCAAAGATTTTCTCTTGGTGATCGTGTTATTTACGTTCAAGATTCCGGTAAAGTACCCTTATTTACTCGCGGTACTGTCATTGGTATCAGTAGTCAAGGTATTAAGGTTAGTCTTGAGATTGTTTTTGATCAAGTATTTATGAGCGGTTCTACGCTTAACGGTAAGCTTAAGGATAATCGTGGTATTTCAATTGATGCTACCTGTGTTATGAATTTGACCCAACGTCAACTAGTTTACCATACTAAGGCTTCTAAGAACGTTGGTAGCAAGCCAAGTGGTAATAAGGTCAAGGCCTCTTCTGGGGCCCCCGTTAAGAATATGTGGACCAAGAAGACTGTTGATGAATCATTAAAGGGTCCTGCTTCTTCCAATGCTCAAAAGAAACAAACTAAACCTAAGAAGCAAGGTAACGCTGATAAGGAATTATTAAACTTGTTGAATTCCGGTAATTCCAAGAAGGCTGAACAACCTGTTATTGTTAAGCATGAAGAAACTGCTGAAGAAAAGGCCAAGAAATCTGAGATTGCTTTACAGAATATCAAGCCATCCGCGGAAATCAAGGCTATTGGACCTCAACATCTCTTTGGTACTGTTTACAATAAGTATATTCCGGGACCTCCCATGCCTCCTCAACACCAGCATATGCCCCCTCATATAGCCCATCATCATATGGCGGGACACATGGTTCCTCCCCTCATTCATCACCCTATGGCCGGCCATATGCCTCCTCATATCGGTGTACCTGGACCTCACGGGCATCATATGCCTATGCAATTCATGCACCCTATGCATGTTCCTATGCCCCCCCACGAGGGTGGTAACCAACAACAACACCAACCACAATCCGGTTCAAGTGAAAGTGAAGCGCAAGCGCAAGCCACGGCTACCGCGGAACTTATGGCTGCTTTGAATATTACCAAGCCCGAAAATGACGGTACTGCCGTCGAGGGTGCTGATGGTGAGGCATCGTCTCAAAAGAATCGTACTCGTAATAATCGTGGTGGTAATCGTGGCGGTCGCGGTAGAAACCGCGGTGATCGTGGTGGCCAACGTGGTGGTCGCGGTGGAAACCGTGGTGGTCATGCCAATGCGCCCTCTGGTGAATTAATGTAAAAGGAAAAAACTATATGAAGAAATTAAGAAATGTATAATATATATAAGATGTTAGGGATATAGTGGTTTATTTACCTGCCTTGCGGTTTTGTGTTTATGTTTATATTTGTATTTGTATTTGTATGCTAGTTAATATACGATAATTGTTAATATAAAGTGCCTCTGAAAGCAATACTGGGGGTTGGTTCAGGTGAAAATACGACTACATGATTGGTAGAATAGGCTAGAATGAATGGGGATGTGATTGTGGTTGTGATTCCCTCTGAGCTTACGATGTGTGTAAGCTTATTTATGTTGGGGCGTAGCGAAACATAAACTAATGAAATTCACAACTACAAATACTAGTTCGATTTAATAGTGAATAAAAAATTTATTAAAAACCATCAATTCTTAAGATAAATAAATATTAAATAAGTTAATAAAAGGGATTATAGATCCGCTTTTTTTTTCTTTTTCTTTTTCTTTTGGGGAAGGGGGGATAAGAGAGGAAACAAATTTTCTTTATATATATCAGAAATAAGTCCTCAGACTAACAAACTAGCAAACCGATTAGGCATCGTAAGTGGTAGCAGAGACATTACCACCTCTACCAGTCCAGTTGATGTGAATGTTGGTATCCTTGGGAAGGGTTTCAGAGACGAATTCGGGTAAGACCTTGAAGGTGTGGGCACCGAAGTAATCACGTTGAGCTTGGAGCAAGTTAGCGGGGAGTCTGGCAGATCTGTAACCATCGTAGAAGGAAAGAGCGGTAGCGAAAGCAGGAGTGGGGATACCCCATAAGGTAGACTTGGAGTTAATTTGTCTCCAGGAGTCTTGAGCCTTGTCAATGGCTTGGCTGAAGAAGGGGTGGAAAAGAAGATTTTCAAGTTCGGGGTTTTCACGGTAAGCCTTGGTAATTTCACCGAGGAAAACGGACTTGATAATACAACCACCTCTCCACATAAGGGCAATAGAGGCATTGTTTAACTTCCAGTTGTATTCCTTGGCAGCTTCACGCATGAGCATGAAACCTTGGGCGTAAGAGATAATCTTGGAAGCGTAAAGGGCTTGTTCAAGTTGATCGACGAATTCTTGCTTCTTACCGTCAAAATCAGGGGTAGGGCCGGAAAGAACAGAGGAGGCACGAACACGTTCGTCCTTGATGGCGGAAAGACATCTAGAGAAAACGGCTTCACCGATAAGGGTGACGGGCATACCAAGATCAAGAGCATTGGAAGCAGTCCACTTGCCAGTACCCTTTTGGCCAGCTGTATCCAAAATCTTCTCAACTAAGGAGGTACCATCAACATCATCGTAGAGAAGAATATCACGGGTAATTTCAACAAGGAAGGAATCTAAGACACCAGTGTTCCACTTGGCGAAAACGTTACCAATTTCCTTATTAGTGAAACCAGCACCACGCTTAAGTAAATCGTAAGCTTCACAAATCAATTGCATATCACCGTATTCAATACCATTGTGAACCATCTTGACGTAGTGACCGGAACCAGATTCACCGACCCAATCGCAACAGGGTTCACCATCAGCCTTGGCGGAGATAGCTTGGAAGATCTCCTTAATATGGGGCCAAGCATCGGGGTGACCACCGGGCATAATAGAGGGACCGTAACGGGCACCTTCTTCACCACCAGAGACACCGGAACCGACGAAAAGGATATCCTTTTGCTTTAATTCTTCGTAACGACGATTAGAATCGGGGAAATGAGAGTTACCGCCATCAATGATGATATCACCTTTTTCAAGGAAAGGTAAAAGTTGACCAATGAAGTTGTCAACGGCATCACCGGCCTTGACGAGGAGAATAATACGGCGGGGACTCTTTAAGTTGGCGCATAATTCTTCGATAGAACGAGCACCAATAATGGACTTGCCCTTGGCTTCGTTTTCTAAGAAGTGATCAACCTTGGAAACAGTACGGTTGTAGGCAACAACGGTGTAACCGTGATCAGCGGCGTTGAGGATTAAATTTTGACCCATGACGGCTAAGCCGATAAGACCGATATCACCACTAGCAGCAGAGTTAGACATGACGACAAGATTATTATATTATATAGAAACAGAGACAGAGACACCAAAGAGAAGGAGACACGGTTGTAGAGAGAGCACTCATCAATATCGAGGACGGGTCCAGCCTCTTAAGTACCAATTAACTGGGGTTCCACTATCGGACATCGGCGGCCCGTGGCGGCGTCAGAATACACCCCTCATAATCACGAGAATGGCGGCTTAAAGGCGGTGCAGGCCCGCTAAACCCCGAAAATGGGGTCATTGACGGTAGTTTCAGATGCGATTGACACCGTTATAAATGGATCTAAGCTTTCCCGTGGGAAAACTCTCCTCTAATTGCTCTCGCTGTCTCTGGAACTGCCCCGGACCCTGGGGACCACCTTACAGCGACCCTGCGACGACGAGATCGAATTAAGGCTCAATTCGCATCCAAACAACGTATACGGCCTTATAATGTGGCCGGCCCGCAAAGTCCAAAAAAAGCTAAACAACTTACGTGGCTTCAGACATAATTATAGATATTGAGTTGGGGGTAGTAACAAATGACTTCTTGTATTAATGACCGGGAGGCAGAGTTTCCAGTACTCCAAATTAGCTAGGCAGTTCAAAGCAAATGTAGGGTAATATCCAGTAAACTTCGGGCGATTTAATTTTGTTGGGTCTTCCACCGGCGTCTGGTTTGACTCAGCGATGCGTCAGCGGTTGCTCAGACCTCAGCCGCCCAGTGCGGCGGCGATCCTCGATACTCCGATAACTACAAAGCTATTGGGCTAATTTTTGATGTACATTGTTTATTGGGCCCCTGAGTTGTCTACACAAATAAATACATGCAATCATAATATACATACACACGCACAGGATGCCTATTGTAGGTGTTACCACTTAGTTGTAGCGAGTGCTGGACAATTTACCGTCGCGGCTGTTGCCCTTGTCCATCTTAGCCTTGATACGCTCCAGACTCATCTTGACGTCACCGGATCGGAATCCTTCGAGATCGTAGTATAAGGGCGCGAATTCGAACAACCATTCGGGCTTCACGCTGGTTACGGAACGAATGTAGTTCTTCGTAGTTAGCACGAATTCATGGTAAATGACCCATTCACTCTCCTGACTCAAAACTGTACTAGGGTGTAATAATACATCCTGGTTGTCCTTGACAGTGAGGTAACCCTTCTTACCGCTGACTTGTTTGGCGACTTGCATAAAGTAACCAGAGGCAAGGGCCTTTCTGATATTAATCCAGTAGTTCCTGTCTTCGTAAGACGTAGACACTAAATCAATATTATTTCTTTCCATAATACGCTTCAATTGAGCACGTACACTATCGGCACTTTGTAAGGATCTGTAACTTAAGTAATGATCGAAACACCATTGTTGAGTATCGCGACGAGCTTCGTCACTCTTGAATCCGTGGTACACATTCAACATAGTTAAATGATCGCCTTCTTCATGAACGAAAACAGCCTTAGCCTCATCAGCTTGCTTTCTGGCGTTATTGGGCCTTACAAAAATATTGGGTACACTTAGTAATGCAGTTAACGATAAAATTTCGTTGGAACAGTAGAATTTAGGTGATTGAATCAATGTGACGGCTAACATAGGATCAAGAGGGAATTCAGATGCTAAACGACCTAAGGCGGTCAAACTGCCATCATCATCTAAGCATGACAAGTAATTTAATTCTTCTAAAGCTCTCATCATAGTTTCGGGAGCGGGAGGATCCATAAAATCGAAATGAACTAAATCATCAATACCTAACTTCTTTAATTCTAAAACGGTATTGGCCAAGTTACTTCGCAAAATTTCAGGGTAACTTTGTTCGTTTAATTCCTTCTTGAAGGCTTCTTCAGTGTAAAGACGGAAACACTTACCAGGTCTAGTACGACCGGCACGGCCAGCTCTTTGTTGAGCGGAGGCCTTCGAAATAGGAGCAACAAGTAATGATTCAACTCTAATACGAGGATTGTAAACCTTTTGCTTGGCAAAACCGGGATCCACAACGTAAACAATACCGTCAATGGTTAATGATGTTTCAGCGATATTAGTACCAACAATAATCTTTCTACCGGGGGCGCCACCAGCTCTGTAGGGGCCGGGAGCCGGTTCGAAAATCTTCTGCTGTTGATGGGGGGGTAAAGAACCGTAAAGGGGGTAAACCTTAAGAGGACCAGTATTTGATTCTCTCGATAATTCATCAGCTTCAAGTGAAATCTTACGACAAGCATCTTCAATTTCTTCTTCACCAGTTAAGAATAATAAAATATCACCTTCAGGTTCAGTAGCGTGAATTTGCAAAACGGTTCTAATAGCAGACTCAAGGTAATCACGTTGAAATTCAGCAGTGTAGTAAATTTCTACGGGGTGAGTACGACCGGGGACGGCTAAAAGGGGAGCATCATTGAAGTACTTTTGAAACTTTTCAGCATCTAATGTAGCCGACATAATAATGATCTTTAAATCCTTTCTTCTTTCAGCGACTTGTTTAATTAAACCCATCAAGATATCGGTAGCGAGGGTTCTTTCATGGGCTTCATCGAGAATAATACAACTGTATCTGTCTAAATTGTGATCGTTCATGGCTTCACGTAATAACATACCATCAGTCATGTACTTCAATACTGTCTTATCACTGGTCTTATCTTCGAAACGAATACTGTAACCAACTTCTTCACCTAATCGCACATCCATTTCATCGGCGACACGGGCAGCAACTGACATAGCGGCAACACGTCTGGGTTGAGTACAAGCTACCAATTTACCTCTTCCTTGGGGCAAATCATCGTATAAAACAAATTGAGGAATTTGAGTTGTCTTACCGGAACCGGTTTCACCTACGAAAACCATAATTTGAGTCGAATGGAAGGTCTTTAAGAAATCATCACGTTGCGCGTGAACGGGTAAATCACGTCTGCCTTTTAAGATGCTAAAGTACTTTTGACTTAACTTTTCACCGTTAAAGGGATTAAGAGGACCTTCTTCGGCACGGGTAGCGTCTTCAACGGTTGTGGCATGTCTTTCAAATGTGTCGAAGACAGAGCCAGTGGAATAACTTGAAATTTCCTCAGTAGGTGAGTCCTCCATGGATCTCATTCTCTTGGATGATCTTTCGGATTCACAATCACTCATCTTTATCGGTTTCAATTAGTTACAAAAAAATGTGAGAATTACTAGAGAAAAAAAAAACAAATTAAGGAAAAAACAAAAAACAAAAAAGGGTACATGGGCCCAAGGGCGCAAAACTCCCAATTGACTTTCCTCCCAATACCTCAACTTACTTACAGGCTGTGATATACCCGGTAATCTCTAATCCCATCTGGATCGTCTGAACGATCCAGATCACCATCACAAATACCGATTTTGTGTTTTTTCACAGGTTTATTTCCCTACTTTCTAGAATATCTGCCGGTTTTGTAGTTGGTTCTTGTGCGTTTTTCATTTTGAAATACATCCAGCTATTATCATGACCGGTAAATCCATTCACGATGCCCTTTATGTGGCCAGCTCGGTGGCTAATGTGGCTTCGATAAGCTTCAAGGCTTGCGCCAACACTATTAAAACCCGTTTGGAGACATCCACATTAACTAACTGTTCCTCCACCAGCAAGAATTCGTCAGTCAATCCCAAAACTACGATAACTCCCTCGCTTAGACGGCCTGTGGCTCACTCTAAGAATAAGATCATGCTTACAACAAGAGATTATTCCACCCCTACATCAAGACGTCCCGCTAAATTAAAGGCCTTGAAAGAGCAGTTGGAGAAAGATGATCAGGCTAAGGAAAAATTCGAAATGCAAAGTTCTCCAGTTCCCTCCGGTAGATTAAGTAGATTGCTGCATTATGGTTCCCTTGCCGGTGGTATGGCGGTAGGTGGTATCACTGAAAGTATTCGTCGAATCGGGGCTGATAGTGATGAAAATACCGCCGCAAACGGTAAAAGAACCTCGGTATTTTTAAGTCCGGCTAACTTAGAGCGTTTAGTACGTAAATTCTCTCAAATGCGTGGCGCCGCTCTCAAAATTGGTCAACAGTTATCAATCCAAGACTCAAAGATTCTGCCACAGGAAATTCAAGAAGTTTTGACCAGAGTTCAAAATAACGCAAACTACATGCCCAGAGGTCAACTCGAAAAGGTAATGTCTAAAGAATTAGGTGTTGGTTGGCGTGAGTCTCTCTTTTCTTCCTTCGATGATATCCCTATTGCGGCGGCTTCGATTGGGCAAGTTCATAAGGCTGTTCTAAAGAACGGTAATATTCCTGTGGCCGTTAAAGTTCAATACCCAGGTGTAAAAGAAAGTATTGATTCTGATCTCAATAATATGATGTTGATCTTGAATGCGTCCAGACTTTTGCCTGAAGGTTTATTCCTTGATAAGACTATTGCAAATTCTCGTATTGAGCTTAAATGGGAGTGTGATTATATACGTGAAGCCGATAATATGGAGCGGTTCGCTAGTCTTTTCAAAGATGATTCTATATTCGTTGTCCCTCGTGTATTTAGAGAAGCATGTACTGAACGTGTGTTGACACAGGAATTCATGACTGGTACTGAAATTATTAAAGGCGATTGGAATCAGAAAACCAATAATTGGATTGCTGGTAATATCATGAAATTATGTCTGACTGAAATTGCCAAGTTTAAATTCATGCAAACTGATCCTAATTGGGCTAACTTCTTGTATAACAACCAGACTAACAAGATCGAATTACTCGATTTCGGTGCTTCAAGATCATTTGGTGATGAATTCGTTAAAAATTATTTGAATGCCCTAAGAGCTGGTGCCCGTAATGATCGTGAAAGCTGTGAAAAGTTCAGTCGTGAGTTAGGTTATCTTACCGGTCTGGAGGCTCAAACTATGGTTGACGCTCACATTGATTCTTTGATTGTTCTTGGCGAGCCATTTAGCGCGATTAACAAGATGCAAGATTATGATTTCTCCCATCAAACAGTTACTGACAGAGTGCGGACAAATATTGGTGTAATGTTAAGAGAGAGACTAACACCACCCCCTGAAGAAACCTACAGTTTACATAGAAAACTCAGTGGTGCTTATTTATTATGTGCTAGACTTGATGCTATCGTCCCTACTCAAGCGTGGTTTGAAGAAATCGTTGGCTTGGATTACGAATAAATTTGATTCGAGACACCAAAGAATCATTTTGTGTTCCTGTTTTTCTTCTTTTTTTTCTAAGAAAGAAATTTGTTTGTTCTTGTGGTATAGTTTTTTAGTTTTAGAAATTTTTGTAAATATGGATATGAATGATAATAATATAAGGAATATAGATCTTGAAAAAAGTAAATTGTTTCATTATGTAACCTTTTAAGGTATTTGAGCTTATACAGCTGTTTAGTTATCGTTTAGCTTTGTGTCATCTTCTTTCTTAGTCTCAGTGGGTTTCTCTTCCTCAGCTTCACTGAGGTCTCTGTTTTCCTCTACACTATCTTGATATGGCGTTTCTTCTTCTACTGAAGCGACTTCCTTATCGGTTATTTCAGCTGTTTCATCGTTGATAAGCTCTTTATTTATTGTGAATGATTCTTCTGCTGAGTTTGATTCACTAGTGCCAGTACGTTTTAATGAGTTTCTTTTGATGTCAGAGACGTACTCTTGAGTTTGCCTCAATTCCTCTTCAGCATCTTTCAGTACCTGGGATAGGGGCGAGCTACTACCGCTGAAGTCTCGACTCACTGATCTGCTCTCAGAGGGGGTCACTCCGCCGACAGGTAGACCTGTGAATCGTCCAGAGATTCTCCTTAAGCTCGTTCGGCTAGAAGCTGACCCACTTCTCGATCTAACAGGAGATAACGCTAAAGGAAGCATACCATTCCCCCCGGATAGTGATAAAGAAGACGAAGATGAATGATACTTGGGAGCAGAAAGTGACGATAGTCCTGCGCTGATGTCATTACCATTATTAGGTTCCCCTGAAGCGGCTAAGATAGCCGCAGTTCTTGATTCAGTCAAAGCACGACGGTTGGTTTGGTTCATTGAATCTTTACGAGACTTGATGCTCTGAGCTTGCGACTGGTTTTGAATATCCATAATTTTTTCGAAAATGACGACGCCATTTTCAAATAAATCCTTCAATAATAATGCACTATGTTTATCATTCATAGTGATCATAGAATCAACTCTAGGCCTTAGCAAAGCATAGGACAAGGCATTGTAAATTGATAACTGATATTCGGCGCTGTTAGACACGTATTTACTGAAGAAACTTTTGAAATGATCAATCACATACTTCAGAGTATTGATATTGATAGGAGATAATTGTGCTAAGGTAGTACTAATACGAGCATACTTTGCGTCATCTTCAATATTATCTGTATTATAAATGCTCTTCACCATCTCATAAATGGTAGAGCTAATAACAGCATCAGGGAGTTCAAGGAGGAAGATCATGAATGCTCCAGCGACCACTGGTGTTCTGTATGGGCTAAGAACAGAAATAGGGAATGGAAGACCAGTATTGATCTCTGATCTCAGTTTATGAATTTCAGATAGTGATACATGTTGCGTCCAAACCTTTTTACGTTCAAAATTTGAGGAAAGTTTGGGGTATTCCTGTTCCAAGTAAGTAAGGAAAGAAACTAAAACCTCAGGAACACGAATTGAATCCCTAGATTTCATTTCATTTGATATCGAAGAACTATCACTAACATTTCCATTATCTGGTATCTCTTCAATTGAGCCTTCCGGTTGATTCACCACTTGGGTGCAGATTTGATATGTAAGGTCAACGCCAAAGGTTTGTTGGTAGGATTTACCTAGATAATCTGAATAGACGACAGGGGTTGGAGAAAAATAACCACATTTATAATGATCTAAAATAAATCCGAGATCCATTCCAGGTTTGATTGATTCATAAAACATAGTCATCCTATCTAACGATACCTTTAGTTCGTGATGATCAGTTCCTAGTGCCAACGTAAAATTCTTAAGCGTCTGCTTGACAAATTCCACTCTTTCTAATTCATAAGTTTCGATGAGTCTTAAATTATCAATGAGATCTTCTTCAAGCTTGCATCTCAAATCATCAAGCGACGTGACCGATAACTTGTATTTTTCATCAGCATCATTTACTTCACGTTGAGCCTTCTTTATCAGAGCTTCATTGGAATTGACATTATTAATTGTGTTGGTTATAACACCAGATATGTAAGCCCCCATTTTCTTGGTTTGTATAGATTCCTTAGCGATAAAGTCACTAACCTTGGTGGTAGCGGCGGCCATAGATAATAATGCATCATCTTCTTTTGGCTTTGTTTCAATTTGCTTTTCAGGGTATGTAATCCCAAAGACACTTCGTTGCCATTGATAACGTTGTGCCGAACTGTTCGCAAATCTTTTACCCACATTCCCGACGAGTCTCAAATATCCCTGATCCACCAAATCCTGACCAAAATTCTCAACCTTGGCCAAGGAGTTAAAATTATTACTAAACGTCTTTCTGATCCAAAGAACGATTTGATCTCCAGATGATACGTCCTCATAGGTTCCGAGAATTGGAACTCTATAAGGGCCACGAGAGATATCCTTCAACATTTCCGTAAATAATAACTGGAGTGCATCTTCAGTAAATTGCATTCCCCCAATTACAAAAATCTCGGGGATCGGCTCCATAGACACTTGAGATAGCTTGTTATCCAGTGTAGAGTATTCACTAAGTGGGGATTGAGACTCTGAGACAGTGCTAGTATTAGTTGAATTCGTAGATTGATCAATTGATTCACTTGATCCACTTGAACTCAGTTTACCTGAACCGCTAACCTTAGGAGGGGGGGTAGTAGGCTGTACTAGGTAGCTGAATCTTTTCAACAATCCTTTATCCTGAGACTCTACAGCAGGCACAAGGAATGCCAAATCACCTTTGGCCTTTAGATCTTCTAATGCACGGCTCTTTGCGAAGTAAGTCTTTTGAGTTTTATGAGTTAATTGATGATGATGTTTTTCGTAAGATTTACACGAGGAGATCAAACGTTCCTTAATTTTATGAATTTTAAGTTTATAATCATCTGACCACTTGACGAATGGAGTCTGAACGTTTCGTTCGATTTTTTGAGCGATTCGAGCGTGTTTGAACCCATCGCTCTCCATTTCAAGTAAAAATCCTTCATAAGCCTTTCGGACGGTAGCGCCCGAGTCACCACTAAACGAATTTTTAGCAGGATAGTGCGTGGTAGGGATACATTGTAGTTTATTGGCATACAGCTGCTCAATATTGACCCGATCGGTAATCAAACTAGATAGCGACGCGTTTTCGTTGATACCCTGTTGGATTTTATTGAATAGCGGAGCTATACCAGATGAGTAGTCCTTGGACCAGAAGCTATCAGCGAACTCTGGCATCGAGAAGAATTTGAATGGGGTTCGTTCTGTTGGCTGGTGGTAAACGGGACAACGGCTCGGTATAATTCAAGACTGTTTCCCTGGAAAGGGTATCAGGGAAGGTTCCTTGTCCGCCTGGATAGAGAGATGTAACATGCGATATGCGATCTTGCCTCCCAGTTGCCGGAGAGATGTGACATGGTGAGTGAATGAGAAGCGAGCCGCGCATCACAGCCAGAAGATTCGTTAACACAAACGGTTGGTATTTATAGACGTTTACATACAAGCATAAATATGGATATTCTTTTTAAGATCAAAATACAGAAAAACATATTATGCAAAATTGGTGGTATCATACCCGTAAACTAAATTCCTTCGCAAACTCAATTCTCATTCTAATAATGGCCATTAAAACCCAGTCCCTTGTGAAGACATGATATCCCTGGAAAGATTCATCCTCGGTCTCTAGACGTTTCATATTTTTTAAGAAGTTTTTGATGATGTTCTTGCTATTATCTGTAGCGATCATTATATATCTCCCGTTTTCGCTCTGTTGATAGTTTTTAGCTTCATACAGAATATTAAGGACACCACCGTGTCCCAAAATGATATCCTTTATATCCTTGTTGTAGTCGGGGACATCGGTAGTGATGTTAATCGTAATACCATTTAGTAATTTGCCACCAGCTGCTTTGCTCTTCTGCATTAGATCTAGCACACTCACTCCAAACTTTTCCTCTCCCTCAGGGTCCTTGAGAACATAATCTTCAGGGTTTAAAAACCTCTTCTGTTTAATACAATCATTGAGATATTTCACATTCATTATCAATGGCCCACATGCCAATGCAAGCAAAAACTTTTTCGTACGGAACAATTTAGGAGCGAATAGATGGGTCACCTCAGTCGGATCTTCTGTAACTTTAATGCCTAACTCTTCAAGATCTCTGAGCTTCTTGGCTGATTTGAAACCTTCAACACCAGTCAATAAAGCGGACATCTTATACTCGACCGCGGTATCGTTAAGTTTGCTGTTGGCTTTGATTATTTCATCCTCAGAGTCGCTAGGGTTAAATTCTATGGACACTAATTTCCCCTTGGCCTTCTTGGTTGGAGGATCTTTTTCTTCTGCCTCTTCTGTGTCAGATGATAATTGTCGCCTATACCTAGTCTTTCTCTTCTTGTCCATAAGTTCCTGTTTAACTTCTTCAGGCAGTAATGGTATGTTATTACGCTTTGATGATAACTGTTTCTGGAAATATGTTAAATCCTTCATATCGCTATGAAGTTTTTCGGCCGCCTTTTGAGCTGCCTTGCGTGACGAATAAAGAATTCTGGGGGAGGGTGTCAAATCATTATTGGCCGAATCTTTCTTCAGCTTATTAGCAATGGCATTTGGTGAAATTATTGCTCGTGATTCCTGTTCAATATTTGGTGTCGATTCCCGCGTTACATCGGCTTCGACTTCAGCCCTTTTCTTGTTGTCAGTAACATCGGGCTCTAGGGAAGTACCAATATCACTTCCTTGCTTATCGTCTTCATCGACTGCTTTAACAGAAGGAGCCGTTGAAAAAATAGAATCTTCATCGATATCAATATTGCTCTCGTCTCTATGATCTCGTGTGGTAGGGTTAGATGGATAATTGGTGTTTATTAATTCGGCATTTTCTTCAGCGTAAGAATCTTCAATGGCATTACCGAATGGCTGATCCATTGAATCAGTTTCATCGTCACTAATTGGGATTTTCTCATAAAATTGTTTGAGCACATCATCATTTAAAAAAGTTTTGCCGACTACTTTGGATAAGTTTTTCATTCCATTGGTTAGTTCGCCTACTTGAGTATACTTTGGGTCGGTGTCATTCATCTTACTCCAGTTAGCATAACTATCTTCAATCCATTTATGATTTACCAGCTTGACATTCCACAATGTGGCAGCGACCGATTTTCGACTATTTGGCGACCCCGAAATAACATGAGTATTATGTTGGGTCATTTCTTTGGTACATCCAGCGCCTAATTTTTCGATCAAATGGGTTAAATAATGTCGTGCGTCACCGGAGATAGAAGTTAAGGTGATTGATAAGTTTCTAAAATCCTGGTGGCCATCTTTGACAAAGGGATAATGCAATAAATTGTGGGTGGGTAGCGTCCAAGCGTAGTTTGCTGTTAACGAGTAAAGCCATGGTAGATTACCGATAATGAGACCGTATCGGTTTGAGAGTACATATGATTTCCCCTCACGGTATTTGCCGATATATATGGTCGCCAATTTTAGTGATGAAACCACTTCACCGTGGCATGACTTTATGAGAGAATGTATTGACTGAATGGTTTTATTGGGCAAATTCAAATCCTGGGACAAATAAAGTCTGTGGTTTTCGAAAATAACACAATTAGACTGTGAAATTTTACTTTGGGCGTGTGATGCTGTGCTGTCTTGATTGAGTTTCTTAAGGTTTTCCTTGTTGAAAATATAGGGAGCTTCAGGTAAATATTGTCTAAATCTCATACAATCATCTACCCAGTGGGGCATCACCAATTTTATATTTTTATGTTGAATTGTCATATATTTATCTATATTAGTTGACGGGTCAGTGATGGTACCGGGTGAAGGTAAATTCTCGTTAAAATTATTCACGATAGAGCATTTTTCATCGTCATCATTCAATGTGATCAAGTGGGTGACCAATTTAGTCAAAACATCACTAGCAAGGCCGCCCATTGCTCGTACACAATCGTGTATGGCGTCCTTTTCGTCCTTGGAAATGGATTCAGCACAGCACACATGCACTTTACGGAAGATGTACTCTGAATCGGGGGAGAAGGGTCTCACAGGCACTGCACGATTATAAGCTATAGAGGTCTCGATCCATAGTGGTGTGACGACGCAAATTAGATTTTCATGCGCCTGTTTGTAAGCCGCGAAATTAGTGGTCGTTGTGATAATATGAGTAATACTAGTTAGATCAGATAAGGCCGATGATAATTGCGATGGGGTTATCACTCTTGTTGATTCGATATCAATGGCGCCATTAGATAGTAGCAATTTTTTCAATTCCTCTTTCTCAGTATGAATTAATTCTTCTGATTCGATAACATAAAACTTCACATTCTGAAATATTGCACCTCGTTTTCCTCCATTTTCAGTCTTTAAAACAGCCTTCTTATTGAAAATAGCGGAAATTCCATCCTTATTAGGCGAGGACTGATATAAATTATTACCAAACTGCCCAGCAGCGAGTGCATATTGGCTTAAGCTTGCTACCTGCGACGATACTCCTTTTTTATCTGAACTAGGTGAATGTTGACTCTGTATCACCTTGGCAGGAGATGATGGTAGATATTTTGGACCAGAATTCTGTGGCGCATTAGGGTCATATTTAGCCTTTGCAATAGGAAATGAACTAGGGGTTGAGCTCATGAGTTGAAATGATTCTTTTTTTCTTTCAAAGCGTGTGAAGGTTATATCAGAGTATGGCGTTAATGCGCGGAGATGACACTAATAAACGCGTGAATTCCCACGTGACTAACTCGCGTTTCAATTAATTAAGAAAAAGCCAAAAAATACATATAATGCAAAACAATTTATTATTTATCTAAATAAATATTATAAAAAATTGATATTTAATGAGTTTAAAAATGATTAAAACTATCTAAGTACTAATATAGGCCAATAAAGATGAAGCCGCCATAGCATAACAGGGGTAAGGGGCTTAGAATAGGCTATCTAGGCGATAACGGCTATGACACCAGCAAGACCAACAATGAGGAGGAATGAGGAGATCAAAGTTTGGGAAGCGCTTGAAGAACCAGCGGCAGTGACGGACTTGGTATTTTGCATCCAGCCAGCAGCGGAATTAGTGGAATCGGCGGTGGTGGTGGCGGTGGCGGTGGTTGCGGTAGAGTCTTCAGAGGTGGTAGTAGTGGAAGCAGTAGAGTCAGTAGAATCGGTGGACTTACTGTTACTGCTAGTGGAGCTCTTGGATGAAGACTTGGACGAGGAAGAAGAACTAGAACCAGAAGAAGAAGAATCGTCACTTTCGTCAACTCTGTTAGCATCAGTACCCGAACCTGCACCGGTGGGGACAGCAACAGATATAGAAGAGCTATCTTTGGCGCCGGCATGTTGATCGTTACCGTTAGCGGCGAAGGAATCAAGGATAGTATTATCATCAGTGATCTTCACATCAGAGGCTAAAACATTCTTATTGGTGAAAACATAAGCAGAAGAACCTTCTTTAGTAGTTCCCGAGGGGGGTGAGTAACAGTCAACAACAACCTCTTTTACGGTAACGTAGTAGTAACCAGGGTCCTCAAGATCAGCGCCATCCCAGGCGAGTTCACCACCAGACCAAGCAATAGTACCGGGTGCATTGGAAGAATCACCACCGGGCCAAATAGACATTTGTATACGAGAAGGAGTTTGGGGGAATTGGTATTCATTGGAGGTAGCATTATAAGTATCAGCCTTTTTCAAGGTTCTGCCAACTTGGCCATCGACTAACCAGTTGATTTCATCTTCGGTCCAGTCGATTTCATAAACGTGGTAGTTGCTGAAGGTATCAGTAAGGGAAATATTTTGCGAGTTGGTCCAGTTAAGGGTACCTTGCCAGTAGAAATTAGTTTGAACGGTTTCGAGATCCTTACCAACGAATTCGTAATCGATTTCATCCTTGACGTCGGACATGAGAATGAAGGAACTGACAACACCTTGGTCACGCGAAGACTTCAAGGTGGCCTTAACGTTACCATACCACATGTAATCAGTGGACGATAAAACGGCTCCGACGGAGTTGAGGGGCATAGCTAAAAGAATGGTGTCACCATTTTGTAAAACTTCACCTGAGCTTACCCAGGAATGTGCAGAGGCATTACCAAGGTATTTACTGTTGGAAATAATGCTATCGAGAGAGTCGAAGGTGTCGGTACGCGATTGGCAGACGGGCATGGGCATACAGGCGGTCAAGTTGAAAGAGCTAATAGGGTCGCAACCACCAAGGCAGTAAGCACCGACACCACATTCACCGTATTGTGAACAACAGGGCGTATCCTCGGGACACAGATTGTCGATATCACAGGCAATGGTGTCGGCCGAGACGGCAGAAAAGAGCGAGAAAGCCGAAAGAGTGGCGAGAGTAGATAATCTCATAGTGACGAGCGTACGTGGACTCTGGCGGGCAGTAACGAAAGTCAGGAATACGAGTTCACAGCGCAAAAACACCTGGTGTGGGGAGGGGCGGAAAGAGATGTAATTATAGATCGGCGCGAAAATTCGAGGTAAACAGATGCATGCTTAGCGGCACCGTTTTCACCCACCTGGGCTGTGTATCCCAACGTCACCCCGCAGCAAACTAGCGAAGCGTATACGAAATGGTTTACGTAGGTGTACGCGTGTTTACACATTTATTAAATTATAGATTATGTATATGTAGATATACATATAGGTATATATAGTAAAAGATATATGGCAAGTTGTTCCTAGAGCATGTGGAGCATTTCGACCTCCACAGTGCCAAAAAGCTCCAGCAGGCTAGCAGCAATCTTGGTCAATTCGTCGGTGATGTCCAGCGTCACCAGAACGTACGAGTACATGAGAACGAAGTCCTCGTCCTTGATCTGTTGGTTGTCGGGCTTTTGCCGCTGCAGCTCCACCCGGAACTCGTAGAGCTTCGCCAGTATCCGGTCCCGCGCGTGCTCCGTCGAGGGCAGATACTCTGGTAGTGGGATGCCCAGCTTCATCGCCGATGATAGCATGTAGAAGAACAAAAAGATTCGGTTACATAGTTCAAATCTTTCCAGCTTGGTGTACTCGAGTATGCGTCGCTCAATATCATTGGCCATTGGATCCTTCTGAATCATTACACTCATATTTTGGAATGAGTCAATCACCTTCTGACTCGAGTTGAGAATACTGCTGTACAAATGGGTCGGGAACGGTCCCTTCATTCGATACTCCTTCGGGGCCTGTGATAGAAGTATCTGTAGTTCTATCATCACATGTTGCAGTTGTGGTAATTGTTTTAGCCCAGACAGGCGGTATTCCATTAATGGTCCTTCCGCTGAGGTTCTACTATCGACATCAAAGATCAAATTGCGTTCTCTAAAATACTCCCGTCCCAGAGGATCGTCTTTCCAAATGAGTCCCATTTTTAGCCATAGAATACTTAGGCCTCTTTTAAGATTCTTTCGAGCCAAGTTAGGCCAGATGTAATTGGTGATAAACATAGCCCATAGTATACCTATGAGCACACTGATGAATCGATGGAAGGCAATTTCACCCACAATCGGGTTAGCTCCACCCTCATCGTCATCGTCTTCGTTATCATCCGATGTGAATAATGAGTAAGAATAAAGCAATGTCAGGTTATAAGTCAAGAGAATAAACCGGCCAAATGCCGGCATAGATTTCCAGGTCAAAATAATCTTATAACAAAATAATGACACAATGAATCCCATAACTGGCAGTACAAATTCATTACCAGGGAACATCGTCCATGTAATGTAAGCGATAACTGCCCCTAAAAATGTGCCTATAACTCTTTTCTCAACAGTCATTGCCGTCCCGCCCACTGACTTATTCATCATAATGGCAAAGATTACCAACCCCCACTCACCACGCCATGCGTAAAACACTGGTCGGGTGATGGGCATGAACGCCGGTAACGAAAAGATAGCTGATCCAATACCCACCTTTATGCCAAATTTGACATCCGTGCGGCGAAATAATCTTAAACTACGCCATACCCGAAGACCTAATGGGGCCACCTCCTCCCTATTATGTCGCGTGTTTTTAATCATACTTGAAAAGGCACCTGTATGATTGTATATTTGAACCTCGGGTGGAATATCAGCGCTTGTAGAGTCCTCCTGGTCGGAATCTGCTTGTACTGCTCTTCTAAATTTTTTCCAAAAGAAAAGCCAATGAAACGTCCGGGGTCGATTAGAATTAGCGGTAAAGCCTTCGTATTCATTTAATAGCTCTAAGTAACCGCTCAGCTCTTTACCGAAATCTTCCAAAACATATGCAAAATTACCACAACTCGCTGCAACTTCTTCTTCGTAAACCGCTAAATTTAAACTCTCGTTCAAGTGCTTTTGAAATAGTTGTTGGTTATAAAGTCTGAGAAGTGATTCTTCTCGGGCCTTGGAGAATAACTCAGTGGCTAGCGCTAAACTCTTACCGTATTGCTTATTACATGAAATTACATAGGGTGCGTGGCTATCAAATTTTACCCCATCTAGGATTTGTTTAATCGTGAATGAAAAACCCTTAATTGGAGGGCCAAGGTGGTAAAAGAATAAATCAAACAATTCAACTGATTTGCGTGCATATACCGATGAGGTTTCTGTAGATCTAATATCACTATTATCCGTGAATTTATTATCATGGTTGATGACTGAATTCAAATCTTCATGGCTATTACCGTGAGAATCGGTATTATCTTCGAGCGAAGAATCAAAGGATAGTACACTATCCAGGTCGCTATAAATCTCTCCTGGCCGCGGAGTACTGCTATTACTGTTATCTTGTCTTACTGAGTTAGCATATTTTGTCTTCCGAGGTTTATGAATATGGGCCATATTTTCACCGTTTAGTAATTTCCATCGAGTGGTAACAGCGCTGCTCAAAGCGCCCAGATTTTGAGACATGCGGTGTACTGAAGCGACGATTTTAACCAGCATATCATATTCAGCCTCGCTCCCCATAGGATATAATTCGTATTTAGATTCTAGTAAATTTTGATTCAGTTTCACAAAGCTACCCTTTAACTTTTCCAACATCATCTTGTACTCGTAGCCGTCCATGTTTTCTTCTTCGACGAATTTGGACGGTAGCGTGGATATAAGATCAGAATAAACTGACATGGTCTCATTCAGGGATTTACGTAATTCGATTGAGGCAGTGGTTCTCCAAATAGTATAGCATGTAACGCCCGAGGCTAACACACCACATATAACCAGACGGAACACCTGACCTAACTTGCTGAAGGATACGACGCCCTTTTGTACGTTGCCCTCTCGAGTCAAGATATTGATCAACGAAATGGCCGCGAGCGAGCAAGCAGTATTGAAAGTAGGTTTATTCACCCTTTGACGCATAAACGAAATGACACCTAATCCACCGGCACAAAACACCAGGATGTCAATCAAGAATCCAACATATTTATGGCCCACACTAGTGAAATACAACGAGGTAAACATGCTTAATACCGATAATGTGAAACTGTAAGACAGTGCTATTATAATAAAGATCAATGACTGATTCATAGAGCCAATACTTCTCGCAGGATGGAAGTAAACTGCTACTGTGGCCGCGAGATGTTTACCGTCACCGTGACCTAAGAATTGCGAAATAAACGGGATGAATACCACCAAGGAGGCAAAGAAATATGCAATACTACATTTTACAACATTTTTACTCACTGAGGATGTTATATTAGTAATGATTTCCTTGAATAGATATTTCAGTTTATTGTTGATAATGTTCAACGATGTATAAACGGCAGTAGCAGACGTAGTTGAGCCTGGTTCGTGAGTGAGTGAGCGAGTCGTCATTAACGGGTTAGAAGCATCATACTCATCATCCGCAAATTCTTCTTCTTCATTCACAATGTACTCGCGCGGTGGTAAATTACCACGGAACGAAAGTGCCTTTTTAATTCTTTGACCGGTTTCGGCGACGATAACCGAGCTCTTACGCAACATGACCCGTTTACTGGCTTTCTGTACCCCCTTGGTATCCCATACATTCTTGAATCCACACCCAAGATTGGTATCAGAGCCATAATCAGATCCAACTTCGTTGTCATTGTCGTTGTCGTTGTCGTTGTCGTCGTTGCTCTGATTTGCGGCCTCGAAGGGAATCAGAGATGCATCCTCGCTCACACATGGCGCCGACTCGGAAATCAAAGAAAGCGCCGGAGGTATAGCTATTATATGAGGACCATTATCAAGCGGAGTATCGTGGTGTGAATTTGGGCCCTTATTTGTTGACATCAGAAGGGTTTCCGTGTTGTCAATATGTGTTCTCGAGCGAATTAATGTTGTGGGGGGTGAAAAATAAGGGCCATGGGCGGCTGAGCTTATCGTGGATAGCTTGCCCCATTGGGAGCTGCGGCAGTACCTGCCTCAGTTGAAGCTCCGCCAAACTTAAGTAGTATCTCTATATAGGTATAGATATATATATATCTAAATTCTATTCAGGGACATTTTTATATCATTTAATTATCAGACACACACACAATTATGGAGGAATATTCGACTGTATCATGGGACGACAATAATCCCAACGCCCCCACGGTTCAAGAAAACTTGTTCGACACGCCACAGTTATCAGAACCGCCATTGCATTCGGGCGCCATGGAAGACGTTTATGGTGGCAGTTTACCTGGGCTGGGGGAATCCTCATCGAGTGTTATTGAACATCATTCAGTTTCGGGCGATTTCGTTAATGGTGGTCATTCTAGTAGCAGTGATAATAAAAGTCGATACCAAACTGGTGATGGTGAGGGCATCGCTGGTCCATCAACGATATTAGAAGCCGGGCAATCGCGCCAGTCTCACAATATTGTCGATGGATCGTCTTCAGTTCTGCAGCTTGACGATGGTATTTACATTGACACCAAAGTCGGCGATCCGCAAAAGGAGCAAGAGGGATCGCAAAACGCTTACATATCATACTTGGTTAGCACCAAGTCCAACTACCCAGTATTCCAATCCAAGACCTTTCTTGTGAGAAGACGATTCTCCGATTTCAGGTATTTATATCAGCGACTGTGTGCAGAATACCTGGCCTGTGCAATTCCTCCTTTGCCAGAGAAACAACGATTAGAGTATTTCAAGGGAGATCGATTCGGTCCTGATTTTACTTCAAAGCGAGCGAATTCATTGAATCGATTCTTGTCACGATTAACAGTTCATCCTATTTTAAAACGAGCCCGTGTTTTGACGACTTTTTTGGAAACCGCTGAATGGAACTCTTTCATGAAGGTCCGTGTAAGTAGTGTCAGTGGCCCGTCGGGCGAGGCTGCTGTAGGCGGAGGAGATGTTTTTGATTCTCCATCCAAGGCCAGTATGAATACAGCGTCTAATGGTGGACAGGAAAGTGTATTGGATGGTATTCAGGATACGTTAATGAGTGCGTTCTCTAAGGTGTCTAGTCAAAACAAGGAGTTTTTGGAGATTAAGGATAAAGCCAACAAATTGGATGAAAATATTACCCGTATCGATAAAACTTTCAGCAAAGTGGTTACGACCCAGACTAATTTAGGGGTAGATATTCAAGAATTTGGGTCTCAATTCGCTGTTTTAGCTAATATCGAGCCCGCGCTGGCCACCGAGTTTAAACAATTTAACTTGGCCTTGGAGAAGTTAATGACCGGTAATGCCGATTTGAAAAATTATCTTGAATCTGATTATATTGTATCATTACGTGACATGGATAATTATATCTTGTCATTCAAATCGCTATTGAAACAGCGAGACCAAAAGCAGATTGATCATGAAGCACTTGTTGAGTATCTCGGTAAGGCTATTGTTGAACGAGACGGTTTAAGGTTAGGGCACGGTGGGACGAATTTCTTGAGGAGTAAAGTTGAAGATATTCGTGGGTTAGATCATGAACAGGCAAAACGGGATCGATTGGCTCGATTAGAGACAAAGGTCGAGGATTTGGTTAAGGAGGTCGAAATCGCGAAATCAACGTCGGAAGTCTTTGATGAATTAACATTGAAGGAAGTAACAACGTTTCATCATATTCGGTCGAGGGAATTGAAGGGTACGTTAGGTCAGTTGGCATCACATCATATTGATTTCTACAAGGGTTTGATTGATGATTGGGAAGACGTTATTGATGCTTTGGAGAATAATGAGGAATCAGCGTTAAGCCAGGAGAAAAAATAAATAGTATGTTGTGAATAGTACAAAGTAAAAATAAAAATAAAATAAAATAGTAAAACAAAAAAACAGGAATTATCCTCTCAAAGATTACTGTTCTCGCCTTCAACCTCTGTCTTTGCCTTCTTGACATGGGATACCGGGGGTTCAGTCTCGAGGGGTAATTTAGGGTCAACATTTTTCTTCTTTATCCGAATACCCATATGAGCTGGACTTGGGGCAGCGATAGGCTTAGATTGATTTTGAAGACGTTTAGTGTGAGCAGCGAGTTCTGTTTGACGATTAAGCTCAAGACAGTGATGGTACACTGGTAAATTAGAAGCACCATAAACAGCGGTAAACTCGGCTTCGGATTCAATGTAAGAGGTATAGTCCAAATGTTCGAATTTAAACTTTAGTTCACGTGTTTTCTTATTTCTAGGCTCGGGCGCACTGTCGTTCTCCTGCACGTAGAATCGGCGGAGTAGCATGATGGCCTGCTCACGGTAAAATCCCGGATAGGCCTTATAGGCACGCTCAGGTGCCACATTAGTATTAACCCATAACACACTACCACAACCACCAAATCGATCATTAGCACAACCATAGTATACGGCGCGGATGTTTAGTTGACGAAGCGCAGATGCACACATGATACAGGGCTCCACAGTCACGTAGAGGTCGGTCTCTTCGAAGATCGAAGCTGGATAAGACTTTAAGATAGTTTCGATACCGAGAAACTCAGCGTGTCGAGTACCGCAGAGTGACCGGTTAGTGTCATTCATACCACAGCCAATAACGACGCCTTTATGGACAAATACGGCACCTACAGGTACTTCATTACACTCCAGGGCGGTCTCGGCCATGACAAGCGCCTCACGCATAAACCGAGCGTTATCGGAGTCATCTTCAATTACGAGAATAGCCTGAGCGATAGAAGCAGTTTCGGCTCTGGCGTCAAGCGCAATGTAATGAGATGACGTTGGCTTTAATATCGTGGGCTCTTCGATAGAGACAGGTTCCATATTTTAGATATCGCGGGGCAGTTGTATTTTGTAGATAATGTATAGTGGTCAATCGTGCAGCGTTGTGTGCCAAAATTTCCGCTACGAGATCGCTAGGAGGAATGAATCCACGCCGCGTGGCGCGGTAAAAAAAAAAAAAAATAAAAAAAAATGATACATACCTGATGCATGCGGCTGCCCATGAAGGGTTGGACCCTGCAAAGGGACCCGTGCGGCGGTATTGGCCCGCGCTTCCGCTCTCACTTAGTTGCTGACTGTATGATGACTCAGAGGCCAGAAGGTGACTCAGCGTATGCCCAGTAGAACGTTCTAGATGAATAGCTTTCGCACGTGCCGTTGTGACAGATATGCGGCCACGCTGGCAAGCGACGTTGTGACGGATATGCCACGGATCCAAGGCAGTGGCATTTGGGTCATCAACGCACGCCGAATCCTTTTCCACTCACCTCCCTATCGCTTATTCGCCCTCAGATCCCGTCCGTGGAAGAACCAGCAAACTATAATCATGGCTAGAGTTCTCAAGTCTCTCGTACCTTGGTCCGTACTTGTGTATGCGGCCTTGGTTTTCATTTTACCCTTTTTCTCCGCCCCCGTTCACGCTGACGGCGATGTTGACAGTTATGGTACTGGTAAGTAAACCACAAACCAAATGTCGCACGGCATAATTAGATGATCTGATAGTTTCTATGGCGGACTGGTTGGGTTTCTTAGCACTGTTTGAATCTGTTCATTTTTTATTATTCAGTTTCACGTCATTCTATTCTGAAACCTTTCAATTGCCCTCGATAATCGCTTCGCTGGCCTTCTTGAGCCTCGCGTTAGGATCCCGATCCGTAATTGATGATGTGTTCACATCCATGCTTAAATTAATCGGTGGGGCTCAACTCCCAACTGCCCTCCAAAACGGGTCCGACCGGTAAATTAAATCAGTCAGCCGCGGAACTGAAAGCTCATCTATCGTGCTATTATTATTATTACTATTATTATTACTATTATTATTCTTTTACTAACTGTTTTTCTTTTCTCTTTTTTTCTACAGTTATTGGTATCGATTTAGGTACTACTTACTCATGTGTCGGTGTTATGAAGTCCGGTAGAGTCGAAATCTTGGCTAATGACCAAGGTAACCGTATTACCCCCTCCTACGTTGGTTTTACTAATGAAGAAAGACTCGTTGGTGATGCCGCCAAGAATCAAGCTTCCTCTAACCCTATCAACACAGTTTTCGATATTAAGCGTCTTATTGGTCTTAAGTTCAACGAAAAGACTGTTCAAAATGATATTAAGCGTTTCCCTTACTCTGTTGTCAACCAAGATGGTAAGCCCGTTGTCAAGATTGAACATATGGGTGAACAAAAGTCCTTCTCTCCCGAAGAAATCTCCGCTATGGTTCTTGGTAAGATGAAGGAAATTGCTGAAGATTACCTTGGTAAGAAAGTCACTCACGCTGTTGTTACCGTCCCCGCTTACTTCAATGATGCTCAAAGACAAGCCACTAAGGATGCTGGTACTATTGCCGGTCTTAATGTCTTACGTATTGTCAACGAACCCACCGCTGCCGCGATTGCTTACGGTCTTGATAGGGCCGATGAAAAGGAGCGTCAAATTATTGTCTACGATCTTGGTGGAGGTACCTTTGATGTTTCTCTCTTATCCATTGAAGGTGGTGTCTTTGAAGTCCTTGCTACCGCCGGTGATACCCATTTAGGTGGTGAAGATTTCGATTACCGTGTCATTAGACATTTTACCAAGTTATTCAACAAGAAGCATGATGTCGATATTACCAAGAACCCCAAGTCTATTGGTAAGTTAAAGCGTGAAGTCGAAAAGGCCAAGCGTACTCTTTCTTCTCAAATGTCTACCCGTATTGAAATTGAATCTATCTTTGATGGTCTTGATTTCTCTGAAACCCTTACTCGTGCCAAGTTTGAAGAACTTAACATGGATTTATTCAAGAGAACTCTTAAGCCTGTTGAACAAGTTTTGAAAGATTCTGGTGTTAAGAAATCCGAAATTGACGATATTGTCCTTGTCGGTGGTTCCACCCGTATCCCCAAGGTTCAGCAATTACTTGAAACTTACTTTGATGGTAAGAAGGCCTCCAAGGGTATTAACCCTGATGAAGCTGTTGCATACGGTGCCGCTGTTCAAGGTGGCGTTCTCTCTGGCGAAGATGGTGTTGATGATATTGTCCTCCTTGACGTTAACCCTCTTACTCTCGGTATTGAAACCACTGGTGGTGTCATGACCAAGTTAATCAACCGTAACACTGCTATCCCCACTAGAAAGTCTCAAATCTTCTCTACAGCTGTCGACAACCAACCCACAGTCTTGATTCAAGTCTACGAAGGTGAACGTACTTTAGCTAAGGATAACAATTTATTAGGTAAATTCGAACTTACTGGTATTCCTCCCTCACCCCGTGGTGTCCCCCAAATTGAAGTCACTTTTGAACTAGATGCTAACGGGATCTTAAAGGTCACCGCTGCCGATAAGGGTACCGGTAAGACTGAATCCATTACTATCACTAACGATAAGGGCCGTTTGTCCAAGGAAGATATTGAACGTATGGTTGAAGAAGCAGAAAAGTACGCTGAACAAGATGCTGCTCTTCGTGAAAAGATTGAAGCCAGAAATGGTTTTGAAAACTACGTACACAACATCAAGAACCAAGTCTCAGATAATGAAGGTCTTGGTGGTAAGATTGACGAAGACGATAAGGAAACTTTAGTCGACGCCGTCGCTGAAGCCCTCGAATGGTTAGAAGAAAACTCCTCTGATGCGACCGCTGAAGAATTCGAAGAACAAAAGGAAAAATTATCCGCCGTCGCTTACCCTATCACTTCTAAGATGTACGCTCGGGATGATGAAGGTGATGATTATGATGATGATGATTATCCCGATCACGACGAACTTTAAGTAAGTAGAGTTGGATATTTATATAAAAAAGTATTTAATAGTTGTTTAATAAAATAATAAATGTATACATTAACGAACTCGCCGTCCCTTGCGAGTGAGTGAGTAAAGTGCATCATTGAAGCGAATGATTAATGTTTAATTAAAACAGGATTTAAATTATAAGTAGATTATATTACATTTATTTTTTTGAGTTTCAAATTATATACTCCTACTCTACTATACATTATGGTAAGTTTCGCCTAGTTAAAAAAATATTGACCACCACTTTTGTGAGTTGTCTTCAACTGCCATCGCGTTTCTCATTCATCACCTAACTTGTAAGCTACCAGAGTAGTGATTTGATGTCCGTTAGTGCTGAAACTTCTGAGCTGCACTAATTCACTATTACCGGTAGTTATTTGGCGATCCATACTATCAGCCCATTCGCCCGGTACTTGCGCGTCACCGTCAGCGTAAACCAAAACGTTAAATGTACAGCGGCCCTCTAGCATTGGTAAGAAGGTAATCGAGGCAGTGATCTGACGAATGATGGCTTGAATTTCCGCTTGGATCTGGGCCTCAGTTTTTACTAGCATCATATCGGGGTCATTCATCGCTGAATCGCCGTCGTGATCGATACTAGTCTCATCGGTAGAAACAAACTTGGTAATTATATTAACGTCAAACTGCCAGCGCTCAACGGTCTCACCTAAATCCTTATCAGTGATTGCCACAATTAATTTGGAGATTTTGCCGTGAACAAGCCATTTATGCAACTGTTGCATTATTTTCCGAATATAAGCCTTCACCTCGGGGTCTACCGTTACCAGCATGGGCAGGTTATACTTCTTGACCACCGTAAAATCTTCAGGTGGGTAGATGCCTCGCTGGTACAAAATCGAGTTGATAGAGTATTCTATTATTCATGTTAGATAAAACTGAAAGAAAAACAAATTCCTTGTGATAATACTTACCGAAAAACTCGGCCACAATTCGACTACTGCCCTTCAACCGCAGTTTAGACCGTGTAGGTGCATCCATCCCGTCGATCGTCGTGTCGACCCGCTGTTTGTTCTCAGTACGGTCTGTCATTTTCGCTGATTTTACTGATTTTGTTTATCGCGATCGTTGTTAATATTGTCCAGCGATGTTTGGGGCTGGGTTGGGGTTTTGTCAGGGCGATAAGTGAAGCTCCCAACTGGCCGATTGAAACCGGTCACAGCGATATATAATTATCATAGTTAATACTACTATAATTATTATTATTATTATTACCGGTGTTTCTTGTTATGGTCAGTACAATTCCATCGGATACAGCTTTTTTGAATAATATTGTTAACTGAAAAGCATGTGTAGCACGGGGTCAAACGAGTGAGGACGACTGCTGAGCAGCTAGCGCTCAAGAAGAAGCGTGAGGCCGTCAAGATCAATGAGTACAAGATATTGGTGGGCAAGGTGTTGGAAAAAGTAAGTTATACGAGTGAGTAGTATTTTGTGGTCCGGACAAGCAAATTATTGGCAAGCTACAACTATCGAATCATGGTGGATCTATGACTGTCCAGTTTAGAATTCATGAATTTTTTTTTCAAAGACAGATGTTTCTGCTTGATCTATCATGAATAATTGTACTATTATTCACTTAAACGCATGTTAAGCCTGCTTTATTCTCTTGTTTGGATTTGAATGATTCAATTCGCCTATAAACTTGGTTTTCTTTTTCATTTATCTAACATACAAGTAAGCGTCAAAATGAGATTTACGATTTTGATGCGTTAGATCTCACTACTGAGCTACTAACGCTGAACCCGGAATATTATACTATTTGGAACTATCGACGAGAGATTTTCACGCAGCGTTTATTTTTAGATCTGCCGGCGGTATCAGAGGAGGGCGCAGGAAGAGCGGGCCGTTTAGACTCTAAACAAGCCATATTAGATGCTGATTTACAATTCATTGAAGCCCGTTTAAGACAATGGCCTAAATGCTACTGGATTTGGAACCATCGTAAATGGTGTTTAGAGCTAAGTCCGGAGCCTAATTGGAATCGTGAAATGAAGTTAGTGGATATGATGTTGGAGTACGATGCCCGCAATTTCCACGGGTGGGAATATCGAAGATATGTGATTAAGCAGCGTGAAGCTTATTTGGTTAACAAATTGTCGATTACTCTCGGTAATGAGGATCGCAAAATGGAAATTGGTAGGATTAAGGGTACTTTATTAAGGTCCGAGTTTGCTTACACCACGCAAAAGATTAATCGAAACTTTTCAAACTTTTCCGCATGGCATAATAGAGGGAAATTAATGCCTCAATTACTCGGTAATCAATCATCGATCGCTCAATCACTGTTGGCGTCGACGTCTTCCTCCACGAACGACCGGGTATCAACTTGCGAGTCGACGGTATCAGAGGACCCGAGATTTAGCCTCATTCATGATAAATTAGCGTTTTTACGAGCTGAAATTGAATTTATTCGTCAAGCCATCTTTACCGATCCTGATGATCAATCTGCTTGGCTCTATCATCGTTGGTTGATCACTAATCCAAGATCCATCTGCGGTGTAGTGGCGGATGATGTCACCTTTATGACCTCTGAACAGGAACAACAAATGGTCCAAATGGAAATTGACTCCATTTACGAACTTTATGAATATGAGCCTGATAGTAAATGGTGTATTTACAGTTTAGTCTTCTTTCAAATCTATCTCGTCAAGATTCTGCAGGGTAAACAAGCAGTCGACTTCGAGCCTACCTTTAATGTAGAAATTCGGGCCAAATTAGCCAAATTGATTGAATTAGATCCTCTACGATCAGGTCAGTATACTGACTGGGAACATTCAATTTTTGTTTAAGTTTAATATTTAATATTTAATTGTTGAATTAGAAGTGTAATTATCAAAAAAAAAATTGAAAAATTATTTTATTTCAGTATTTGGCTTTTGTGATATGTATCTGCGGTGCAGTTTCAAAAAAAAAGAAAGACGAACAATCAAATAAAATAAACGAAATTAACAAAATAGCAAAATAACAAAAACAAAACAGTAAATACAAAATAAAGCAAATCAAAGGCTATTGAATAAATAAATCAAAATAGACAAAAATAAATTACCATTGAATAGCATAAAATAAGACCTCCTGCGTAATATTCAACACGGGCGCACATAAGAGACTGGCCGAAGATTTAGATTTATGCAATATCTTTTAAAATCGATTTTTTTTTTCGTTTTTGCAGTTAGCTAATAATCTATCAAGCAAATAACGTCTTTTCCGCGATCATATTTATTGAAACAGTGTAAAACTCATTTTCAAACAATTAGTCGAGAGAATATTATCATGTCATCGGCCATACTTGTATCTGAGTCTCCTTTGGCCAAGTCCCTAGAGGAAAGCATTAAACATCAAGTGAGTTTACTCAATATCGGCGAAGATGCCGCCTACGTTGCTGAGTTCATTGTGCTGATGATCTGCAACGGTAAGACCAGTACTGAAATTACCAAGGAGTTGATGGACCTTTTCGGTAATAACTTCACTGAAGAATTTTCCAACTGGTGTTTTGGTGAGATTAATCGATTACAGCAAATCGGTAGTGGTGGCGGTATTGGTAACGACGACGATAACAACAACGGTGAACCTCAATTAGAACAACAAATGGACGATAGTAATCAAGACCAACCGTTAGAAGGACAACAACACCAACAACAGCAGGAGCAACAACAACAACCGTCACAGTCACAACAAGAACAAGAGAAACATCAACTACTGCTACAACAACAACAGCAAACCATTAACGATTATAACAATTCGTACCACGGGCCCGGCAATGGGTTCCACGAGATGGGCGGCGATGGTAAGTTTCAAGGCCAACACTCAAACGGGTTTCAAGGATCGGGACCTGTATTCGACGCTCAATTCCAACAACAACAACAGATGATGATGATGATGCATAATAATAATAATAATAATAATAATAATAATCGACTTGGATTCGGCATGAATCAGCGTGGCGGTGTTAACAAATCGGGTAAACCGGGTTCGCAAAATTTTGCCACTCGTAACAGTGGCAAGAACTTCGAGCAAGCCGCTAATATGTACTTGAGCAGTAATAGCGATGCTAGTGGTGTCACTACCTTAGTAGGTGGTCGTGTCAATGAATTAATCGGTAGCCGAAGATGTCGTCATTGGCCTACGTGTCGATACCCTAACTGTAAATTCGCACATCCTACTGAGGTATGTGGTGATCACCCTAACTGTAAGAGCAAACCGGGCTCTTGTCCTAAAATTCACGTTGGCGAAGATTGTAAGGAAGGTGAGCCCTTACCCCAAAACAGTACAGGCGAACATGGCGCATTCAGATTATACGATATGAACAATGGGTTCAACAATAATAATAATAATTTCACCGGAGGAGGATTCCAACAACCTTGGAATAACAATAATAATAATAATAGTAATTTTTCTCAACAGAGAAATCAACCTCAACAAGCTGAAATTGAACTTTGTAAGTTCGCCGATAAATGTTCTAACCCCAAGTGTTACTTTGGTCACCCTACACCCTGTAACAAGGATGCTTTAGTGTTAAAGAGTGGCTGGTGTCCCAAGGGTATCAAGTGTGAAAATACTGAATGCGATCTTTCACACCCTTCGGCCTGTTTGGTACGTATACCCGAACCTTTACCAGAACCGGAAAAGTCATTAGAAACATGTAAATTCGCCGCTCGATGCACTAATTCACGATGCAAATTCCGTCACCCTCGATCGAATGTCGTGTGTCGTGAGGGCAGCGATTGTCAACGTATTGACTGCTTCTTTACTCATCCTATATTGCGTGAATGTAAGTACGCCATCAATTGTCTTAATCAATCCTGTCTTTACACACACCCTGCTGAACGTGAACACCGTTTGAAGAATCCCCCTTCCATGGTCTGGGTCAAGGATCAGGATAATGGCAATGGATTGAGCGATCGTCAATTCGCCGTTGACGGTGAGAATGTCGAAAGAGTTATCCCTGGCAGCGACGTTGATGCTACCATGACTTAAAGCTCTCTCCCCCTTAAAGGGTGAATTTGAGCTAATATGAGCTCATTTTTTTGATCAAGTAAAATGTATAATAATTATAATATATATGTGTATATGTCAATATAATAAAAGCAATGCCTATGTGTATTATCATTAATCAAGAGTGAGTATGCGTGAATGGGGTATGTATATATATTGTCTCTCAGAATTAGGCCATTGATTCGTTTCGTTCGCTCATTCGTGTCTGACATATAAACTCATCATCGTTAAACGAATGTACCATAACATCCCATCCCACACAATGCGTTAGCACCATTTCACCATTCGGCTTATCGTTATCGTCAAAGCGGGCGTACCCTTCCTCCAAAGTTTCCACGATGCCGGCGCTGAGATGACGATGAGCCACTCGATTGCGCGCTACGTCCTGGTTGACCTGGATAAACCATTTATCGTCCACCATACTAGCAATGGAATTCCACGGTGGTTGATCCAGCAGCAGGTAAAGACCCTCCAGAAGCACAATGGGCACTTGGGAGTCCACCAAGATCGCACCCTCAACGGGGTCCTTGCGAGCATGATCAAACGAGGGCAAGCGAAGAGCTGATCGCTGGGAAGATGGCACCAGAGCTGACTGGGTTACCTGTTGAACCATATTCACTACCCCCGGTGCGTTGAAGGTGAAGGCTGCACCCCGACGACGATGCGCCTGAGTGGAGTTGGGCAGAGCGTTCAACTGAGCCCTTGTGAGATGGTACCCGTCCATAGGTACCACAGTAGCCATGTCACGACGAGCGAGGCGAGACGTGAGAAGCGGTGATTGTGTTAATTTATCGTTATTATCGTCATTATTATCGTCATCATTATTGTCATTATTGTAATCATCATTATTTTCATTACTTTCACATCCCCCTATCGTTGGCGCTGGCCGCAGCTCGGGGTTAAGAATATGGGCTACTCGCTGCGCCAGTGTGGTCTTACCACTGCCTGGGACACCACTAATGGCAATAACGACCCGACTTTGACCACTACGGGCCAGAAGACCACGCGCTCGATCAGCTAAATGATGACACAGCGTGTCCATGGATACCGTGGCCGGATCGGAGGGCAGCACTAGCTGCTGAAAAGATCGCGGGGTATCGGAACTTACGATACCGGACCGATTTGAGGCGCCCTGAAGATGGTCGTGATAATGACTATGATCGTGATCTTGTCCAGACGGACTTTGCACGGACATGCTGACTTGAAGCACCTACGAAGGTTAATGATTGTGTTGGAAATGGCGGAGTGAAGAATGCCATCCCGGTGCCGTCTGCACCATTTCGCCGTTGGGTGATTGGTCGAACGGGCAATCGCCGTCCGACCTCGGAGGTGTGAGATAGCACAGCGCCTGCTTTGTCAGCGAATGACCGTGATAGGATTATTATTAGGATCTTTTTATTATTATATTATATTCTACGACATAAGGAGTAAAAAAAAAGAGTTAATAAATAGTAAATTATAGATGGTAAATAAGGGAAACCTTCTCCTCACTCATTCGCTTCGCTCGGCCGATCGTCGTTCGTCTAAGTACGGTAATCACCATTAATAGTAACATACTCGTGACTGAAATCACAAGTATAATAACGGGCACTGTGACCACCACCGGTACCTAATTGGACTCTAACTTCAAGATCTTCCATTTCGAGAATTTCACTAGCACGAGCCTCGTCAACGGCTTCAGGTTCACCGTTAACCAACAATTTAAGTTCAGGTGAACCATCAGTGGGCAAGAATGAGACGTTGGTACGGGTGGGTTCAACGGGAACACCGGCGTAGCCAGTAGCGCAAAGAATACGACCCCAGTTGGCGTCCTTACCGTAAAAGGCTGTCTTGACAAGAGGCGAGGTGGCAATGGTAGAAGCGACTTTCTTGGCATCAGCAAAGCTCAAACCGTCCTCAACGGTAATAGTAACGAATTTGGTAGCACCCTCACCGTCGCGTACGACTAATTTAGCTAAATCTTCACTAAATTGGGTCATAATGTCTTCAAATACCGCATATCCGGCACTGGTCTCGGTGATAAGTTCACCACCGGCAGCACCATTGGCAAGAGCGGCAATAGTATCGTTTGTGGAACAATCACCATCAACACTGATAGAATTGAATGAACGATCACAAGCGAATCGAAGGGCCTTGTTAAGAGCACAGGCCGTTACAGGAGCATCAGTGACAAAAAACCCCAATAACGTGGCCATATTAGGGTGAATCATACCAGCACCCTTGGCGAGACCGGCTATACGGTAGCTGACACCATTTAACTCAAATTGACGCGAGACCAACTTAGGGAAGGTATCAGTAGTACAAATGGCCTTAGCACAGTTAAGCCAAGCGGTATGACCGGAGCCCATAGTACCACCAGTATATAAATTAGGAATTCCACTCAAAATCTTGTCAATGGGTAACCTTTGCCCGATAACCCCCGTAGACATAACCAGTGTTTGACCAGCGCCGTGCGAGGCCTCACGCACTGTTTCATCGGTAACTCGAACCATCGCTTTAGCATCAGCAAGACCACCCTCACCGGTAACGGCATTGGCATTACCACTACTGATAATAATTGATTGAATACCCTCACCTTTGGATTGGCTCATCACAGCGCGTGATGTCAATACAGGAGCGGCCTTGAATGCATTAGTAGTGAAAACGGCAGCGGCATTACAGGGCTTTTCTGACACTAAAAGCGCTAAATCAAACACGTCAGCGTTCTTCTTTACACCACAGTGCATACCACCAACTTTGAATCCTTGAGGGTAATGACCGCTAGTGGGCACAAAGCGAGACTTGTCAGCGGCCCGTGAAGTGGCCGAGGTGGAGAAAAGTGATTGGGCCATCATACCAGCAGAACGCACACTGGGGCGTACAAGAGATGATATGGTCATATAGGTTGTTTTGATGTAGCGAGAATAACCGTAAAGAGCTTATATCAAGTTATCCAAAAGAAGTTATGGAGATGAAGAGACAAGATTTAATGCTCTCAATTTAAAAAACAGTGATGAATCATACACTCGATATGATGTAGCATGCAGTCTGCAGCCTGTATAGTGATGCGTCACCACTATATAGCTAGATATATCCTTACAAAGTTGTAATTCAATCGTAAATTGATTGGCCGAAAAGGAATTGGTGAATCGGTGACTTCGGCCAAGTCACACACAAGGTAACAGAGAACAAACTTCTTATATATTAGATCATTATTTCCCGTTCTTAGCGAAGATACCCACTGAGGGAAGAGCAAATATCTTCGTATAAAAAGTAAGCGACCAATCAATAAGCTAACTCGGTTGAAATCGTTATGGATTATAACGGATATGCCGTATTTTTGGAAAACCTGAAGAGATGTGTGTCGAAGAGATAGATTCAGTTTTACATATCTTAACTTATTTGAATGTAGTAAGCAGGTATACACGGGCAAATAACTTAATGCACATATCCACTTCTCGTTGTACACTATCTACTACTTGTGAGAACCGTTGACTGATAATATTACTAATATTGTCAAAAAATTGAAAAACAGGACAGGTTAATGATGTAGGAATTTTCCCTCAATATCATATTCCCTATTCAGGTAGACCAAACCACCACCATTTGGATGAAGCTCGTGTGTGGGCGCCCAAGATGGACAAGCAAACGACATCAGAACGGTTTAATGAGTTGGTAGTAAATGAGTTAACTATAATTATACCGAAACTGCTTTTAATTTTTGGGTACTCATCCCTCGTCGTCGTTCATAATAACGGTTCATATGCTGTACAATGGAAGAAATGAGTACGCCCTAAATATTTCAATTGTGTCTGCGGCCATATCCGTTGGAAAGCACGATTTCCCGTCTGATCAATCATAGTTAAGCCAATGAGAACCTTCAAAAGTACTACGGTGGGAGACCACGTGGGAACTTGAAGTGCTGCAGTCTATTTTTTATTTTGGTAAAAATCATTGTTTTTGTGGTTGATGGAAATTTGGTGAAGTTTAGGTTCTGGGCTTTTTTTTAGTTACGTGATTAAGATGGTTGGGAGTTTTTCCTGGGGACGCACAGAAATGCCGCTGGGGATTGTGGTACCCCTCGATGAGGAAGGGGGAACAATTATGCGATTGGATGATTGTGATTGAAAATTAAGCCCGAAAATGACAATTAGAGAAATCCTAGAAATGCCCATTGAAAGATGAAATTTATTATCATTAATAGAATCAATTAAGCGCAAAACACTTGCTTTAGTACATATAAACTTCAGACCACTATATAGCCCCCAGCCGTGACAAAGCACTATCAAATTCACGCCATTGTTGGCTCTGTCACGCCCTACCCTACCCTAACCCAGGATTGCTTGGTGGGATGCGCACGCTTTTTTCCTGGGAGAAGCGATTCTCCCGTTTCGTTCTTTCCTCCTCCAACTCATTCGATCATTATTCAAAATGTCATCTACCGAAGTTAAAGGTAAGTTTCTGCATGTATTGAGGACGTTGTTTGAGGTGTGATCCTGTGGACCGGAACAGACAATTCGCGGTTTTTTGCCTGAGTTTTTATGTTTTGGCATTGCTGGACCCCAAAAATCTCTTTCAGCCCTGCGTGTGATCCCTTGAAAAACCCTATGAAAGTAGTGAACCCTGCTAACCCTCAACGTGTTTTCTTTTATTTTTTTTTTGATTTTAGTTGATTACACTATCTCCAACCCCGACGTCGTCGCCAAGTACAAGACCGCCGGTGATATCTCCGCTCGTGTCCTTAAGCAAGTTAAGGACCTCTGTGTTGTAGGCGCCAAGATCTACGACATCTGTGTCAAGGGTGATGAACTCTTAGTTCAAGAAACCAACAAGATCTTCAAGGGTAAGAACATCTCCAAGGGTATTGCTTTCCCCACTGCTATCTCCCCCAACAATGTCTGCGCTCATTTATCTCCTCTCCCCACTGATGAAGAAGCCACCATTGAACTTAAGTCCGGTGATGTCCTCAAGATCTCCCTTGGTGCCCAAATCGACGGTTTCGCTTCCATCTTAGCCGATACCATTGTTGTCGCTGATGTCATCTCCCCCCGTGTTGCTGACGTTATCTCCGCCGCTTGGTTCGCTTCCGAAGCCGCTCTTAGAACTATTAAGCCCGGTAACAAGAACTGGGATGTTACTAATATCGTTGACAAGGTCGCCGCTGCTTACGAATGTAAGCCTGCCGAAGGCATGCTTTCCACACAACAAACCCGTAACAACCTTGACGAAGGTAAGCAAATCATTATTAACCCCAATGAGGACCAAAAGAAGGGTCATGAATCCTTCACCTTTGAAGAAGGTGAAGTTTACGGTGTTGATATCCTTGTCTCCACCGCTGACGGTAAGGTTAAGCCCGGTAACACCCGTACTTCCATCTACAAGAAGACCGATAAGACCTACCAATTAAAGTTAAAGACTTCCCGTCTTACTTTCTCTGAAGTTCAAAAGAAGGCCGGTGCCTTCCCCTTCGTTATTACCTCCCTCGATGACCCCAAGAGAGCCCGTATGGGTCTCCAAGAATGTCAAACTCACTCCCTTGTTATTCCCTACGCTGTTGTCGAAGAAAAGGAAGGTGAAGTCATTGCTCAATTCTTCACTACCGTTGCTTTAACCAAGAACGGTACCGTTAAGTTAGCTGGCCCCGTTACCCCTAACTTCGCCCTTATTCAATCCGACAAGAAGGTCACTGACGAAGCCGTCCTTGCCACCCTTGCTCAACCCTTAAAGGCCAAGAAGGCTAAGAAGGTCGATGCTTAAATCTTTTGATTCTTTTGCAACCTATCACCTTAATCTTTTCTTACCACCCTCACCCCTCCTCCTCCCTCGTCTTTATCGTATTGTAGTCATGGTATATATGTAATGTAATATATTTATTAATTTATCGATATTAACTAATGTAAAAAGGTTTTATGTAAAATGTGCTCATATATATTTTTTGGCTTTTTTGGTTTGTTTTATTTTTCCATTATTTTTTGAATTTTTTCTCGCATTGGTTTTTTTATTCCCGCGGGTACTTGAAAACTGAGCATTTGAATAGCGCCACCGCGAAAGCATTATCTCGGGATTTACTGGCACATTTTAGCAATATTTTTTTTAAATGATGGGAAAAAAAATAAACTTTAAATCCAGTACATCGGCCTCAACTTCAAAATCCAAGTCTAATCTGTCAAGAGCCGAGCTGAAAAAGACCAAAATTGCGACGTCAAAATTAACAACGACAACAACAACTCATCTATCCACACCGAGAACATCTTCTTCAGAGGACGGCAACGATCAATTCTATAACCGTATGGTGGAACTACTGATTCTTAAACATCCCGAATTAGAGCTACCGGGACATAAGAGTACCAATCATCATCAAAATAATATGGTTGATGAGGATGACTCCACTACGCGCGCGTCCATAGCCGTGACTATGGCTGTACCAACACCGACCCAGGTGCCCATAGAATTAACCGCGAAGAACGAAGATGACAATACTATTGAGATTACGGAAATGGAAAATGGCAATATAAGTGATGGAGGCCCCGATAGCGATTTAGAGTTGGGGTTTGATTTATATCAAAGTCCATTCTTACAGAAGTTACTTTCATCGTCATCATCATTATCGTCGGCGTCATCAGCGGCATTGTTGTCATTATCCTCCAAAACGTCGACATCTTCATCATCTTCATCGACATCTACAGCTCGCCCGATAAAACGCGTATGGGACAATTGGAAAGAGCCAGAATTATCTAATCCGAAAATGGGGGTCAATGGACTGCCGTTTGGTGTATCACCACCGGCGCGATTATTACGTGGCGATAAAGCGAAATCATCGGCTGGTGGCAAAAAGCGTCGACCCAAATCGAAACAGCCAAATTTATCCACCACAACATCTACGTCCACGACGCCCTCTCGTACCGGCTCTGAGGAGTTGGATGATAATGATATTAGAACAAATCTAGCTTCTAAATTTTCTCAGAGTCGTAGCCCAACGTCTAGCCCAAGACCGCAACTAGAGTTGTCTTCCGCTAAGCGAAAAGTTATCGACTACAAGGCCGCATGGGAAAAATTTCGGCCCTTATTAACTACTCATATGGCGCCCAAGTTAACAAAACCAAGTAATATTCGTCTTGGTATCATTGAATCCAATCTCGTCACAAAAATTGAACCCGTGTCACCGAAAACATCAGTCGCTACTATAAATGCCGTTGACAATACTGGCGATCCTCATTTGTCATTAGCAACGCCACTACAACAGGATCGCAGGATTAAACGAATTAAATTTTCATCACCGAAAAAGCCCCGTGAAAATCCCTTTGGATTTGGTGCCGGCGTGGACCTGTCTGGAATCCCTCGCGCCAACACTAATAATAATCAATCTTATAATGATCCTACAAAGTATAACGATGACTTTTGCACGGTTTGTAACGGTATGGGACGATTTCTTTGCTGTGAATCATGTCCGAAATCATTCCATTTCTCTTGTGTAAATCCACCCCTGGACGAAGACTCGCTACCCGAGGGAGACTGGTTTTGTCAGGAATGTTTATGGAAATCTTCATTATCTTTCCAATCGGAAACGGACTCGCAATCTTCCACTAATAACATTTTTGATATACTATTGAATTCACTAGCTGCTCGTAACCCAGTTCAATTTTCATTACCCAAGCGAATCATTGACCGCTTTGAGGGCGTTTCAATGGGTAAACTCGGTGAATACCAGGACACTGATCTTAAACTTGTAATGCCCGTGCGAGGCGTATTAAATAATCTAGCGGGTCTTGATAATGATCGTAATTACGTTTACGATAAATCCGGCGTCCCTTTCTTTTGTTATAAATGTGGTGATTCAGCCATTCATGGCAAATTAATGACTAAATGTGATTACTGCCCATTGGCATGGCATTTAGATTGTTTGTCACCCCCATTGGCTACCATCAAGACACTGGGTAAAAAATGGAAATGCCCTAATCACGCGGACATTGGGTTTAAAAAGATTCGTCGACCCAAAAAAGTCAGAATTGTTGATGTTAACCTTCGACGTGGATTCCGTAATAATGGTAATATCGAAATCTTAGATTGTGAAGATGAGCCTGCATCACTCACGGTCCAATCCCATAATCATGAATCCACATTTAACGAAATAATTATCGAGGGTATCACTTATTTACTACCCGATACACCTATAAGGCTAGACTATTTCAAACTGATATCTAACTACGACCTCAAGACTTCGCATCCCTCCAAATGGCGAATGAACCCAACCCTTGAAGCCCTTGACGAACTGGTAATAAGGGATATCCGACAACGGGAATGTGTACGTAATTTAGTTTATTTACAAACTGACAACGGTAAACAATTCCCCCACAATTATAATAACAATAACACCGACTCCGAGAACTTAGAATTCCTCATCCGGGCAGCCTTAATTGATAGCGACACTCAATCATCTTCTCTGCAATCACCACCAAAACAAGAATTGTCACCATCGATCAATGCTGAAACCAAATCCACACGACTAAATCTTCGTAACTCTAAGCGGGATCGTAACCTCCGCAGTTCACCAGTTAAAATTGAAGATGATATGATATCCCTTAAGCCCGATTTACAATTACCTGACAATTTCTGTGACCATGTGTCGCCTAATGAAATTGGTGAATTGTTGGCAATTAAGAAATTGATGCAATTGAAGGGTAAGCATGCATTGATTAATTTCTTGAATCAGTAGTGACCATGCTAAAGCTTAGTGATGGATCATTTTTTTTCTTTTTCTTTCATTTTTTTTCTATTTTTATTTCTTTCGTCATGACTATAGAGGATTTTGTATATATATAATTATATTTCGTTTGAATTTTGGACATGCCGAAACCTTGTACAAGACCAACTGAAAATCAGAATTGTGTAAATTGACGTTCGATCAGAGAGAATTTAAGCCTCCATAATCGGCATAATCTTCGAAAATACCAGAAACCATAAATTAGATTGAAATTTCGTCTTCAATTGATCTAAAATCGAATGAAGCAAAATATGCTAGTATTATTAGTATATTTGAATATAATAAATAGACATTAAAACATTAAATAATTCACATATAAAATTCAACGTATATAGATTAGAAACCACATATGTTTTGGGATAATCGAAACAAATTTACAAGTTACCGATAAGTTGATTGAGAAAAGCACAATTAATTAGAGATGATGTCAAGGTTAAGCTTGGATTCAGTGAAGATTTCCTTCTTGGGAGCGAACTTTTCAATACCTTCATCTAAAAGGGTAGTCCTGACAAAAACCTTCTTACCCTCGTGCTTCATGGGCATGGTCATGATGGTACAACCACAGGCACCACAAAAGTACTTTCTCTTGGGGACACCACTGGAGGTTTCGGTACAGACGTAGTACTTCAAGTCTTCCTTGTTGTCTTGGAAATCAACCTTTTCGGTGTCAAATAAGGAGATAACTTGACCAACGTGACCAGAGTTCTTTCTGCAATCAGTACAGTAACAGATGATAGTGTTTTGAGCATCGCCATCAAGGGTGAACTTGACGGAGCCACAGAGACAAGAACCTTTAGCAGACATAATAGATAAAGAGATTGATAAGAAATGAATTCGTTAACGCACTTTAAACTGTAAACAGGAAGAGGCAAGAACCATTATATAAACGATGGGGGACCCCGGGCGATTATTCGGAACTGCGGGGCTGCGTCCCGAGCCCTGATGCCCCGCCCCACTCGCCGCAGCTTACTCGGACATATGTTCCGAAAGGGTTTAACCCCTACCCACACACTTCTCCGCACTTAAGCGATTTGTGCAGATGATTAAGCAGGGAAGCATTGATTGGCCCGATCCCATAAGGGTGTTAAGTGGGCACTGCGTAATGAAATGATGCCTGGCTCGCCTGGCCATGAGCTAGCAACTCATCTATATTCTTCTCTGTATGAGCCATGACTGATACAGGGTCACTAAGTTATGGGGGTACGGGGACAAAATACTGTGAAGTCACGCGCCATCGCCGAATTAAAAATCCCAGGAACAAATTGTTAGACGTAAATATCCAGTACCTCAATTTATTTTCTGTTTTCAATATATACATTTCTGTTTCCATTTTGTTTCTTTTCTAGGCATTAGCTACATATGATGATTTTTATCTAATAAATAAATTTACAACCTACTCTAAGGCGAGGGCTTCGACCGAGAGAGTTTCTTCTTCAATTCTGTGCAAGGCAAGGTTTTGAAGTAAGGGAGAATCGTTGAAGTTGAAGAAGTAAACGGTTTCGTCACTTTCGTTAACGTGTTGGAACTTAGCCCAACTGGGAATACAGAAGGTATCCTTAGCTTCCCAGTTCAAGATCTTTTCACCATCTGAGCTTTGGACGATAGTGTGACCCTTACCTTGGTAGACGTGGAAGACGAAGGAAGCAGTCTCCCTTCTCCAAGGAGCCTTGGCACCGACGTCTAATCTTTCAGCTTGAGCACCGATAATGGTAGAAAGGGGTCCGTTTTCAATCTTCTTGGAGAAGTAATTGTAAATGGAGTGGGGACCTTCAGAAGCGTCAAGAGCCTTTTGAACGGGGGCCCAGGGAAACAACGAAGGTGATTCATCAGTGGGTGTACTGGGGAAACGGGGTTCGTGGTAGTTTTCGGCAAAGTTGACGGGAATAGCTTGGAACATGGGTAAATCAAGACCATCAAGCCAGATCATAGGACCTTCACCTTCCTTACCGTGATCGTGCCAATCCCAACGGGGGGTTAAGATAACATCACCCTTTTCCATGGCAATTCTCTTACCTTCAACGGCAGTCCAGCCACCGGTACCTTCAATAATGAATCTGAGGGCGAAGGCGCAATGTCTGTGAGCGGGAGCAGTCTCACCGGGGTTGATAAGTTGAAGACCAGCGTAAAGGGTATCAGTGGTTTGAGGGGCCTTTAGGTTAGGGTTGATAAGCATCAAAACTCTACGTTCGGCTTCATGTTCACCGACTAAACGACCGGCTTCAATAAGAAGAGGACGAAGAGACTTGAAATCCCAGACAGTGGGAACTGCCTTGGGTTGGGGAACAGGGGGGACCATGGCGGACATAACGGACCATAAGGGTTCCACAGAGTGAGCGGGGAGTGACTTCAAATAGTCTGCTTTTTCTTGATCTGACATTTTAAGGGGTTGCGTGTGTTATTGGAATAATTTTTAGCGATTTAAAAACCCAAGCACTCTAAATCTGGATAATCGTGGGTTGTTTTATATAATTGTCCCCGCTCGGAAAGTAAATCCCGAATATTGCATGCATAAACTTCCCCACAAAACGGTTCCCTGGACCTCGGATCTTTCGAACCGAGATTCCGCTTGGGACGCGCAGCATCTCTGTAAAACTGCTTACGTGAACGCTGCTTACACGCATCTTTATATACCTGCCCTTCCCTTCTTTCCTTCTGTTCTACGCAAAACAAACAACTTATTTATTATATACACATACCCACAAAAATGGTCTCCTGGAACAGATTAATTAGATTCGTGGCCTCCAACGGTAAGATTTACCGTGGCGAACCCATTGTCGCCGCTGGCGCCGATATCCAAAAGTTATACGAATCCGGTGAAAAGATCACTGCTAAGATCATCACTGGTGAAGATATATTCTCTGATGATGCGAAGGTTACCGATAAAGTCCTCGAAGTAAAGACACTTTTAGGTCCCCTTTCCTCCGACCAAGTCCCCATTGTAAAATGTATTGGTCTTAACTATATGAAGCACATTCAAGAAGGTGGTAGAACCCCACCTCCTTACCCCTCGGTCTTTTACAAGCCCCGTACCGCTATTGCCGATAATAATGAAGAAGTCCCCATTCTCAAGATTGCCCAAGAAAACCAATTGGATTTCGAAGGTGAACTCTGTGTTGTCATCGGTAAGACTGGTGTTAACATCGCTGAAGAAGATGCCTTATCTTACGTCGCTGGTTACACTGCCGGTAACGATATTTCTTCCAGAACTTGGCAAAAGGACCCCAAGTTCGCTGGCGGTGTCCCTCAATGGGGTTTCTCTAAGAGTTTCGACAAGTACGCACCTTTAGGTCCCGCCATTGTCTCCACCAAGGTCATTTCTGACCCCGGTGTTTTACAACTCCAAACCCATGTCAACGGTGAAATCCGTCAAGACACTAACACCAATGATTTACTCTTTAACGTTTCCAAGATTATTGCCTTCATTTCCCAAGGTACCACTTTGGAAAAAGGTACTGTTATCATGACTGGTACTCCTAGTGGTGTCTGTATGGGTATGAAGCCCACACCTGTCTACCTTAAGGACGGCGACAAGGTCGAAGTTACCATCTCTGAAATCGGTACCGTTTCCAACATCATGAAGTTCTTATAAGTTTCTTGAGATTTTTATTTATTTATAAGTAGCCTAAAAACGTGCAATTTTGAATGAAATTATTTACTTATCATAAGTAATGTATTATATTTACAAGTGAATTAAGCAATGGATAATGCATCTTTAAAATCGGTATTTATCGCCATCATAATATCTCGTTGGGCATAGCTAGAAAATTCCAATGCCATTTGTAAATTTAACGGATTTAATAATGATGTTAAACGGTGTACTTTTTCCTCTGAGTACCCACCTGCCATTTCACAGTTCTCATCCTCCTGATGCTTCTACTATTAGTCTCTATCGCATTGTTCTAGGTAGTCTATGGCCTCTTATCTCAGATTAACAATCAACATAGAGTTAAGAATAAACCAAAGTTATTTCTCTTCATTGAAAATCTTAATTCGTACAGCGATAACAATAATGAGTACACCACTCCTTTTTTATTTGTTCTTACCTTAAATCTTGTCAAAAATTTCTTCACTCTCTCGTTTGATTGTTTCACCCCTTATCCACTAAATGACGTCAATTTTGTTGTGAATGACATATATAGTGTAATGAAAATATTAATAAAATTAAATTAACTCTTGACAAGAATTTTGACGGTAGCCCAAACTCATTGAAATAAATATTGATACAGTATTATGACGCCAATATCATTGGGTCAAATTTTCCTGATAATATCCGGCACAACATCGAATTTTTTAATGAATGAATTTGATAATTAAGGCATTTTAGAAACAATGAGTATCTTTTATTATAATATATCAATTAAAAATCAATATATTACACAATTGGAAAGAATTAATAAACAATAATATTATGTAATGTAACCGCCTACCATACGGTATCATCGAGTACAACAGACCAAATGATGTGATGTATGGTTTTAGAGCAGTATAAAAGCATTTCTTCCTCAATTTTGGAAGCTTCCTCTTCTTCTTTCTTTTGTTCCATCATAACTGTAGTATTATTAAATGTAATCATTTGGATTCATTGCTTTGTTTTCTATTGATTTCAATTTACTTGCAATATTATGAGGCAACGACGATTTATTCTGTGGACTTACTCGATATAAAATCAATAATGATGGAGAAGAAGAAAGGGATAAAGAAATGAATAGAAAGTTATATATTCTAGTGTTAGTGTGTTAATTTATATATACAAAAGATTATACACAATGCGGTTTAATATTTGTTTGAACCCCCGTACCGTAGTGTGGGAGAGTAAGAGTTTCTCGGAACGCACATCCCGAGAACCTCACATTCCCCCGCCACCGGGAGCGTTCTTCGGAAGCGATCTTCCGCGCTCCTTCTCCAAAATATTGGCTACGCGATAAGAAACATTACGATACAACATCAGCAATCGTATAGAAGAAATAGAATAATGCCGATTACTCAAACGAAACGACGGGTTAAAGTATCACTCGCTTGCGAACTATGTCGTGACCGCAAGGTCCGTTGCGATGGTTTACAACCCACTTGTGGTAGATGCATTAGTAAGAATCTTCAATGTGTGTATACCAAGCGGCCGATAAAGACGAAGCTCAATTCAGGATACGTGCAACAGCTGGAGCAACGGATCGATAGACTGGAGGGTTCCAACAACTTAATCATATTGAGTGAGATGGGGAACGAGAAGGGGAACGAAGTGAAGCCTCCTATTTTCAGAGATACGATAATTGGCAGGCATCCCGTTACGGCGGAAATGCAGTATTCGCTAGCGGCAGATCATCCAATAATTAAAAAAGAGCCGATTAGAAACTCTATTGAGACACCTACAAGCATAACAAATTCAAATCTATCAGTCGAGTCTTACAAGCATCCTATGGTATCACCGGCTAACAGCCAATCAGTAACTACGGTGAGTCCTGCCACGTCTACATCCACCGATGGCACACCCACATACAATGAGAGGACGGGTGGGAATAAAAGCCGACGGAAGAAGGTTACCGCTGATGGCATGGGTGCCGTTTCTACGAAAGTGGGACTGAAGAGCAGTGATTTTTACGGCAGTTCCTCAGCGGTATCGTTTATGAGATTAGTGGAGGCCACAGCGGCCAGCAGTGGGGCATCAAAGGAAGAAAACAATAGTGTGAATACAATAACTGATAATGTCAAGTATAGAATGACCAGCAACTTGGATTTGGAAACAGTGTTACCGTCTCGGATTAATCAGGATAATTGGGTACTACCTCCTCGAAGACTCGCCAACCACTACGTTTCATGCTACTTCACATTCTCGCACTTCCTTTATCCATTCCTACACCAACCTTCCTTCATGGAGGCTTACGAATCAATATGGACTGACAGTAAAGAGGCTGGCGAGGATACTTTGTTTTGCTGTATTTTGAATATTGTATTTGCATTTGGTAGTCTGTTATCGCCGCGGCTTGAGACGCCGCACCGTGAGGAAACGGCCCAAATTTACTTTGAGCGGTCCCATCAACTGCTAGACTTTGATCTCCTGGATACTGGGTCGTTGATCTTGCTTCAGGCTTTATTGCTCACGGGTCAGTATTTACAAGCCACTGATAATCCGGGGAAATGTTGGAACGTTATAGGACTTGCCATTCGTGTAGCACAGGGCCTGGGCCTACATCGTAATTCTAATATATCTTCCCGACCGAGCTTTATCGAACAGGAAGTATGTCGCAGGCTATGGTATGGGTGTGTCACTATGGACCGCGTAGTAGGCATGACTTTCGGTAGACCATTAATGATCTCACAGGACTTTCGTGTGAATCTACCCGTATTTGTCGATGATGAGTACATCAAAGACGAGGGTGTGAATCAGGAACAATTGACGCGGCACAGCCCGTCTATAATGGCGTTTTACGAACAGACTATCCGACTGTACGATATTTTGGCGTCCATTCTTAAGGAGGTTTACGATATCCAGGGGAATGAAGCGGCCAGTGTAGAATCCGGCGCTGACTCGGCTAATATAGCATCCGATAAGCGGACAGCATTATTAAATACTATCGTCAATCTCGAGACTAAATTAGACCGATTTAAGCAAGGAATCCCTAATCACCTCAAGGTCGAGCGTGTCGCCGAACAACTGGAGACATGCCCATTCCGGCGACAGACTGTGGTGCTGCAATCTCGATATTTACATATTCGGATCATGCTCTATCGACCCGTACTGCTACCCCATGGGCATGCGCTGGGACCCAATACAAATAATGGCGGACTGGACAATTACCTCCGATCATCAGTGGAACAAACCATCTCCAAACTGTGCGCACTAGCGTCCATGGAATTAATCAAGACCATCTATGATAACAAGGACACGCCTAATGTGCCGGCTTGGTGGTACTGTATTTTCTACATTTACACATCAGCGACAGTGCTGTTGGCGGCAAAATTGCGACCGGCGCTCGAGAGTGATTTAGATGCACAGTCGATGGAGATGTCTTGGCAGATGGCGTTGCAATTGCTGAGACGTTTTGAGCAACACGGCACATCGGCGACGCGGTGCTTGCATATCTTGGAATTGTTGCATGATAAGATCTCATCGGTAAGTAAGTCTGAGTCCAAGCCCTTATTCGAATTTTTACCTAATTTAGTGGATCCTAACACGGATTTCGGCACTGAATCGAATATTTTGTTTTCAATGATCAATGATCAGGTGACACCCTTCTCGGATTGTAATATTGAAAGTTTATTCAAATCAGCGCCAGAATATTTTTAGCTTTTTTTCTTCAATTGAGCACGAAGAGATGCCTACATAGACGAAAAAACTAACCCATACATGGGCAATTTTTCTATGAGGACATTCGAGAAGGAATGCGCTTGAATTAACTTTACAATATAAACTAGTCATGAGTATTAAAAATGAACTATATAGCATAATATAATAAATAATATGAGAAGAGCGAACATCCGACACATGAGGAAAAAGTGGAGACCGAAAAGGAAAGGTCATATGCCGCAGAGGAGGGTGTGGGGAACAGTTTTAATAAAACCTACCGAAAACTATCTTCTAGGATAGAATTAGGGGAACATCCCCGCCTAAATAAGTTAAAAATATTGGCTATAATAAAGTAATTTCAAGATGGTATCTATCTAAGACGGATAAATTGCGCATAGGGCCAAAGCATACTCTCGTCACTTGTTAAAAGAATGCCGTGGGTATAAAGGGAAACTGCACGTAGATCCAATATATGCCACTCATTCAACTTTCATTATTAGGATTTTAATTTATTTATAGTATGTGGTCACTATTGCGGATTCACAGCAATAATCGAACAAGCAAATCACTGAAATTTTATATGAGCACCTTCACTTCCAAGGCAATTAAAATACCCCAGGTTTGTTTGCCCACAACGCGTAAGAATTTTATTGTGGTATTTATCAGATACACTTCTTCCCTACGAATTTCACTTAAATCCAGGTATATATATATAATATCTCAGATAGACTTATATACACCTTATATGCATGGTTTTGCACATACACCTTCTGTTATGGGTTCTACAATGGCTTTTACAATTCCCCATAACGTCAGAGAAGCGACATTAGGGGAAATTTTAATTAATAAACGGGAAGAGGGGCCATCCAGCCTTGTACTATATAGTGGCAATGAACATACTTAAGACAATCGCAGAGCGGCCTGTTTATACACCACTGCTTCACAAGAACGGTGAGGTACTTACTACTCAGCCGCATTCGGTTCCCCGTACCGAAAAAGGTTAATTTGATGACATCATCACGGCGGGCTTGTGACTATTTCCCCATGAATCAGAATTTCTTCCCCACTCCCCCCAGAGTTGAGTCAGCACGCAACGGCGCGCTACCTGGCTGCCCACATCTCCGGGACGCCAGCCGCCAGCCGAAAATCAGCGGAATTAACATCCGTTTTCAATAACGCATCGCATCATGAACAAGCACGCCATTAATGGGCTTATGAGCGATTTAAGTCCCGATCTAACCTCCGCCATGGTAGCTAATGGCCCTGGCTTCCCATTAAATTCTATCAGTACTCAAAATAATGTGATCCAAAACCCCAAGAAACGCCGAGTTAAAGTATCACTTGCCTGCGAACTATGTCGCGATCGAAAAGTCCGATGCGATGGCCTACAGCCGACTTGTACACGCTGCACTAAGAAAGGTCTCAAATGTGTTTATACCAAACGCCTGGTAAAGGCTAAAGTGAGTTCTGATTATGTGGAGCAGCTCGAGCAGCGTATTAATATGCTCGAGGGCTCAAAGAACCTTATTACATTAAATGATATACCACGGGGTGTCCCTATTGTCACCGATGTAAATATAGACAACGAAGGTGAAGACGATGGGGATGACGACGTCCAGATTTCTCCGTCCTCTAATATCTACCGACCCGTGCCTTACCCCAACCACTCACCACCTCAGATGCCTCAGATGGGACCCATCTACATAGGGTCTGCTCATTTAGGCACTCAATTAGGCGGCGAAGACCTCCCCGATGGGTTTCAACACCCCATTCTATCCCCTGCTAGCAGCACCGCTAGTATATCTACCGAAAATGCCATGTCAGCCCCCTCTTCCAACACTCCATACAAAAGTAAGTACATCCCGCCTGGTGAACGAGCAAGTACGATAACCCAACATGTGCGAACCGATGGTATGGGTGCGGTATCCACCAAAATAGGATCCAAAGGCACTGACTTTTATGGTAGCTCGTCAGCGGTATCCTTCATGCGACTGGTTGAGGCTGCTGCTACCAGCACTGACTCCACCAAGGAGCCATCTAAATCTGTGTCTCCATCGCCTTCCATATATCGAATGGCTAGCAATAACTTTTCACTAGATTTACCTGCATATAAGGCTAGTGAAAACTGGGCTCTCCCCCCACGCCGTCTCGCCGATCACTACGTTTCTTCGTACTTCACGCTCTCACATTCTCTGTATCCCTTCTTACATGAGCCATCATTCATGGCCGGTTACGAGGCCATATGGGCGCTCAATAAAAACGCTGCCGAAGATACATTATTCTACTGTATTGTAAATATCATTTTTGCATTTGGTAGTCTGTTGTCGCCTCGGCTGGAGAGTCCTCAGAGAGAGAGTAGCTCACGTATATACTTTGAGCGATCCAAGGAGCTGTTGCATTTTGATCTCCTAGATACCGGATCATTGATACTACTACAAGCATTATTGTTGACGGGGCAATACTTACAAGCCACCGATAATCCTGGTAAATGTTGGAACGTTATAGGACTTGCCATCCGTGTAGCACAGGGCCTGGGCCTACATCGTAATTCTAATATATCCTCCCGACCGAGCTTTATCGAACAGGAAGTATGTCGCAGGCTATGGTATGGGTGTGTCACTATGGACCGCGTAGTAGGCATGACTTTTGGCCGACCATTAATGATTTCACAGGAGTTTCGCGTAAACCCGCCTATTCTTGTCGATGACCATTATATCACCGACGATGGACTCAGCGATGCAATTTCAAACCGTAAGCCATCTATTATGGCATTTTATGGCGAAACCATCAAATTATACTCCATTCTTGCTGAGATTCTGCGTGACTTTTATGATATTCAAGGCCACGATCTCTCTTCCGATGGCTCGCCAACTGTGTCCGAAAATCGTACTAACGTACTCAGTAATATCATGAAATTTGAAACCAAACTAGATGATTTCCGGCGCAACATTCCGGCTCACCTCAAGGCCGAGAAAATGCACGAACTCGAAGAATCTGACCCCTTCCTCCGCCAGGGCAATGTTCTACGAGCCCGATACCTCCACGTCCGTATCATGTTGTACCGACCTGTTCTCCTTCCACACATACTTGGATACCAGACTCGAAGCAATAATGTTCTTGGTAACCTTCACGGATACTTGCGGTCATCTGTGGAACAAACTATCTCAAAGTTATGTGTGCTATCAGCCATGGAACTTATAAAGCTTCTTTATGATAATAAGGACACGATGAATATCCCGGCCTGGTGGTACGTAATGTTTTACACGTATACGTCTGCTACCGTCCTTTTAGCCGCCAAGCTTCGGCCGGCGCTGGAAAGTGAATTAGACGCCCAGGGGATGGAAATGGCTTGGCAGATGGCTTTACAGTTATTGAGAAGATTTGAACAAGAGGGGATCTCGTCAACGCGGTCATTGCAAATACTAGAGTTATTACATGATCGTATTTCATCAGTCAGTCAGTCAAAATCAAAACCATTGTTTGATTTCTTGCCAGATTTAGTCGATCCAAATTCTGATTTTGGTACAGATTCGAATGCGCTGTTTTCCATGATTAATGATCAGATGGCACCGTTTTCGGATTGTAACGTGGATAGTTTGTTTAAATCAACTCCGGCGTATTTTTAAATATAAAAACTCAGCAGAGAACAAGCCACAAACGACACCAATACACTAATCGAAATAGACAACAAAGTACTTTTGAGATTAGCAGACGAACCATATTTATTCATATACATTGCGCATGTTTTTCTTTTTCTTTTTCTTTTTAGGCTTTTTTTTTTCTTCGGGGTTTCATTTAATTTCACTTTAATTTTCCTTCTATTTCTCAAAATTCAATTTATCAGATTTATATAATACAAGAAAACAAAAAAAGTAAAAAACTAATCAGTCATCTAACTATAAGTACACAGGCTTTTTATTTTTTTTTTCAATAATTTTTTTATAACTTCTTTTATCTGTTTTTCATCTTCTCAAGATTCAAATTATATTAGAATTTGTATAATACACGCAAATAGAAATCTATGACTAGCTATCTAAATATCAGACGAGGTAAGAAGTCTGATAATATCATCAGTGGCACTGCCACCGTTCTTTTCGTTTAACTTTTGTTTCAAGTAAGCGACCAAATCATCAACCTTAACATCAGCACCTTCATCAGCGTCTTCACCTAAACCAAGTTCCTTGACCTTGACTTCACCCTTGATGAATTCTTCTTGACCAAGGATGACGGCGAAGGGACAGCCGGCCTTTTCAGCGGCATCAAATTGAGCTCTGGGCTTAGGCTTGGCCTTGTAAAGGAATTCAACTTCAATACCAGCTTCCCATAACTTCTTAGCAACGGTCATACGTTCAGGTAAGAAACCAGTCCATTCCTTACCACCACCAAAGGCCATAATGTAAACTTGGGTAGCTGTAGGCTTAACCTTATCCATAATACCGGCACGAGCCTTAACTAAAGAGAAAATACGTTCAATACCGAATGAAACACCAACACAGGGGATGGAACTGTTCTTCTTCTTATCACCGGCAAACATACCAACTAAATTATCGTAACGGCCACCAGCAAGGATAGAACCAACACCAACGTTTTCGGAGTTATCATCTTCATCAAGACCTAACTCCTTCTTCTTCTTCTTCTTATCCTTAGATGATAATCTTTCTTCACCTTCGGGTTTAGGAGGCGGGGCAGAGGCCGAGGTAACGGCCTCGTATATAAGACCAGTATAGTAATCAAGACCACGAGCTAAGGACATATCAAAGGAAAGGTAATCAATAATACCGAACGATTCAAGATATGTGGCAGCAGTTTCCATTTCCTTGATACCAGTGGCAGCAGATTCATTAGCTAAAAGAGTCTCATCAGCCTTTAAAATATTAAGAGTCTCACGGAAAGAACCCTTGATAAGAACATATTTACCGATATTATCAACGACTTCTTCAGGTTGATTCTTTTCGACCATCATTTCCTTCTTAACATCAGCCCATGAGGCCTTGTCAAGCTTATCAACGGCAGAGGAAACACGACGGACATCTTCAAGTTTGACACCGCAAACTTCGAATAAACCATCGAGAATCTTACGGTGATTAACCTTAATCTTGAAGTCAGTAATACCAACTGATGTGAGACCCTCAACGGCAATGGATAAGATTTCAGCATCGGGGACCATAGAATCGTAACTACCGGCAACATCGAAATCACATTGGTAGAACTCTCTCATACGACCCTTGGTCATAGCGGGTTGATCACGACGGTAGACCTTGGCAATATGGTATCTCTTGATATTTTGAATACCGTTCATGGCAACAAATCGGGCGAAAGGTACAGTAAGATCGTAACGAAGGGAGGTGAGTTCACCACCTTGATCTTCAAGATTATAAATAAGTTTGGAATCCTCACCGTACTTTCCTGAAAGAATTTCACGACGTTCGAAGACGGGGGTATCAATGGTAACACCACCGTGACGCTTGAAAACCTTGGAAATAGTATCGAAGATAGCTTCACGGATAACCATATCCTTATCAGACCAATCCTTAGTACCCTTGGGGGTCTTTAAGGTGAACTGAACTTCCTTGGGAGCCTTGGGCTTGGCTTCACGCATCTTGACAAGAACAGGGGTAGGGGCAGGGGCAGCGACACCGGCTTGGGCTTCAGGGGCCACAACAGGGGCGATTTGGGCTTCAGTAGACATTAGGCGAATATAATTAGGGCCGATAACGGGGACTCGAGATGGTGATAAAGCCAGACGAGTGCTGAGAAACGGGGTTAATTTGGTGTAAAGTAGCCTGGGGCTAAAAATCATGCAGCGAGAACACTTAATTAGGTAGGCTTCGGACCCTACGAAGGTGGATTTTTTTCCCCGTGAGATCAGTTACCCGCCAATGGGATAACCCAACAGACTATGCGCCTTATAAAGTGGCGCATAGCCTGTAGGAGGATTTTGGTATTTCCCCTGCCGGCAAATGGCCTCGTTTGCCGTTTGTTCCATAGAACCCAATTCTGCATATGCTATCATTAAAATATCATTACCGCTGTTCAGTTAGTTCACCGGTTTCTTGTGCTTTGTAGCTTATAGTCTAACAGGATATAACATGCAGGGCCTATGATTTGTAGTAGCTGCCAATAAAACGTACTGACGGACCCGAGACCCGAGACCCGAGTCCACTCAAACCAAAAATTAACTGGAATATTATTATATAATCCAGCGGTATAAAAAGATCTTCAAAAGCTAATAATCGAGCTTTTCCAGAGACCACTGGGGCTCGTTGACGATCTCCCTATAGCTCGATTGGCATCATGTGAGCTGTTATCCCACAGTTACCCGCCTGTTGATTCGCAAAAAAAAGCGTCTTCTCAATCTCGACGGAAGATCCAATACGGAAATCCACAAACAACTGAAATCACGAATTTCAAAATTTAAACTCTCGATATCTCGGATCTCGACTTTCATATCTCGTTATCAATCTTTCCATCAACCGGTTTAATACTATGTCTAATTCTCCTTCTTTATCTTTCGGCCCTGAATGGTAAGTGTTTGTCATATATTCTGGGGCTTTTGCCCCGGTGGTGGCTCGTTGGTTGCAGCGTATTTGTTTTGAGTCAATTATCCATGTACTGACCATTTTGATCTTCTCTCTCTTTCTTATAGGATGCGTTCAAGATGTTCCAATCCTTCCATAAATCAAGGCTCAAGAGCGAATAACGAGCCCGGTGCAAATTCCGCTCCTCGATTTCCCTTGTCAGCATCAACATCATCATCGTCATCTCCGAAGCTTCCGTGGACAGGTTTAGGCTCCACTGCCAATGGGGGCTCTCAAAACTACCCTCCCCGACACGATTCGCCTCTATCTTTCACCGCTTCTCTCAATCCTGTGAATAGTAATGATCCTGTAAATAGTGATAAAATATCTGGCGCCATTGGCGGTAACTACCCGAAGGGCGCATCTAGCTTTAAGGGTGGACTAAGTGGAGACCTCTCGAGTATTTCAAATGAAAACTCTGGCTCTGGCTTGAATTTGAATTTTAACTCAAGCCTAATGCCATCTTCATCCTCTAATCTTCAATCTTCGACCAGATTGCCTTTAAGCTCATCTAATCGACTTCATCAAGGTAATAATCAAAACACCAATAACCATAACAACCATAGTACTAATAACAACAGCAACAACAATAGCAACAATAACAATAATCGTCATAACGGCCACCGTAATCATTATTCGTTTAAAATTCTTCGCGAAAATCAAGGTGGAAGAAAATATACTCCAGAAGAAATGTTGGAAATATGGAAGGACATGGACAGCAAGGGTGCCTTCGATCGCACTCAACCGCTAACTATTTTAGATGAGAATATCTCAAGCGATTCTCTTCCTCTGTGTTTTTCTGATGTACAGGAAAAGCCCGTCTCTGAATTGCCCGAGGAACCAGTTAACACGGTGAATTCAGTTGTTAACTCTTTATTGGAGAGCGCGGATACTGAAAATGGCTCGAGCTCTTTGCTTAATTCACCCGCGGCGACACCCACTTCAAAACTCATCAACTTATCTAGGGCTAACTTAGATGCGGCCAACTCAGGACGGTCCCCCTTTAACGGCAGCGCTAGTTTGGTTAATAGTGCTACCGTTTCCAGGGTTGGAACCCCGATCGAAGAGCATACTTCCTTGTTTGGTTCTGGTATGTCAAGATCTACAAGCAGGGTGTTCACTAATAACACTAATAATAGCAGCGCCAGCCTGGGTAACAAAAACTTTACCAATAAAAATTTCAACAGCGACAATAACAATTTCCATAATAACAATTTCAATCAGAATTTTAACAACAGTTTCAACAAAAATAACAACTATAATAACAATTTCACCAATAATAATTTTAACCACCATAACTCCAACAGCAATATTCTTAATATGAATAGCCCCATGAATGCTAACAGCCCCTCGGCTGCTCCTCCTGGTTTGAGTGTACCCCAAGGTCTTAATTACAATCCAGCCCCTGTCTTGGTTTCGCCTGATAGGATCGAATGGATTTACAGGGATCCCAGTGGCAATGAACAGGGCCCCTTCACAGGCGTGGTTATGCATGAATGGTATGTCAATAGCTGGCTCATGGATGATCTATTAATTCGTCGTGCTGAAGAACATGAGTTTATTTCCTTAACTGAGCTACTCCTTAAAATTGGAAGTACTCGTGAGCCATTTTTAACTCCCTTGCCCGCTATTAACAAGTTAACATCGCAAACCCCTGCCTACTTTGATAATATGAACGCTTTCAGAAGAACTGAAGACCGTCATTTATTACAACAAAAATCAGTTTCTCAACTACCCCAAAAACTACAAACGTTACATTTACAAAATCAATCAAATAGTACGTGGGGATCGCCGCTTGCTTCACCCACTGTTTTATCCCCTTGGGCGTCGTCGGCTCAATTAGCATCGAATTACGGTAATTCTTCTTCGATGTTTGACCTTACTAGCATCGGTAATAATACTCAACAACAATCAAACATTTTCAACAATAGCCAACATATTGGGAATAGTATGAATTTGAATAATAATCTGGGCCATGGATTTGATACTACCAATATAATGAAACAACCCTCAGTTATCGGGAACAATATTACCAACGTTGCCTCAAATGGTTCCTCAACTGTTAACCTTACCTCTCTGGATACAGCGTCTATTTTATCGCCATTGAAAACTGCTTCTGATTACTCGAACGATTTTTGTACGCCTGCTGAATCAGGATTTTACCCTAGTTTCAATGCTTCAGAAGATAATGGCCGACCCTTTGGCAATAATTCTGACTTGGTTCAATCAGAGGAGGATGTCATTATAAAAACTATTTCTGAAAAACAGGTTTCGGCTATTGAACCCCCCAAGGCTAAAACTAAGCCTACATCTCCTCTCCCCTCCCCTCCCGTGACCGCTCCCACTTCCATTGAAGTTGCCAAGGTTACAAAGCCCTCAGAGGAACAAACTTCTGTCATCACGCCTATCTTTTCAACCACTGAAAAATCAAAGAAAAGTAAAAAGAACAAAAACAAGTCTGCTCTTCCTGATGTCACATATTCATCAGCTAACGTAACCGCTCAAGTTGAGGTTAAGCCCGAAGTAGCTCTTATGACCAGTCAAGAAAACACGATTAATCATTTCACTTTAGAGTCAGACTCTATTTCTACTTCCGAAATTGCTTTCATTAAGGTAGAAACAGCACCCATCGCACCCTGGGCTAAAATGGAGGCGGCTCCTGTTAAGCCAAAGGCCCTTTCTCTTAGAGAAATTCAAGAGCTAGAAGCCATTAGAGCTAAGGAGAGAAGGATTAAGGAACAAGCCGCCAATCAAGCGGCCCTTCTTGACATTGTCCGTGCTGCTGCCATTTCTGAGGCTCAAGCTAATGCTCCTATTCTACCCTCTGGAGCTAAATGGGCTTCGGCCACCAACCCCGCTGCTGCACCTAAAAAGACCATTGCTGAAATTCAGAAAGAGGAAGTTGAAGCTGCGCGTAAAACACCGTCCACTGCCTCTTTTTTCTCTTCTCCTTCGACATCATCAATGCCTGCTATCAATAATTTTGCCGCAGTTGTTTCGTCGGGAAATAACGATAGAAAGTTCCCTGAATTGTCCGCAGCGAAACCTATTTCAACTAAGCCTGTGCTTAGTATGAGTGCGAGTCTTGCAGCTTCTATTTCAGCTTCGCCCTCACCCGTTTCTGATGGCGCTTGGACGGCTGTGAGCAATAGTAAGAAGGCAACAACTCCCGTAGCCACGCCCGTTGCGCTAGTTCGTCCCATCGCCTCAGTGTCTGCTGCACATGCCGTTACACGCTCTTCGGCGAAGTCATCCAGTGATGAGTTTATCATGTGGTGTAAGACCTCCCTACGCGGTTTGGATGCGGGAATTGATCAAACTGACTTACTTTCGATGTTTTTATCTTTTCCCTCGGGCTCAGAAACATCCGAAATCATCGCTGATTCAATTTATGCTAACTCATCCACTCTGGATGGCCGCCGTTTTGCTACCGAGTTTTTAAAGCGTCGTGCTGCGGTGGAAAAGGAAGCAAAGGTTTCTAATGTGATTTCTGCCACCAAGGGCTCTTGGAGTGATGTTTTACAGAGAGTCGAGGCTGATACGCCAGAAACACCCGAAAACGATGGATGGAACTTTGCCTTCAAGGTCGTAGGTAAAAAGAAGAACAAGAAGGTATAATATTTTTATACAAAATAACTTTACTAAAATTATATACATATATAAATATAATTACGCATTGTATATCTATTGTAAATGATTTTCAAATATGCTCACTGGGACATGGGGTCATAGATACTACTAGTTTTATCAATTCCTAAAACATTAGCTCAGGATGGCTAAAATACATTACAAAATTAATCAAAAGTCAATTTCTTATTTCAATTAGCCAATTGGTTTCAATTCAACTGAGGCCAAATTGCAGGCGTTTCGTTACTAGTAATGCCAATACGGACTGATATGTACGCTGACAAGGAACATTCTAGCCTTTCGGCTTAAAAAAAAGCAAAAAAAAAAGAAAATATCCCAAAAGCCCAAGTAGGAATATCGTCAGTGTTCCTGAGATTTTTTTATTAATTAGTCCATTTTTCAAATAATATAAAACAAAATGAGTGTTCCCTTCGGTCTTGATTTTGGTAATTACAACTCCGTTATCGGTGTTGCCCGTAACAGAGGTATTGACGTCATTGTTAATGAAGTCTCTAACCGTGCCACCCCCACCCTTGTTGCCTTCGGTAACAAGAGCAGATACATTGGTGAAACCGCCAAGTCTCAAGAAATTTCTAACCTTAAGAACACTATTGGCTCTTTAAAGAGACTTGTTGGTGTTACTTTTGGTTCCGAAGAAATGCAAATTGAACAAAAGTTTGCTAATGGTGCTACTTTCGTTAACGTCAACGGTCAAATTGGTGCTAAGGTTAAGTACCTTGGTGAACAAGTTGAATTCTCTGCCACCCAACTTACCGCTATGTTCTTCAACAAGATTAAGTCTACCACCACTACTGAAGTTAAGGGTAACGTCTCCGATATTGTTGTTGCCGTCCCCGCTTGGTACAATGATGCCCAACGTCGTGCTATTTCGGATGCCGCCGCTATTGCTGGTCTTAATGCCGTTAGAGTCGTCAATGATGTCACTGCTGCCGCTGTCGGTTACGGTGTTTTCAAGACCGATCTTCCTGAAGATAAGCCCAAGAACGTTGCTTTCGTTGATGTTGGCCACTCCTCTTACACCGTTTCCATTGGTTCTTTCAAGAAGGGTGAACTCAAGGTTCTCGGTACTGCCTACGATAAGAACTTCGGTGGCCGTGATTTCGATTACGCTATCACTGAACATTTCGCCAAGGTTTTCCAAGAAAAGTACAACATTGATATCAGAACCAACGGTAAGGCTTGGTCTAGAGTTTTGGCCTCCGCTGAAAAGCTTAAGAAGGTTCTTTCTGCCAACACTGTTGCTCCTATCAATATTGAATCCGTTATGGAAGATGTTGATGTTTCTTCTTCCATGAAGAGAGAAGAACTTGAAGAATACGTTCAACCCCTCTTAAACAGACTTCACGTTCCCATTGAACAAGCCTTAAAGGCTTCTGGTCTTACCCTTGAAGATCTTGACTCCGTTGAGGTCATTGGTGGTTCTTCCCGTATCCCCTCCATCAAGGACAAGCTTGCTGAAATTTTCAACATGCCCCTTTCTTTCACTTTAAATCAAGAAGAAGCTATTGCTCGTGGTGCTGCTTTCATCTGTGCTATCCACTCCCCCACCCTTCGTGTTAGACCCTTCAAGTTCGAAGATATTAACCTTAACAGTGTCACCTACTCCTGGACCGCTGTTGCCGATGAAGATATCAGTGAACTTGAAGTCTTCCCCAAGAATGGTTACTTCCCCAGCAGCAAGATCATCACTCTTTTCAGATCTGAAGACTTTGAAATTGAAGCTAACTACACCGAAGCTAAGACTTTCGTTGGTAAGTGGACTGTCCAAGGTGTTAAGCCCCTTGACAATGGTGAACCCATTGCTTGCAAACTGAAGTTAAGAAACGACCCCAGTGGTTTCTACACTATTGAAGAAGCTTACACTTCTGAAGAAGTTGAATTCCAAGAAGCCATCGAAGAAGAAGCCGGTGCTGAAGTTGAAGAAAGTGAAGAGGCTGAAATCAAGTACCGTACTGTCAAGAAATGGGTCAAGAGAGACGACCTTACCCTTATCAACACTACCAATGGTCTTAAACAAACCATCTTAGAATCTTACATTGAAAAGGAATCCCAAATGACCGTCGAAGACAAGCTTGTTAAGGACACCGAAGACAGAAAGAACGCTCTTGAAGAATACATTTACGAAATCCGTGCTAAGCTTGAAGAAGAATACTCTGCTTTCGCCAGCGAACAAGAAAAGGAAAGACTCGGTAACATGCTTATGAACGCCGAAGACTGGCTTTACGATGCCGGTGAAGATGCTTCCAAGGCTCAATACATTGCTAAGACTGAAGAATTACAATCTATTGGTAACTTGATCCGTGGTAGATACTTATCCAAGATCGAAGAAGATAGACAAGCTAAGTTAGCTAAGCACGAAGCTTCCCAACAAGCTAAGTTAGCTGAAATCATGGCTGCCAACAAGGCTGCCCGTGAAGCCAAGTCTAACAAGGATACCATGGATGTCGAATAAATACTTCACTCAAGTTCGAATCATATTTAAAAGCGGATTTCCGTTTCTTTCAATATCTATTAAATAAATATACACTAATTAATAAAATTAACAAATAAATTATTAATACTTATCTAGTGATTATCAGCAATTGGTTTTTTTTTCCTAGATAGCTCGCTTAAAGAAAAAAACAAGAAAAACAAAAAAAAAAAAAAACTGTGTTACCTATATACGTATATATATTGAAAGCCAGAGCAAAAGGTACGCGAAACCTTAATATGGAGATCGAATCAAGCAAGTGATATTTTGTAACTTTCCGGTGCAACATACTCTTCCCAGTCATTCTTCTTGAATGTAATAGAACCATTTATATAACTTCCCAAGGAACTGATGCCAGCAGATGCCCGACTATAATTATTTGAATTAATTTCTTGATTAAGATCTCTCTTTTTCCAAACATTAACTATAATTTCGCGGGTCTTGTTAATGTTACCAATTGTACAATCATTAAGAGTTTCGCAGGCATGCAAAATGAACGCTCTCCCAAAACTAAGATCTTCAGGGTCTTCATAGAATAATGGAGAAAGCTCACAAGCAGCAACAAAGAGGGGCCAAATAAGGGATGAACGAGGACATTTGGCATCAATGACAACTTTAATTAGCTTTAGAATCCGCTGTACGTAACTAGTAACTAGTGCATCATTAGGTGTATTATTATACAAGGAACATCTCAGAAATACAATAGAGGCTAATCGTTTCGCCTCTGAAGAAAATAAAAGGAAGTCTTTACCATTGTATGGAGAGGCCCAAGATATATTCTCCTGTTCGTCGTTAGGGGGGAACTTCAGATCAAAATAATTAATTTGATCGATAGGCTTCAATACGTGTAGCTCCTTTTCAATATTCTCGGCTTTCGTGAGGATATCTAATTCATGTTGCATGAGGGATTCCTCATTATTTTCACAACCCTGGTATCGACGTCTCGCGTATGATAAATCCGTGATATCAGAAATAATTCCAATTAAACCATTAGGACAACCAATCCACTCATCAATTCCGCTTTCATCTTCCAGCCAATATTGACGGCCAAACATAGCGGGCTCGCCACACGCTGTACGGCCAATGACATCTTGGTAAGCGAAAAACTGTACTGCCATTTTCGTAATGGGAATATAAGAATCGACTTTACGATTAGAATACTGATCAAAGATTCCTTCATCGCTTATGGAATTCTGACCTTTTGAAGATGATATCGGCCGAGTATTGTTATTGAGGTTGATAATATCTCTTGCTGCTTTCAGATGAACCGTCCAATTTTCATCGCAGTCGTCGGTAATTTCACAAAGACACAACAACATCATCATTACAAGGATATCAGAATCAGAACCACCATTCGGAAGTTTGCTACTATGCTGTAGTCGTTTTCGTAATTGCTTCAAAGCGATACCCTTATATTTACCGCCAGCCACTTTCCATCGACTATCGGTTCTAGACATATGACAGGCGGCTAGCGCCATCAGAGTATGAAAAACATGAGTATGGCATCTAGCAAATGGGATAATCACACGCGGGTCGATACCACTTGAGATATTAATATTAGAATTCTCATCTGCATCCAAATTGGATAACGATAAGCATGCAGAAACCAATTTATCGGAACCCATTGTATTGAAATTAGCGGATGATGGACTAAGAATAGGTGAAAGCCGATTTAAATAATAAGATAAAATGAAGTTAGACTGATGATCTGGACTAATATAGAGATCATCAGGAAGTAAACCATATGATGGAGAATAATTTATTGTAAATGACCTAGATGCGGATTGAATATTCTGAACATCTCTATACTGATCATCCCGAGACATGAGCCCATTCATATTTTCGATCGTTGTGTTGAGAAAATGGCTATTAACTTTCTTGTAAGTTGAGCAACTTATGATATCTGATGCACGGTCACATATTGTTTTATCGGCCTTCTTTGTACCTGATTTAGACCAAACACCCTCACGGCCAAAAGAAGCGCTTCGCCACTCAAAGTCCTCCTTGAACTGGATCTTCAGTCCATATATACATTTATCAGCTTCATTACGCCTAGCACACCTGGAACAAACTGGTGTCCGTTCGTCACATTTCACCTTACTTTTCCGGCATGCTAGACATCCGTTGCGTGATCTTTTGACGCTTGTGGGGTGGGAACCCGGAATGGTATTAACCGGGTAGAGACTTGATTCTATATCGTATAGTTCGGGCGAAATGTTATACGGCACATCCATCTGATTTAAAACTACTTCTCTGCCAAGTCCAGGAAGTGCAATGCTTCCAGTGCTTTGCTCCCGGAAAAACTAAGAGCGCCCGCATGCAAAGGGCGATGGAGTCATTGAAGGTTATAATTACAAAAGAGCGTGTGTACAGTAGAAATCGAGAAAACAAAAAATATATTTCATAATAAAATAATCCATAAGAAATTCAGATAATTTCAATCTGGGAAAAATTATATGATTTACAAAGAGTAAAAGCGAAAAAAATGGAGTAGAAAATTCATTATAAGACCGGGGCAACCCACTGACTGAGAATAGCGATATGATGAACACCTGATGAGAATCAACGAAAAAAATATTATAAACGAAAGGTTCAAGAAGATTTTGTAAATACGTTCAGGATACCTGGATCTACCGGCTCTTTCTTTTTATGTTCATGACTTAACATTTACAAATGGTATCAAGGCGGTACACACCCGAGACATAATGGGTTAGTTACAATTCTTACGAGAATACCAGTTGGCTAAAATCCAAAGGCATTATAATAATCATGACAATCAACATACGCTTTCTTTTCCAAATCATCCACTTTCGATTGCTGTTTCTTTAAGGCCTCCTTAATCGCCTCTAGCTTTTCGGCTTCGTGCTGCCGTATATAATAATTCTCCATTCCTTGCTCGCGCCGTGAAAAGGCATCGTTGCCGCTTTCACCACGAGGTGCTCCTGTAGCACCTTCAGAGTAAAATCGAATACGGGCAAATCGCGCGATCGCGCACGAGAATCGTGGCAGTGTTCGTTCAATGACAAGTGGTTTTAATAACATAAGAAATAGTGTTGTTCAAAAATAGGAAGAGGGAGATATACGAATAATATGGGTTACACACTGGAATAAATTAAAAAAACGAATTGTGGCAAAAAAAAAAATCAGACCACATAATGGCCGTCTTCGGTGGTACCGATTTGGGCTCCAGTTACTGTTTCAGGAAATGGACGTGACCATGCTATAACTGCGTCGGGCCTACCCTACATTCTAATCCTGGGGGATATATGGATAGATGTTAATTTCTTCACTCATGAAATCGTTCAATGACTGAGCCAAAATTCCCGTTTGCGAACCTCAATACAAAGGGGAGCTCTCGATGTACGTCATTTTATATATTTCATTATCACAATTTATTTCGTTATCGCAATTTAGACCTGGGAAGGTAAATATTCCCAATGCTGAACTAGAATACGAACAAACTCTGTTGATTTTCTTCTTGAATCATGGTGATAAGCGTATTATATTAACAGCGAACGAGTCAATAATGTCATAGTAATTGCAACTAATTTAACTCATATTACACATCCGATTTGTAAATTGATCACAAAGCTATATATTTAGATTTAGATTCGTCGTAGTAGAGTTGCGGCTCACGGCGCTTGCCTCATCGCCACGAGTTGGGAGCGCCTTCCTTCAGATACGTGATCTCTCCTATTCAACAATCAAAGTGTATATTGAAAAAAAAGAACACACTAAACAAAATGGATATTTCTGGCAGCGACTTGACTTATATTTTCAAGCTATCCAACATTATTGTTGGCGCTTGTACCGCACTAAGTGGAATCTTGTCTTTTTTCCCTATTGGCTTATCATCATTAATTGTGTCGATTTACACCATCCTATTCGCTTCCATTATCTTAGCTTTAGAAATACATCCTGCGCCCCCATTGACCATTCAAACTTACTTCTCATTCCTCTACTCCTTCTTGGGACGTGGTGTGTTCTACATCTTTATCGGTGCCCTATCACTTCTTCAAGATGGCCCTGGTTACACACTGAAAATCATCGTTGGATTTTTAATTATAGTCATTGGTGGAATTTATGCTGTGCTTGAATTTATTCCTAGTGTTCAAAAGCCCGAAAACATGGTAATCGATAACCTCGGATTTGAAGACATCGAAACTGTTTAATTGAGTCTCTGGACTTGTAATGTGAACGGGAGAAAGTGACACCTCATACTAGATCATAGTAAGAAATTCAAATACCCTAATTTCAATTATTAAAAGTCAATTTGAATCTGCTTTAGTTTAATTGTTTATTTTTATATTGTATATAACATTACATATATGCATAATGTATTACATCGTGTCTTCCTTCATGTAGTTGTAGTCGTTAACAACAATATAGACATATAGAAATCATATTCATTTAACATATAAGGCAATAAACCAGTGATACTACTGAAAATATTCAATTATAAAACTATTTTACTAGAAGCAATCACCCCATGATTGCCAAATTTACTTTGTCTTTCGCTTGACTGATGCAGCTCTGAAAAACCTCTGTTTCTGAGCATAACCCAGCATGTTCTCAATTACACTCTCTAATGAATCTTTCTGAGACAATTGATTTTCCTTACGGTTCTCCCAGATATCTAGAGTACGTTTTGCTAGTATAATCTGATTGTCCAGATTCTGAATGAAAGTTTCTCTCTCGTCCTCAGTCATCGACTCCAGAGCGATAGTAGTAATATTTCCTAAGCGTGACCACTCATCAACATTCGAATTGGTCATAAAAGATAGCGTATTATTGCCAACCGGCTCTTGAGATCCATACGTATTATTTTCACCATCTGGAGAGCCATTACGACTGTCAATCCCGTTTCCAGTTCCGTTATCCTTAACTTTGCCTGACGCCTTACCATCTCTATTAACACCATTTTTTGTGTGCAAAACAAGTTTCCTCGTTTGCTTAGTAGGCAATATTTCATCTAAGTTTAATGGGACACCCAGACTAACTAAAAACATTCTGCGAGCAATCGATTTCGTCCATTCAGGCGGCGACACCTGTGGTAGAACATGCAATTGTGCCCAGATTTGTTCAGCAGCTGGGGACCACTTATAGTCAGTTACCCCATCACTAGATGCATTTTCATCATTACCTTTTGCGCATTCATTACTAGCATCTCTGTCGAGTGTAATTCCAGGGAAAACATCTTCCATGAAGCATCTGGTATCCTCTAGTAGTACGCTTGAGTCGTCAAAACTGCTATGTTCTATTGTCTTAAGATCATTTAATTCCATTGATCTATGAACATCCTCAGTATTTATATTATCTATATGTGACTGTGACATGTCTTCAATCTCATCTGGAGAATTGTTTCGTGTTTCGTCTTTGCTGATTAGATGATCAACGCTGTTGGTGATTTCAAAATCTACTGACCAATCTTGAACTTCTACTTCTTCTTCGAAGTCGCCGAAGTCATCGTCGTCATCGAAACTAATATAAGACATAATTAGATTTTGGATTTAATTTTCTTATTTTAGTATGCCTTGTGCAGCTGTCTTATTTAAAGTAGATGCGTCAGTAACAGCCGCCTCAATCCTATTAGATGCGTCGTTAGTGACATTGGGATGTTTCAAAAAACGATACTTTCAGTATAAATTATTCAAAAAACAATATTTATCTCTATATATATATATCATATGCTCTCCCTAAGTAATATTATTTCTTGGATATATCAATATCATTTCCGTGAGAAAATAAATAAAAACAGCACCAAACAAATAAATGAGCTAAAGGAAAACAAAATTAATCTATTACAATTTCTTTATCAAAATTCATTATCATACGCCATTCTCACGAAGATGCAAGAGTCTTGATCGCCTTTAGCTTTCTCCAAATACTGGGATCGTATCCACCTACATTGAGGGCTTTAACGAATTCCCAACCCTTTTTGCCATCCTCAATCGGATATCTTATTTGCTTGGGAATTGTAGGCTTAATAAAAGAATATTTATTGTAGCAAATACTCTTCTCAATACAAAGACCCCTTAAGCCTTCAATACCACAGAATTTACCATAACCACTACCTTTCGCACCACCGAACGGCAATTGACATACGTAATACATTGCAAAGTCATTAATGGACACATTTCCCGCTTGTAATTTATCCGAGACTTGGTGCAAAATTCGATCATCAGGTCCAAACACTGAAGCTCCAAGACCATAGTCGGTTGAATTAGCAATTTCAATGGCATTTTCAACACTTTTAGCCTTCATAACCGTCATTACGGGACCAAAAACTTCGTTTTGAGCAATCAACATATCTGATGTAACATCAACTAATAATGTAGGTTGAAAATAATGACCTTGGGGATACTTTGGATGAAAGTATCTGGAACCACCATGTAGTAGTCGAGCCCCCTTAGAAACAGCATCAGCAATAATTTCTTCAAGGGCTGAAAATCGAATGTCAGTAATGCATGCACCCATATCAACAGTATCCTGTTGATCAATACCGGAACCGACTCTAATTTGAGGGACTCTTTCTTCGAAGATTTTGACAAGATGATCATAAGCTTGTGGCATGACAATGATACGTTCGATACCAATACAGTTTTGTCCCGATGATTGGAATGAACCTCTCAGTAAAACTTCAGCGAGAGAGTTTAATTCACATCTCGAGGTTTTCTTACTAGACGATGCCGCATCGAGAACAATAGCAGGATCCTTTCCGCCTAATTCCACAACAACAGGGGTCAAAGACTCAGCAGCAGCAGCACATACTTTATGTGCCACAGGCTTGGATCCGATAAATGTTATGTGAGATAATCCGGGATGGGTGGTCAAGTAATCAGCATTTTCAGGCCAAACAGCAATAGCTTGTACTAGGTCAGGATCGTGACCACAAACAACAAGAGATTGTCTTGCAATTTCAGCAAAGTATTGCGAAGACCAAACGACAGACTCGGAGCATTTAACTATAATACCATTACCTGCAAAAATAGATGATATCACCGGGCCTAGTAAGTTATGCATAGGATAATTCCATGACACAAATGCAGCAACAACACCCAAGGGGGAGTAAACAACTTTAGCATTTTTATGTTTAATAAAAAAGTTCGTAGGCCCAGGTCTTTTCGAAGGAGCTAGAGCCTTTTCACCGTATTTGATAGTCCAATTAAGTTTTTCTAGAGTCACAAAAATTTCGCCCATGGAAGCGTCTATCATAGTCTTACCTGAATCACGACATGCCACCCTGGCTACTTCATCTTGGTGCTCATTAATGAATTTAGACATGGTTCTCAAAACCTGTCTTCTTTGTTCCCATGAAGTATTTTCCCACTTCTTCTGAGCGTCCTTAGCCCGGGAAATTGAGTTGTCAATATCTACTGGACTGGCGACTGAGATAGATGCCAGGAACTGACCCGTCGCAGGGCAATAGCATTGAACTTTAGAATCATCTGCGGGGTCTCTCAACGAAACCGGATCAATACGACGGCCTTTCCAATGAGATAAAGCCGGCTCGGGAGTTGCAAGTGAAATTGTTTGATCAGGAAGAGGTCGTTCCCTATTCCAGACGATAAAGATGAAGAAAACAACTACAGTGGAAATGACGATCACAGGAATAAATCCTGTGGTAGTGGCAAGTGGTTTGGTACTCTGGAAAGAGAACCAGTCAATTGTCCCTGAATTATTCATCATGGGTATCAACAACGGATCCTATTAAGGGCACATGGGTGTATAGCTTCCAGCCATAATCGTGATGGATCATGTTACCCGGCTGTGGATATCCGCTTATCATCGGTATAACTTGCATTATTTCAGTAAATATATAAGAGATTGTCTCATCCGTGAAGAGTAACTAAGATAGGTTTCGATAATGTATTAAAACCCAAGAAAATCTAGTTATTCTTGGTTAAAGATTTATAACTGGGGACCTCAGGATACATTTTAACTAATGAAAGACATTCGTCCTCAGTGATTCTAGCAATTTCACTGACTGTCCAAGTATCGCAGATCTCACGGACAAACTTCATCCGGCCCTTAATATCAGAAATATGTTGCTTAACAATTCCTCTCAGCTTTCCTACACTTTCCACAGCTTGTACCATACCACCATCTTCTTCGCCGTCTTCGCTCTCGGTCAATGCCTCGCCGATTTTGGTTCTTATAACACGAGCCAAACCGGGAGCTTTACCGTTAGTGCTGACCATCACTTGTATACTACCCTCACGCCAAACAGCACCAAAATAAAAATCACATAATGGTGGCACATCTGCAACGTTAATAGGAATATTATATTGTCTGCTTTTGCCGTATGCCAATCGTGATACAACTGGTTCGTTCACACATGTAAATATCAAGGAGAACCCAGCGTTAATGTCAATCTCCTTAAAGGGCCTATGAATAAATGTGTGAAATCCAGTTTTAGGTTTCAATGACAAACCTGCCAATTGATCTTCTTCACATTCTGTATCCTTAATAGTGATCCCACCACATTCCTTGAGACGGTGTAAGCATTCATCATTGATCTCAGGTGAAACCAGTGTAATATTGGCGTCAGCTGATAACAAAGAAATAAGTCTTTGAGCAGCTACCGATCCACCCCCAACTATCAGGACTTCCTTATCTAAATAAAATCAAATACAATGCATTGTTAGTGGTGCTTATATAAGAAGGGGAATGATGGACGTTGCTGAAATGACTCTTCAGCCATTAGCCCTTCGCTAATGAAAGCAATTGGATCAAAATTACCTACTTTTTACTTGCCATGCGAGCATAAGACTCCCGCCGGAAGTAATTTCAGGATATTCAGACTCAATATTCGAATAAGACATAATGATGATTGGAAATTATCTTTTTTCTTGTGGTTGTCGAATCGATCATAGTCAGTACGAGTCAGTACAAGAGTTAGCGGTTGGGACATGATGCGTCGTCGTTAGACGGGCGATATGCATAGCGTTCCAGAAACGAAAAAATATACATGATTATAACTAAAAGTAGTTAATTGAATAAAAAGACGCCAATGATTTTGGAAATAATAATAGACCTTTCTTCTTTGGAAAGGAACCCTGATGTTCCGTTGTGTCTAAGGCTGCGCGAAGCTATTCCCGACTATACACCAATTAAGGATCTGATAAATTATCTTGTTACATCATATCTTCACGGACCAGAATTTTATTCGTTGCGAAAATGGTCGGCATCAGTCAGCGGATATCAGCTGCCTTTGAAAGCTGAAGTATCACACATAATTCGACCTGACGATATCATTAAAATATCTCCTTTTGTTCATTACACTGTATTTTCAGATGAATTTTCTCATCAAGTACAGTTCACAAAATCATGCCCTCAAGAGACCATACAAAATTTGATGTTACATGCATCTGAGCAACGGGAATGCCACAACGATAATCAGAGTGAAATCTCAGCGGTGAATAGTGGGTTAGATATAACCACCAAATGTGAAGGTAAGAATCTTTCGACAGAAACAGGACCTGTCGCGGTGCCCGCGTTCCAAGCCCCCGTGGTAATCGGCCTTAGTCAAAGACGCTGGTCAAATAATTCCGGTCCTGAAGAATCCAATATTGCCCGAGAACGGGAAGCTTTGCCATCAATGAGTTTTAAAGAGCTAGGAGTCTCTAATGACGTAAAACCTGTAGACCCTTTTGATGAACAATGTGTTGATAACCAACAAGCTTCATTTCACGTGGGACCTGGCACAGGTACGAAATCAACCCAATCAAGAAATGCCAGGCGCAGAGCGAGAAGAAAGCTATTGAAAATGGAGATTATTCAAGACCAACAACAACTACAGAATGAGATCAATGCTAAAGAGCTCCCCGAGCATGTTATCGGACAGGATGACTCGCGAAAGTCGACAGACAAAGAAGATTATGCTATTGGTGTGATTTTGGAAAAACCAAATGTGGAGCTTGTCAGGGAGAAATTGTTAGATCCTAGGCCATTGGGGAGCTACAAAAGAAAACTGATACTGACTTCCTATGAATGTGATGAAGCGTATGGAAATAAATTTGGTACAGCTGAAATTCCGCCATTTCCTTTTGAATATGCAGATGTTGTGAACTCGAAAAATAACTCTAACAAAAGGAAAAAGCCAGACTACACTGATATGGATATGTGCTTACCAGACCCTAGTAGTGCCGCATCTGTAATTTCTGATAGTTTGATTGCTAGAGCGGATACTGATAATGGAAATAATCAATATTTCATTGGCCTCAATGAAAACCCCAGAATCGCAAACTTGGCTCCAGGTTCTGATCCTGACTCCGATTCTGAATCGGAGTCAGGATCAGAATCAGAATCGGAATCGGAGTCGGAGTCGGAGTCGGAATCGGAGTCGGAATCGGAATCGGAATCGGAACCAGAACCAGAATCTAAGTTTCTATCAGAATCGATTTCAGATGCAAATTTAAACTCCCCCGATCTTGGATTAGGGATGGTCTATTCTCTGGACTAAAACTGCAGTCTTGTGATTTCTTTGAGCCTGAAAATATCTATGAACAAAGATGTACCTGTATAATTAATGTATATTTTTTGGTAACTAGAGTATGCTAAACATAAATGGGAGAAGGTAAATGAAAATGGAAAATAGCTTTTGTACATATCTAGAAGATTGACGAACGTCTTCGCAGATATACGTAGATAATTAATGCAGTTTATAGCTTATACTGTGATACACTAAATAGAACTTGATAATTTTCAGTTTTGATCCAAGTTTTTTATCTGATAAAGCTGCATACTCGAAAAATAAAACAAGATTTACGGTCTAGCTAACTAAGCTGGTTTCTCATTTCAAAAAGTCAACAGTCGTATCTGTTAAACAGAAATGCCAATTTATTTGATCACGGCCATGCTATAAAGGGCATATTTCGAAACTTTTTACTTCTTTTTTTCGGAAGAATCAAACTAGAAGTGATATAGGATTTTGCTTCGATGATTCCTCCTCAGGAGCATCATTTTCATCCTCATCAATAAAATCATTTGTGGTGGTCTTATCTTCCAGTTCTCCTTCTATAATTGACTGCGCTTCATAAACTTCCTTTGTTTCCAGAACTACTGGTTTTGATGATGAATCTTCTAACGGTGCTTCGCTACTTTTCATCTTTTCGGCCTTATTGTTAATATCTTTATCATTTATTTCACCTTTACTATCTTCATTTTCACTACCGTCGCTATCACTATAATCACTGCCGCTGTCATTACTATGGCTATCACTTTCACTACTCGAATCACTAGATTCACTTTCAGAATTAGTTTGATCTGTTTTGTCGTTTTCAAGTTTTTCATTGCTGGCAATGATAGTAGGAAATTCAACAACTGTAAGACCATTAAGATTCTCTCCTATGGAAAGAGCAGGATCCAGTTGCACTTTTCGGGGAACAGTGTTCTCATCGTGAGAAACTATGTAAAAGTAAGTGGGTGAGACTACAAAATTTGATGGAGTTTCAAAGACGGGGGTTTCGCTTGTCTCTGATTGTGAAGAGATGATGTCTAGATGAGACTTGGAAATGACATTGACATCAGTATTGGGAACGTCAATCTTGGGCGCACGCTTGCTGAAAGTCTTCTTGTAAGCATCTTCTAAGGAATCCGTACCACGAACCCTATCAGAGGCGAGTACACGTTCACCTTCGATAATCCACTCTATCGTCCATAAATAGACTCTTTGATCTGCCTTTATATTTTCAGTTTTCTCCTGTGTGAGTTGTGTTTCATTCTCTGCTACGATATTTTCCTCGTTGGGTGCAATGTCCGAAACTACAGCGGTCTCGGCAGTTCTAGGCTTTTTCTCTCTTCTCGGCTTTGCCCAGCCACTCTTATTGTCCTTCGACCTCGACATACCGGATGGGACGTTTCTAATCTTGACACCTTGAATGATAGAAATAGATGACGAAGTCGCATTTCCGATTTTTTGTTTTTTAAAATTTCTAGGATTTCTTTTGGTCAACTTGTTAATCCCAGATTCTGAAGCATCTCGTTTCGCTAGCTCCAGGGTTCTGCCAATCCCTTGAAGAAAATTATAATCACGATTAATTGCATTTACAGTGGCTGCTTCATCCTTGGGTAGATATTTGGTATGATTAACTGTACCACTACAATTTTTCAGTGTTTTGTGCTGTTTCGAGCAAGGAAGCGAGCATGTTTTGATGAAGCAAGCCGGGCAAGTATAAATAGGTTTTGTCGAATGGCACATGCTACAGAGTAGTGACAAAGGAACGTCCATGGTAAATATACACGACTGAATTGCTGGCTCGGAATCTCAAATATTCTCTCTGTCTTCAAAAAAAGATGTGAGAAAATGAATAATAGTAATTAGGACACTCATCGTGATCAGAGCCTGTTGAAAATCACCGGCATAGAGTTTACATCCGGGTAAGAAAATAACACCCGGAAGGATCAGGTCAGGTACAGTCCACAAGCCTACCCAAATAACGAAATAAGCCTCTATTCCCTTATACTCAATTATATTCACACCAAATGTTGAAAACTACTGCCATTTTACTCTCAAATATTCTAAAGGTACTCCCTAGAGTGTCAACTGCTAATCAAAGAACTTCCAATCCCTTCGTGTAAGTTCATGGCATTACCATCCTCTCGCTTAGGCGACATTATGATATATTATAGATATACTGACTAATATACCAATGTTTGAATAGCCTCGCCCAGCATAAATACTTCTCGGCGACAGTTATTAGCTGGAAGAAGAAGCCTTCGAAGATAAACGATGCTGACAAAAATGCAGAAGTTGAAGAAGTCGTAGTACCAGAATTTGATGTTTCGATTTACGAAAAAAGATACAAAGAAGCCCTTGCTACTTTCAACAAAAATTGTCAAGAAATCAAACAAGGTAAGGCCAACTCTAAGATTTTTGATCATTTGAGTGTTCCTCTTGATCACAAAAGGGAGTCTCTTTTATCGGAAATTGCTTTAGTTACCGTTAAAGCCGGTAGAGGTTTAGTAGTTACGGTCTATGAACCTAAGAATGTTAAGCACATCATTAGTGCTGTCATTGGTATGAATCTTAATATGAATCCCCAGGTTGATGTCAAGAATCATCAGATATTGAATATTGCATTGCCGCCCGTTACCTCTGCTACAAAGAAGGAAATGGTGAAGGAATTAAAGCATGAGTTTGAGCATTTCAAGACTTCACCTTCAAAGCACTCTCTCAATGGTATCAGAGAAGATGCCATGAAGATTGTCAGACAAATTAAGGGAACTAAAGGTGCTTCAAAAGATGAAGCCACAAAAATTAGTAAGAGTTTCGATCTAGTTCACAAGAAGCAAATGGATGAGTTATTAGCTAATTTTAAGTTACATGAGAAATCTCTCCTTTAAGTATGGATACTAGAGACCACATATTCATTCTAAGTTTTACACGTTAAGTACTAAGAATCATTGTACTGTAGCGTTTTTGTAATTTTACTTTTGCTATTGGCTTTTCATACATAAATTTATTAAAGAAAAAATATATATGCTTTGACAAAAGAGATTTGTTTTATGTAGTGTTCACTTCTTATCATGATGTTTAATTGTAATTCTCTTTGGTGTTTTAGCACCTTCAGGAACCTTTGGAAGACGAATTTGAAGAACACCATGATTTAGTTCAGCTGAAATATTCCCCTCCTCAACTTTTGATGCTCCAGGAAGATTAATTCGTCTCAAGAAAGATCCGGTCCGTCGCTCATTTATTCTCATGTTTTCCGTCACTTCTTCTTTTGAACGCTTGATTTCGCCTCTGACGGTCAACTGATTTCTTTCAGAATCATAGTCAAGCGTGATTTCATCGGGGGAAACACCTGGGATCGAAACATCTACATGATAGTTTTTTTCGTGATCGAATACATCAATAGGTGGTGAAATAAGTGATCTAGCGCGTGATTCCAAATTGCGATTGGGATTCAGCAATGTGTTGAATAATCTTTGAGAATCATCCAAGCTTCTCAAACCAAATTCTGGTTCGTCGAAAGACTCGTTATAAAATCTTCCTGGAATTAATGACATGTTGCTTTATATAAAAGAAAAAAAAGGTTCAGTAAAATATGATTAAAGTTTGATAGCTTTCTTGAAAATTGATTTAATATAATTGTCCAATGTATTATAAAGATAAAGTAAGATAATTAAGAGAAGTACTATATGGCCTATATTTATAATGTTTGCGATGCTTTTCTTTTAAATATTTTGCTCATAATGGTCGCTATCGACCGCAATTAGAAAGAATTACGAACCTGAAGGAGTCCCGTTTTCAGTAAGTATTATTATATTAAGGACGCAGAGGACAGCTGCGGCTGCTTAGTTGAAAAATTATATTTGAATCTACTTGTCTTTTTTGGGAATAAATTAAAGTTGCTTAAATAGGTTACTTTAAACTCCGAAGCAATCAATTTGAGAATGCTGATTGTCTCATATCAGAAACTGGTAAAATTCTGAAACATAATACCTCACGCGGCTTATCTTTTCCTTGCATGTTTCTGGAATGAAAATGTAAATATATGAGCTTTGTCATTCAATAACAATAATAATACTGGCATTAGTATGATAATTTTATTCAATTCATAATTATGACTACTTTTCGCTTTTGATTACATAAGGATATAGATAAAAAACATTCGAACAAAAATGACGATTTCTATCAGTAGTTAAAAATTAATTTTCGTGACTAGGCGATGGCATAGCTTGAGAAGTAATTTTCTTACCTTTTTCATTTAAACCAAATAGATAAAGCAGCTCCTTCGTATTCAAAGATGATATCTTTTGCATACCCTTCTCATCTAGTGCGTTATCAATTATTTCGCGTTTCTTGTTCTGTAGCTCAAGGATTCTATCTTCCACTGTATTCTCAATGAATAACCGGTGAACATAAACCGGATTAACCTGGCCAATACGGTGCGCTCTATCCATGGCTTGTTCTTCAACATAAGGATTCCAGAAGGGATCCATTATAATAACGTGAGAAGCTGCAGTTAAAGTCAATCCGACGTTACCTGCCTTCAATGAAATGAGAATCACTTCATAACTCTCATCATTAGTAAAGTTTGAAATTGCCTGGTCACGCGCTATTGCGGTCATAGAACCATCATAACGTAAATACCTGATCCCTTGTAAATACAATGCTGTTTCAATTATATTTAAAAAGGACGTGAATAAAGAGAACACAATTATCTTTTGTGTAGGAAACTCCCTCTTAACATTCTGAATGATTTTCACACATTCGTCAACTTTTGTAGAACTCACCCAGGGATTGCCGTCTTTGTCTTCTAAGGGTTTGACGTTGACGGGTTCTGTAGGATCTTCTTTTACCTTAGTACCTGATCCCGGATAGTAATCATGCACTGCGTTAGATACTAAATAATCATTCTCAGCATTTGATTTTCCCTTGATATCTTTAACTTCTTCTTCGCGTTCTTCGGCATCGAAAAGTGATTTACCCTGATTTTTGAAATCTATGATTTCCTCATCTGGCATCTGATGAATATACAAAAGTCTAAAGGTTTCATAATCAACCATATCTTTACTTTGAACATTTTGTCGACAGGTGCAACATTTAGCAATATCACCATTCTCAGTGGGCGCTTCGATGAAGTAAACTGGAGTACACTCCTTACATATCTCATGGCCACAAGGATTGAAAAACATCAACTGATTTTCGCCAATTATATCCATGCAAATAGGACAAGTGAATGATTCGGTACTGATTATTCTTTGCTTTGAATTTGAACTTAACTTTCGGCAGTTCTCTATGAGGTCAGCAGGATTCATTTTGGATGCAACATCCTCGAGATATTGAGCCGCGACATTCTCTACTAATGAAGGGTGGCAGCAAACCTGTCTCAATCTTAATAGTAATACGAGTGCATTACTGAAATTTTTGCCTAATGTACCATTTCTCATGAGTCGGTTTACTTTATTAGCAATACCCGCTTCAAGAGCAGTATAATACTCCTGTTCCTCTTGATTAAATTTAAATTTTTCTAACTCAATCTTTTTAGGCGGAAGAGACAGGATTGGCTTACCATCAATTTGGGAATTCTTCGTACGTCTAAGAAGGATTGCCTTCAACAACGCTTGAAGTTTTCTCATAGCAGAAGGTTCATTTTGCTTTAAACGAATTGTGATATCTCTGTTGAAATTCTTTTCTTCGTCATAAGGGGCAATTCTTAAGAATTTCACCAAGCTTTGTAATTCATTAACACTGTTTTGCATTGGCGTACCAGTGAGACACCATCGAAATTGTGCTTCCAACCGACAGCATGCTTTAGCGGACAATGTCGCTTTGTTTTTAATGATGTGGGCTTCGTCCAAGATAATTCGGTACCACAATGTACTATTGTCAAAAAATGGACTGATATAAGTATCAGCATTTTCTGGCCTTTCAATCCCTAATTTGAAATGTGCGCGGTATTCCATAGCAATAACACCATAACTAGTAAGAACCACATCGTATTTACTTAGTTCACTGTAACTTCTAATTGATTTTTTAGAACTTCCATGATAAATGAATACAGCCAATCTTCTTTTTCCAGTTACGGGATCATCTTTGAGGCGTCGATGAATTTCGTTTTCCCATTGTTTGAGTAATGCAACTGGTGCAATGATGAGAGTCGTTTTTCTACCTGGATTAGTTGAAGGTCGTGTAATAATGAGAGAAATGGACTGAATGGTTTTACCCAGACCCATATCATCAGCTAAAATCCCACCATGAAGATTATCTTCTTTGGATTGTAGCCAACTAAGACCAATTTTTTGATGTTCCATTAATGTAACGGCGAGTCCATCTGGTGTACCTATCCGATTCTCAGGTCTTACATTATCATTCTTAATATCTTTCAAAAGCTTCTCCAACTTAACCTCTTCATTATCAGTATAACTAACACCAGAGGGTAGCACTGCTTGAGGAGCAGGATTAAATTGAGGAAGGACTGAATTAAAAAATCCTGCCCCATGACTCGTATCCAACTTTCCAGCGGAATTATGGGGTTCATTATGATTATCGGTAAATCTGTGAGCTAGTGAGTTATTATTGGCCACAGCGAGACGTTCAATCTGAGATCTGGTTGATTCTTCAAGGGCATGTATATATCTGGACTTAGTTTCGTAAAAGCTCCTATATTGCCCATCATAAACTCCGCCTTCAATCAAGAAATCTAAAGCCTTGGTCGTTTCCTCCAATGTTTTACTAACAGCATTCTTCTTGATCCAAGTAATCCGTTGAGAATTCTCTAATGACTGCAGTTTTATCCGATCAGCTTCGTTTAAAAGTACCGGTGAAGTCCCCTTCAACTCTAAAATCCTCTCCCCAAGGGCACGCCATTGTGCATTATGACTCTTGAATACAGACATACAACTTGTACGTTTATTCAAGAAAAATTCACGAGCTGCAGTAGCAAATTTTCTGTCAATAGCCGAAAGTCGCGGAAAAATTACATTATCGAAATTCTTCAATAATCTATCTCTTCTCATATCTCTTGATCCAGTAGCTGGAGGCGCGGGAGCTGAGGGTGCTATTGGGGCTTGGTTTTTTTTACGGAAAATCTCAGGAGATTTAACCTTAGCCCATTCACTTAACTCCTCAGTTGATATATTAGTATTATTATTAATGCGATTATCTGAAAATGATGAGTTGCGGAATAAAGTCTGAGGATTCGATAAGATGGGGTTTGAGGTTGCGTTATATGTATCTCCAGGAACCACGGTAGGCGCATAGTGAAAAGATTTATTTTCAGTTTCTGGATTAAGTGTATTACGCAAATCCCTAGCCTGATTATTAATTTCATCGTCGTCAAGAAAAGATATTTCATTGTTTGAAGTGGAATTATTGGTGATATTTTGTACGAAATTCGGTTGTTGACTCTTTGAAGAACTACCTCGTTGGTATATGCTTCCTGTCAAGGTATGGTAGAAGTCGTCGTCAATGCCAGCGGTAAGGTCGATTATATCACTGGATGAACTTTTCTTGTTATTGATTGGGTTTTTTATCCCATCATCTATTATATCAAGTGGTGCAGAAAATTGGTTCATTTGATGCTGGTGTCCTGGTAGCGCTAAATTAGAAAATGATACTGTTCTCTTTCGTTTCAATCCGTTTGGGGAGAATATTTGTTCTTGGTTACTCGTTGACGGAATCCGTGACGATAAGGAATCAGACCGGAAGTTTGACTGGTTTTGGAAATTAAGGGACGATGAAGAAGTCGAATTTGAACTATTCAGGCTGTCTAGAGTTGTAATGGGGGGGTTATAAGCGGCGGATGTTACTGTGGTGGTTGTACCACTTAATAAAGTGTTTACTTCTTCAGGATCATCATCATCGGAATCTAATGATATTACTTCAACCGGACTGTTATTCGACGTAGACTGGAGGGAATTATTTGCTGTCGAAAAGGTTTGTAGGTTTGAGTTTTGGTTATTATTACTGATTGCACTACCTCGCAGATGTGGATGATTAATGGCAGTTACGAGATTTGGTTGTGGCTGATAACGGTTTATCGAAGATATGCTCGCATTTGAATTGATCATGCCGTAATTATTATAATTTGATCGAGTGGTGAAAGGGTTATTATTGTTAACTTCGGGTTGTATATTTGGATTGAAGTTCGTATTAGGAATGGTCATTGTTGGACTATGAGACGGGTTTGCAAAGTTTTGGAACGATGTTGTCGGTTGCGTAGAAGGCCGCAAACTTGTAGTAGGATTATTGTCAAGGCCAAAGCGGATGTTTTTCTGATCATTATTTGTATCCAGAACTCCACCCTTCACCCTGATACCAGTTTCGATTGTACTCAGTTCTTTATAGAGTTCGCGCATTGATTCGGCACCACCATTATCAGAGTGGCTCAGTCTCTGCAAGATATCAGCGTGTTTTTTGTACAAGGCATTCAAGAAAGGATCTTCTGATTCTATTATCATTTTTGGTTGAATTTGTATATGCAATAGAAAGAGAGACTCTGATTAAATTCGGTATTTGAAGTTTGATGTGTTTATCTCTACATTGAACGCGCCGCGCACTGCTGCTGCTGGGAGGGGATAATACTTTCCTCAGTGAAAAGACAAACTGATTTCGGATCAACGAATGTTAAAGAAGTCAAATTTAAACATTCAGACTATCTGGAATAAGGGGGAGGAGAGATTACTTAATGGGGTTCAATGGACCTAGAATTTTGGGTGTATCTAATTTTTCTTGTATTTTAATGGTGGGAAAGTATAAGGTAACTAATTATGAATGAGAACAAGTCAAGCAGTGGACGAATATATATATTCATATATTCCTATATATTCGTCCATTCACTGCCCACTTTCTTGGGTGTTAGTTAGCAGAGAGTAGATAGGGAGGATTCTTCTTAGGGGCCTCCTGTAGAGTTGCTATGCCTAGTTTGTATCGGTATATCCGAAACAAACGCTAGTGAGTAAGGAAGGTTAAAAATATATCATCAGCGCCGGTGCGGAAGCTAAAAACCGCATGCTGCATCCGCAAGCTCACAGCCTGGCGGTTGGCCCGTGCGTGAAACGCCTACATTCATATTCGAGCTGGTATAAACAATCAGGGCACCCGAACCCGTCGACGCTTCGGGGTCCGGGAAGAATGGCCACGAGCGCAGACTAGTATGCAATGGCCTAGTAGTACTAGTATTGGTGGTAGCCATACTCCTTGGATATGTATCTGTATATATGCATGAAGATTTTTTTCTGTCGCGGCCTATCGTGTCATGAGGATCATTATTCTTTAATCACACCCTTTAATGAAACATAGTCATATATTTAATATATAAGAGCTCTCGTTATAGTGTCTGGCAATGTAATCTCCTTTGATTATTTTGAAGGGTAGGTTTTCGAAGCTGAAAGTGCCTTGACACATGGACCCTTCGGCCCGTTTCCGCTGCATACTTTGGAAGTTGTATACAAGATCACGATGCGCCTCACATCTCGTAATCGCCTGGGGATTCGAGGTGCGCCCAAGCTCACAATGGTACTACAACATATCGATTATGATTCAAGTACACCCCAGACTGAACTGAGTTTTTATTCGGAATACCCTCATTCGAAAGAAAATCTTTGTAAGGGAGATATTGGTTCTTCATGGTTGAGCCCGGGAGAAGGTGTTAACGACAACTCCCTTATAAGACATGCTGCTAAGATTGAGAACCCTTACGATATTTCTTATAATGACCAAACGACTTGTTTCATTCAACCTACTTCAAACCCATCCTCCTTAAGTGTCCTGAACCCCTCCGACGGGGGTGGATGTTCTAATACAACCTTCACATCAAAAACCAATTGGGCCTCGAACAATTCGTGCGAAGACCACACTAGTTCTTTATCGGCTCAATATTTTTCAATCTTTGTCGGTGATTTATCCACGGACACGAATGAAATACACTTGCTAGATTTATTTCAATCAAGGTACATGTCATGTAGATCTGTAAAGATTATGACTGATCCTATCGATGATCATATCACGAGAGGTTGCGGTTTTGTGCGGTTTACTTCAGAAACTGATATAAATCGTTCAATTGACGAAATGAATGGTTTCGTTCTCAATGGTCGGCCGCTTCACATTTCACTTGCTATGCCCAAAACTCTCACATATCATCAGACTGCTGCTCATTCACCCTCATTGTTTCAACCCCGACATCCTGCCGGCTTGTCTAGTTATTATAGCTATCCTCAGGGTGTCCCAGGTTCTCTCTCCTAATCGCCAGTATCAGTAATTGCGAACCATGAACTTCAAAACACTACTGTCTTTATTGGGGGGTTGGCGAGTTCAGTAGTAGAAGAAAATATTTATAATGCATTTTTATCATTCGGTGAGATTGCTTCCATAAAAACTCCTCCTGATAAAGAATGCGGTTTTGTGCAATATACCTTACCTGAATCGGCTGAGCAGGCAATTGAAATCATGCAAAATTATCTTCTAGGTGGATCTAGAATACGTCTTTCATGGGGTTGATACGCAAAGGCTCAAAATCAGAAATGTAATAACACGAGTGATGATTCAAAGATGAGTGTTAAGAAAACTGCAGACACAATGTTGCTGGTCAATCAAGCACATCCGGTTCTTTAAAAAACTTATCTGGCTTCGGCAATATTGCATATAATAAGAAAAGGACTGATCAACCTAGGATAATATATAATTCCATCGAAAACTCTGATAAAATATTTTTGGACGATAACGACAAAAATATTTCAGTTGCGCGCCTTAACGAGCTTTTTATAGCTGCCAAGGATGGGAAATTAGATTTTTTTTAGTACTTGAATAGCTATTTTTATGCTTCAAATAGCATTTTTTCAATTATTTATTACCAATATTATATTTTATTACATCAAATTACCTATCATTTTCACATATATTGTGTATTCATTTACTTTCCTGTCAAAGTTTAAAAACCTATTTTCTTTTTGAGTGATAATCTACCAGCAAATTTAAAAACTTTGTCTTTAAGTGTGATCTGTGGATATGATTCTTGTATGGTAATAAATTCTTCAGGATCTATTTCATTCTTTGATTTCAAATCAAGCTCATCATCAATAGCATCATTGAGCTGAGGACTACTGGAAAACTTGACTAAATAATCCGCCTTGTTAGTATTAACCGACAACTTTGAATAGAAATTTTCTTCTTTTTTGATATCGCCATCGCAGTCAGAAGTTTTACAACCTTCAATAAATAGTTCTTGTTTTTCTGAAGGGACCTTATCAAGAGATTCAACACTACTGCATTGTCGATGTGGTACCGATATATCTATCGAGGGGTCTAAAGATTGAAATTTCATGTTCGTGCATTTTTTTATCATGCTGTAATTATCATGGTTGGCTACCAAAACAGTCTTATGAGTGCTCTTACTGCTATTAATGCCACCACTGAGGGTAGATCTGAGATATGATGTGTGTCTTACAAGTTTTTTGGTGAACCCTTCAGTCTCATCCGTAACTTGTTTCACCAGCGGTAGTATGGGTGTTGACCATATATTTTGTAAAACCTTTTGTGCTTTCAGTCGGCTGTTACCACGAATATTTATAACTAGCGTTCGGTGCGATACATAGCGCTCATATTTGTAATTTTCAACTTTGAGCTTTTTGGGAAACCTTCCTATATTCTCATAATACTCCCTGTCACTATCTTCCGAATCTTGACGAAAGCATACTTCTGAAAGTTTGTCTTCTTCACATGTATTGGAAAAATGATTGATTTGAATGAGGTAACGTATAGATTCACTTTCATCAGAACTTTCAGCATGACGTTTATCTCTTCGAAAAGAGCCCAACAGATTTTTTCGAGTAGAAAGTGGGTGGTAAAAGTTGCGTTTGGGTTCCACAGTTTTAACCTTACATGATAAATGTTGTAGGTTCTTCGGAATCGAAGAAAATTGGCATCCTTCTGTATCTCTTAGTTCTGATGAACTGAAATCCCAATTGTAGTCGCCGTTGATTGCGATTTGAACTCCAATTTTTTCCCTCCAAGTTTCAAGTTCTTTCCGGCTGGCCCCTATAAATAATATTTCGTAAATTTCAAACTTGTGTTCAAAGACTAGTTTAAACGAATTCTCATAATTACATGTTAATGGGCTCTCATGATCGTTATTCGGTATGTCAACCATTTTCGCGCAAGATAATAATATGGTAAATTTAACCACAAACTTTTCACGATTTCCAACATCAGCTAAAATTAAGTGCGATTTAAATAAGAAACAGCCCAAGTACAGACTTCTAACGGCAAGATGTTCCTCCGAAAAAATTGTTGCCAAAGCACCACATAAAATGACTCTCCCTAAATATTGCGTCGCGAAGGGCAGCTTTTGTTCAAAATGTAAATGTTCCCATAGATATTCCGTTTCTTCTCGAAAAGTTTTATTAGAGTTATGGCAATTTAACGCCGATAATTGTTGCTCGACTTTACCTAGAGAATTGGCGATAGATTTATTGGCCAATGGATCATCTTCAGGAGTGGTATTATCGAATAGTGCTTTTAAGAGTAATTTATATTTCGAAATGCGTGCTATCGGCGTTATTGCAAGCGATTGAAGACTAAGATCGGCATGTTGAAATTTTGATTGAGAAGCATTAGCAATATTCTCGCATCCCTGTAAATGATACAAAAATCAAGTACATGTTAGTTCATATAGCAGTAAAAACATTTGTTTTTGCTTTGTATTTTTCAAATGGAATTATACTTACTCTGCTCCAAGTTCTTTCAGAAATTTTTTCCGAAAGATTAAATGATTTTAGTAGTCCTATAATAGTATCATAGTTGATACAATACTGTTCATAGAGAGATAAAATTATTGCCTTCTTTGCCACTAGGTTACTAATTCTTTCTGCCACAGAAGGTGAAGAAACTGTGAGAACAGGTTTTTTCCATTGAGAATTACTATTCATGGTGTTTAATTCATTCATACTTTGGATGTCTTTTAGTGATGGCCATGTTCCATTATTCGATAAACAAGCATCGCTAGAAGAGAAAAGTTCCAATGAAATGAACGATTTTGTCTCAAGTCTTATTTTATTCAAAAAATCTTGATGATATTCAATCAAGTTTGCAGCATCTTCCTTTATCATTGAAACTGCTCGAGCTGCTTTATTACCACAAGTTTCCACTGTACTGAAATACATATTCACAAGGACCTTAAGACTAGCGATATAAACTTCCTCAAAATTTATAAGCTCTTCAATAACATGTTTTCGAGTTTCGCTTCGCGTCATGGGATTGAAATTATTTCTAAAAGAATCACCTTCAATTGTATTTTTTGGTGTGTCCAATGACTGAACTGACGACTGAATGCTGTTTATTCTGTAAATAATATCCACATTAGAAGATTCAGATATTACTCTACTATTGAAAGTGTCGTGTATTTCCATTTCAGATAAAAAGCCAGACTCTTCAACTTTCTCCATTTCAGTAAAATCTTGCATAGCCAAACTAGCGGAGCTCAATTTAGTTTCTGTCAAGCTACTCTTCAATGGTGAAAGTTCAATAATTTTCGATTCTTTTGATTTCGTTCCTGGATAAGCACCAGAACTAGAGGCGTAAAGCTCTTTACTCAGGTTTGGCATACTAGCATAATGCAAAGGGGTATCAACTGCATTGGCTTTCAGATAACAGTCACTAGCAAGTTGTTTCGCGTCATTAGATTCATTGTTGATGTAGCTGTTTGTGAAATCCGTAAAAGCTCCGTCAACTGGATACCAGAAATTTCTCATAGATACGTTTTTTGCATCGGATCTCTTGATACAGAAAATATCAAGCGATTGTATATCAGTCAAAGATAAAGATCTTTTGGAAATAGGAGAATTTAAACTTCTTTCATTATTATAGTTATATAATGAGCTTTCCTCCTTTGGCAAGTCGGGGCCAAGGTCATTGTTTATTTGGGGATGCTCAATCTCTTGTTTAGTGTGTTTCGAAAATTGTGAAAACTCACGTTCTTTACTCATTTTAATAAGTTAAATTCCTTTCAAGATAAGCGATAGAGTGAACACTAAATTGTTTTAATTAATCTTCGGCTGCGACCTTTTTCAAAGTTGTGCGATTGTGGAGCTTACTTCTTGAGCCTTAAATCTCGCTTTTAAAGTATATGGTCTATCAGCATTAAAGAAGGCATTTTAAATGACTGGATGGTGGCCATTCATATGGAAATGGAATCGGTAAGCAAGCTGCTTAACTGCAGCGATCGTCACACGGTGAATCATGTCAATGGCGTTAAATGTACGTATATTTTGTGACGCTGTTATATCTCAAGTAAAAAAATAAACGTATTATTTAAACCTAAAGTAGATTGGTAATGTCTTAACCCGTTCAGACTTTAATTTGAAACTTTATTTGAACCTTTTTTCTCAGTTTCGCAAAACCCAGTCATTACACTTATTTTATAGAAGCTCAACGCGTGAACGAGAACTAGACTAACAATTACTTGAAAATAAAGGAGATATTAGGTAAATTTTTTTTTTCCTATATATTTATAGAAATGTGCACAAACGTTTAAATAAAATTAAGTAAAAAGAACTACAACAAACAGCGTCTCATAAGATATAAATCATTATAAACAGGAAACAATAGAATCAATTTATACTAGGTCCCAGTTCTAAAAAGATATTTTAGCAGTCTCTAATGGTGTTCTTCTTCTTCGACTTCTTCAACGAACCATTCTTCTTCCTTAGCAGCTTCGGAAGAAGCACCTTCAACTTCGACGGCGCTTTGTTCGTAGCTGACTAATTCTTCAGCACCTTCGGCTTCAACAATAGGAGCGGCAGGGGCGGTAGGAATTGACCAGGGCTTAGTTTGAGCTTCAGCATCGGCAGCAGTTAAAGGGGTAGGCTTGAACTTGCTGATTTCACGAAGGTAAATATCAGAGACAGCATCTAAGGGAAAACAAAAAGTTAGCTATAATCATCAAAAAGCTTGATAAACCAATATATTCTCATCTTTAGTACTTACTGGCTCTGATAGGGGTAGAAACAAATGATCTGGTGAATCTGGGAGCGACACGCTACGGAAAAGAAGTTAGTGGTTATGAACTAGAATAAGAAATACTGAAGCACACAATTCATTCTGAAGGTATCACGATAAAAAGATGATTTTCAACGCTTTTCGATCATTCTCATGGGATGATATCTTCAAGAAGATTTTCGGTATTGGTATGAGATAAAGTTGCAATCTCGGCGGAGATAATATCAAATTCCGCATTCTCCTTATCCAGCTTTCAAAATTCAGCTGATGAGGTAAAGGTAGTGCTTATAAATTGTGGCAGAGTTGAAGCTCCCTAAAATTGACATCATTTCTCACTCCAGAGAATGAAAAATACTACTAAACCGAAGATTGTTTCATTTACTACGACCATGTTCGCAGGTACATATTAACCCTTATTAAAAAAAACCCACCACCGAAAAATACCGAAATTGAAGATTCTCATTCACCATTGTAAGACAAATGGATAGTCGAGCGTGAAATATGTGGCTCTATGAAGAGACGAGACTTACTAAAGCAGTTCTGAGCATTTTATGTTTTTATTGGTAATTCGACAATCTGAATGTGAGCCTGAAATCGGCTATTCGGACTTAGGTGCCGGTAAGGAAAAATCGTGAAAAGTGGGTTGGCCGCCGGGTAAGTGCGTCGGGGAAAATTGAGTACGAATCGCGAACCCGCGACTGACGGCTCTTAAAAGACCCGATTTTAAGATGAGAGATAAGACTTATCGTGTTGTGTTGTCATGCCAACAGTGTAGAGCTAGTATGCTTAAGTGCTATGGAAAAGACTTTTTGAAGGTCTTGGATGACGGTGACACAGTGTAAGATATGTATTATCGGGTAAAGTTTTTAACTAATGCCTGGACCTTTTATCAATGTCTTCTTTTTTCTCTTCTTTTTGCTCTTCTTTTTTGTATCTTTACTTATAACTCGTTAACTACTAAAGTTGAAACTATAGCATAAAGAAAAGACAAGATTTTCTCCAAAAAGTAAATAAATAAAAAACATCTGTATATGTTAAAGCTGAGGATAATTATTCATAATTTGAAAGAAAAGTTTATAATAATAATAAGCTCGACAGTGCCGAAGAATCGTTTGGTTTTACGTTGGAAGATTCCAGTATCTAAAGTGTGAGTGTGCAACATTATAATTGTGATGAAAAACGATAATACTAACATTCTAATTAGGTATCTTGTTTTGGGGTCACAATATCTAGTTATGAGGGGAAATTAAATATAATCAATGATATCAATGAACATAGCTTTGTTCTGAATTAATATTGTTTCTCCTGAACAAACTATGTTTATATCACTCGAAACAATGAGAGCGTTGCGGATTATAGAAAACGCAGCTCATCCAAAACTCAATAGACAGAATACCAAGGGATCTAGTGGTTTATTCGGTAAGATTTACTTAGTAATACTAATTTTCTTTGGTCAAGTCTATTTTCTAAAATCTTATTCACCTATTACCGGGTCTTTTGAACAACACTTGTCTTCACGGTGAGAAAACTATGGTTTTTTTAAGACCGCAATTATCAATTAAGGTTCTTAAAAATCGCTATAACGCTATAGGAATCTTAATAATGCTCGATGTTTATACCAGATACTAGAGGATTTTAGAAAAACCCTTACGAAGAATAAAAGATGTTATCAGAGAAATGGATAATATGGCTCTCTGAAAGCAGAAAATAAGTGATTGATCCCAGCTACTAAATGTAAATTTATTTCTTTCGCAAACATATTTCAAAAAAGGATTAGCACTAATTTAAATTATCTTATATATCTAGTTTTTGATGGAACTGAGGAGTTTTACATCATTTCTTGGCCAGTTAAGCGCATTAAAAGATACTGAAATTCTGATGACGGTAAGTTTTATTTTATTTTCTGAGTTGTGTCTTGATGAAGCCATGTATTTTAACTAATAAGGAAAGACTTGTCATACCATATTTAATAATGCTATCCTTGGTGCTATTAAGATTCTCCAGGATATTATAAACCTTTGCAAGATGTAAAAATAGGGAAAGGTAGTCAAACACAAATATTGATGAAACTTTAGATATTTACCGTAAAGATTATGCGGGCATAGAAAATCTATTCAACGTTGTCATCAATGAATTATCATCCGCTTTGCCAGGGAATATTTACTCACTTCTAAAAATGATTTATCTCCCCCGATTGGGATAGTTAATCGTCACGCCAAGCGAAATTGCTCGAAACAATCTCACACGACTTTCTGAATAACTAAAATGGGACGCAATATTTGAAACTAGTATTAACACCTATTTTAAGAGCGAAGGAACGCGTCAAAGGGATAGTCATTGTGGTGACTTGCATGAGCTTATAAGAGGTAAACCAGAAATTGTTTTAATTTGGTGTTTTTTTATCTTTTCAATAATTAAAACCTTACCTTCATATATTATTTCAGGCCGTGAAATTGAAATTATTCGGGAAGTGAAGTAACAGATGTTGCCTTTTCAAACAATGTTAATATCATTTGAGTTAACTTGTAGTGAAATTGATTGTATACTTACAATAGCAATGGAAGTTATAGATAATAACTCTGCCAGGCCCACTATTACCGAGGAGAATGTCTTAAAAATTAATAAAGGTAGAAGTCCCATTTCTGAGACATCTGTGCCAACATTTGACCCTAATGATACTATCTTCAAGGGGGTCTTGGGTCAGTCGGTAGTGATGAATATGAGCCGGATGTGCCTTCATTCATGTTGCTCACTGGGACAGATTATTCTGGAAAATCAGTATATACAGCGCAGGTTGCTCTTATCGTTTACCTTGCACATTTTGGATCCTTCGTTCCAGCAAAGAGTGCTGCTATCGGTTTAACCGATAAAATATTGACAGGACTGATGTAGCAGGAATCAGCGTCTAAATTATCAAGCATCTTTATGCTTGATCTCAGTCAGATGTGCAAGGCAAACTCACTAAAGCCCACTAACTTACCAATTACCAAAGTTTGCTGATCATTGACGAGTTTGGGAAGGGTACCGACTACATTAGTGGTGCCTCTTTTTCTCAGTGGTGTCGTTCAGTATCTATCAGAATTAGGACCTCAAACTTTAAAAACGGTCGTCACCACTCATTTTCATGAGCTATTGAAGAATAAGATTCTGAGTGAAGAACAAGCTAACTCGTTAGCCAGCGTTAGTGAAAGTCAACAAATCGGGTCGTCGAATAACGATGAGATCACATCACATGTAGATGAGTCGGGTATAATTGAAGAATTTAACGGAAATTCTAGTGCTTATGGGACGCAGCTCAGTCTGAATCCAAAGCTACAGTGAAAGTCTTCCATATGGATGTATATATATCTGAAACGCTTGTGAAAAAGAGAAAATCACGTACTTTTTTTTCAAGGTGAAGATTTAAAAGTAGCTTGTTCGGTATTGAATGACGATGAACGGATGAATCTTGTTCGGGAATTTTTAGAATGGGATGTAAGTGAGGAGACACAAAGCGAAAAAAAAATTTAAAGGAAACTATCAATTCTGAAGATTCTGAGTAAGTAAATAAATAGTATTTACTGTAGTCTGACAAAGAAGTCGGCACGATGTACCAAGTTTTTAACAATATCGCTTTAAAGGAAGTTGTCGCTATATATATAAAAAGGAAAAATAAAAGATATGTTGTTTTTAACTGAGTGAAACTTGAAAATTCTATCGAATTCCACATAACACTAACCTGAGGATATCGAGAATCGATAATGCATTTTTGGTAGGTTGATTATCAGCGTCCATCAGAGTCACAATCATAGAATACAATGATAAGAAGAATGCAATCAAAAAGAAACCAAGTTTTGTAAAACTCTGCATCTTGCGTCTACCAGTAGTTCGAAAAATTCCGGTTGCCTCCAGTAGATGCGTGTTGGTGTAAATCTTATTAAAATTGAATGCCAAAACTGGCAGATTAAATAAAAATGTGAAAAAGTAACCGTTTATCAGGAACAGAAAGGTAAGAACTCCGTGAATTACTGCCTCAGGTAGAATATACTAAATTTTAAAAAAAGGTCAGAATAAAGATAAGTTTTAGCTGGAGAAATAGTGCACTTACTTTGTTAAGTTTATTGCAAAGATCGATGGGATTAATGTAATCTGAAAACATAGAGGAAAGAAACAAAATGAGGATATTTTGCATCTAGTTAGATCGAGAACATCAGATGATAATCTATATCAAATATAGAACACACGTACAAACATGCACTTGGAAATGAGACGTGACTTCGATTCAAACAAGCTAAAAAAAAGGCCTACATACCACATTCAAGATCACTAAACATGATGGTGAAATACACTTGTACGAAAAGTTCGCCCGCACTGACCAATAAAGCCAGCAGGTAAAGTCTGCAACGTGATAGATGGTTAGCGTCTACAGGCGCTCAAGATCTCTAAATTTATTCGAATTGTATATCCATAGCCGTGCATGGATTTTGATGAGAGAGTCAAATCAGCCACCAAGATCGCCTTAATGAACATAAAATCTTGTAAGCATTTTAGAGGAATGCTTATCAGCGTAAAACGACGTACATTACTTGACCGCTCATATTGGCTATCGCTAAAGTTGTGGGTGCTTTTTTCAGTAATTCACGGCTTGGCGCCATACCAGAATGATCTATATTTTCCTCGAATGAATCGATCCGTTGAGGGTAAGGGTTTTCTAGGGTCCAATTTCGATATGTAGTGACATCATTTCCTCGGGTCATCGTCTCATGAATATTTCACCCTCAAAAACTCCCTTCGTAAAACGAGCAACTGATGAGGCCTATTTAGCGCAGGTCATTGAGGCTTGAATGTCTGGCCGTCAAAGAGCAACGAGCAACGAGTAAAGGGTAAAGGGTAAAGGGTAAAGGGTAAATAGCAAAAATTCAATTGAGCCGGATTGCATTGCGCCCGGGGCCGCAGCAAGCGAAGAACATGAAGTAAGACTACGATGGCCACGAGAATCTCGAGTTGCTTCCGAGGATGAGGAGATATGAGACCGCACGCATTCCAGCAAGGTTGATTGTTGACAGATGGATGTGTCGGCAGTACGGCGCAGGTATCGGCAACTACGCCACGGAGCCGCAAATAAGGTGTTTCGCAATGCATGTGTGAGGTACACAGGCCACTTAGTATCGTCGTGTTTCGTCATACCGCAATTGCGAAGTCTATATAAATAGCCGCACTAATGCCCAGTTTCACACTTCTGACCTTGAATACTTAGGAGTATCAAAAAACTTTTACAGTCAAAAAAGATGCTTTCAGAATATATCAATTCAGCTGCTATTATTGCGAGATTACAAGCTCACCCTGGCGATTCAGCAAAGTACCGCAAAGAGACGATTGACAGAATCAACACCGCCGGAGCATACGGTGGTGTGTATTCTTCCTCTAAACCCATTCCCAGATTCAAAATCCCCGATCAGGGTGCTGACCCGCAAAATGTTTATCATCTTATTCATAACGAATTATTGCTTGACGGAAGACCTAATTTGAATCTTGCTTCCTTTGTTAGCACTTATATTGAAGATAATGCCTTAAAGTTAGCTCTTGAGAATCTGACCAAAAATTTGGCTGATAGTGATGAATATCCTGCTCTTATGGAAATGCACGCTAGATGTGTGTGTATTTTAAGTCATCTTTGGAATATCCCCAAGGATGAAACGGCAATTGGTAGTGCTACTACTGGTTCAAGTGAGGCCATTCATCTTGGTGGTTTATCTATGAAACGCCGCTGGGAAGCCAGACAAAAGTCAAATAATCGTCCCTTCGATAAACCTAATATTTTATTTGGTTCTAATGCTCAAGTAGCCTTGGAAAAGTTTGCTAGATATTTTGATGTTGAGGCAAGGTTACTCTCAGTTACGAACGAAAGTGATTACGTCTTGGATCCTAAACTTGTCGAAAAAAATGTTGATGAGAATACAATTGGTATCTTTGTTATCATGGGTTCTACTTATAATGGTGTTTATGAAGATGTTGAAGCTGTTAGTAAAATTTTGGATAAAGTTCAATCCGAAAAGGGTTGGGATATCCCTATTCACGTTGATGGTGCCTCAGGGGCATTTGTTGCACCTTTTTGTCACCCTGAAACTGTTTGGGATTTCAGATTACCCCGAGTCAAAAGTATTAACGCTTCTGGTCATAAATTTGGTCTTACTACGGCTGGTCTGGGTTGGATCGTTTGGAGAAACAAGGAATTGTTACCCAAGAACCTTATTTTCGAACTACGTTATCTTGGCGGAGTAGAAGAATCTTACACTTTAAATTTCTCTCGTCCGGGCTATCAAGTTTTACATCAATACTTCAACTTCATTCATCAAGGGTTTGATGGCTATAAAAAGCTTCATGAAAGCAGTTTAGCTAATGCTAGATTACTCAGTCGATTCCTCGAATCAACGGGTTATTTCAAGTGTCTTTCCAATATTCATATTCCTCTTGATAAGAAAAATACTTCTTTTGAAGATCAAGAGGCTTCTTCTTATGTTGCTGGCTTACCTGTGGTTGCATTCCGGTTTAGTGATGAATTTCAGGAAAAGTTTCCTGAAATTCCTCAAGCTGCTGTTTCTACAATGCTAAGGGTGAGAGGGTACATTGTCCCTAATTATCCTATGCCCCCCAGCGAAGCTAAAACTGAAGCACTTCGTATTGTTGTACGTGCTACTATGACCCTTGACGTTCTTGATAAGCTAATGGAAGATATTATTACTGATGTTCAAAAATTAATCAAGGTGGGCAGTGAGGTTAGAACCCAGAGTAATGACGTTTCCGGGATTCATCAAGTATTATTGGATCTTTTAGGCGGTAATACTATCACTATTGAGAGAGAGGAAGATTGGGATAATGATAGTAAGGACCATCACTGGGGTTCTTGTTAAAAACATATATGTATACGTAAGCCATATTCCATTCCTTTTAAGTTTCTTTCTATTGTTTCTGTCCTATTTATTTAAATTACATATTCAATTCGAAAATATTTCTCATGGTTCAAAAATATTATCAAAGTTACAATATATTATAATGTACAAGAAAAACTTGTTTGAACGTATCGAGAATGAGTTTTGTCCAATGAATTTGCTCAATTGAAGCCGCTGGGCAATTTAAGTCACTTCGCTCGAATGTTAAGTCTTACGCTCACATTTAATTAAAAGTTAGATCGTAGGAGCTGTAAGCTGGGTAGTAATGGTAGCGGACTCACACCCACGAGATGATGGTTATCTATAAATAGCCGCACGAGTTGTGAATGGGAGAACACGACGGCCGCTCAAGCCACCACTATGACGTCTTCGGCTCGTTTGTTTAGACGTATTTACGGAAGATGAGTGCTCATAGAGTACTAGCAAGTATGTTTAGAAATTTAAGCGAATAAGCTTATTTAGATCGATTATATATTAATCTTTATCTCTTAGTTGGTGAATCCACCTCATTAACCTTCCTAACGTGGAAACTCGATACTTCTAAACATTGTCAGATCACAGTTGTTTGGACCGCCGGTGAAGATGCATTATTAACGAAGCCATATATTTCATTTTACGATTTAAAGAATGGTAACAGTAATCAATCACAAACGAAATATTATCCTAATTCAATTTTTATTAGCTTAGATTCATTCTCGGCCGGTTCAATCGCGGAGGATACAACACCATATGAGTATATCTTATTAAGTTGCCATTCATTTAAACAATTATCAGCCATTTGTCGAGTATTGAAAGAATCAAGTAAACACCGAAAATTTGTCAATAATCACACTGTTTTCATTTTAGACTTGTCGGGTCATTATATTGGTCTAGAAAAGAATTTAAGACAGTTCTTCCCCAGTAATGATATCATCTCATTAGTCTTGGAGACCAAATTGAGGAGAATTTCAGAAAAGGTTATTTTACAGGTAGACGATAACTTATCAGTTCATTTAACATCGGCCTGGACCAACGCTGCTTTAGATAATGAAAGACGAATTTACAAGTGTAAGAAATTTTCATCATTGCTACATCTCTCAGCAATCAAGTGTCAAAATTACGATAATTTACCATTGACAATTTCGGCGTCTCCGGGGACGGCATTTCTTACATATCAGTGGAAACGTACGATCCCTTTTTTGGTGTTTGAATGTTGTAGTATTTTATTTGAAAGCTACAATAGTGGGATGCTGGATGATGTGTTATTAGCTAAACCGCTTATTAATGGTATGTTCCATGAGTTGTACGAGATTTATGGTATATCGAAGGAAAGAGAAAGGCAACGATTATCCAAGGATATTGACCTACAAAGTAATGCATTATTAAGTCCCTTAGAAGAGTTTTCAAGGAACCTTGAGAGTGGATTGCTGATTTTCGATGAATATAATGATATGAAGGATTACATTGAACACGAGTGGAGACGTTTTAATGAAATGTCTTACGTCTTAAATCAAAATGAATATCAGAAGGAGTATTTGAAAATGATTAGTGATGAAAGTGGTATAAAGTTCATTGATTCGCCGGTATTATTTTACAATTTTTACAATAGGTTTAACCGTGAACTTTGTTTGGATTTATTGATTCTTCAACCTATTTTACTAGCAGCAACCAAAAGAGATGCGATTAAAACACCATATTTAGAATCACTGTTTACTATGATGACACGATTTTCCGAAATGAATGTTGATACTAAAAGAGGAGATAAAGCCGGTGTGTTGTTCTCGAGGGTTGACGAAACTCGGGCTAAGGAGATGGAGTTGAAACAAATAGAATTAGAGCAAAGGGAAGAAAAGTTAAAACTAAGAGAACTGAAATTAGAAAGTGCAATTTCATCTCAGCCCGAGGTCGTCGGGGTTGCCTCTTCAGGTTTGGGTACGAGTTCAAATACTGCATCTATATCTTCATCATCACTAATATCAGGCGATTCGGCTTCATCTACATCTTCAGTGTCTGAACCACTTTCCCTGAATTTACCTGGTTTACCGAATGGTTCCACTCGCGTAATAAGCAAGAACTTGGCCAATGAATTCACATCAACAGCAACCTCAGCGACAGTTTGTCCACAAGTTCCAGCACCGTCAACATCACCGAATTTGGCCAACTCAAGATTTATGTTTCCATTCAGACTCGCTTCGTCCGAGTCAAGTAGGTCGTCAGTTACGGCCACGGTGGCGGCCGAGTCACCCAAGTCGAATAACACTCCCGTAGTTCGATCAATGCCAGTTTCATATTCGGGTAATCCAATACGTAGTCAGGGGCCGCGGGATAGGATGGAAGCGAAAATCGAGGATATTAATTCTACTTCGCCATCATTAATTCCCACGAAACTGGCCAATCCAATAACTAATTCACTTAAATACAAGCCAGTCGATAAAAGTTCTAATCCGGGGACATCGTTTTTTGGTATGCCACCAATGAGTTCTCATACTACGAGAACGGCATCAATGCCCGGTCGTCGTACTTATGACTTTAATAATAACGATGGCAATCCTACAGCTGGGTCAATGTTTCAATCTTACTCGGCGTTATTAAGGGATAATCATGATAATAGTATATCACAAGCACTTGGTATGAAGGGACATAGTCATGGCGGTGGAGGGTATTCATTATCCTCATCACCATCGTTAAAGTCATCATCGGCAAGCCCCTCGGGTGAAATTGATATGATGTCAATGACCACTCGACGTAACAGTTTAAGACGATTATCGGTTAATCTGGCTAAACATCAATTAAGTGATTTATTACAAAGTGGCCTCCCTGGTGGTGTGAACGGGAACGGTGAAGACAGTAGACGGGGTAGTTTAGATGGATCGATAACTCCTGTTGGACAAATACCATCAAGATTATCATCGCCATTATCACGGTCTCATTCACATAGATCATCATTGAGTTCTAGTTCGGAATTTTGGGGTAGTGTTTCAATGGTCGATTTAACGTGGCATGATCCTCGTGCGGGAAGTTTAACCAATTTAGATGAGTTGGTGTTTAATACTGGTGGGAGGAATCATGGTATACAACCACAATCCCAACCACAACTACACACACAACCACCTATGGCGAGGTCGAATCGAGGTTCATGTCCTCGTGGGTTAACTCGTAGTCAATCTGTAGTAAATATTCGATTGGGAGAAAGGGGTAATTACGGATATCATTATCCAATTAATGAGGGTAATGAGAATGAAGCTGATAATGAAATTATGATGGGCAATGGTTATGGCAATAATACCAAGTTTGGTATTCATCGTCGTAGTGGTAGTGGTGTAGTATCGGGATCACGAAGAGTGGCAAGTGGATCTCGTCCGTTAATGGCAGGTGGTGTAACCATTCAAGGAAGTAGATGAAATGTGTAGAAGAATATATAAGATAAACATATTACAATAATAGACGTTTACAATCCAGTGGGTGGTAGAAGATGGATATATGCGAGAACCAAGGATGATGAGTGGAAGGAGCAAGAAATTTGTAAGTTTGTCTTTCTCGCTACTCGAAAGCATGTGAAATAATTTAAAATAAAATAATGATATTATTAAGATAATCGTAGATATATAAAATACAAACTAGATAAATGACAAATAAATAAGCTCTGAATCAGGACATCAAAATGGGCAGTAGTCGAGCTGAAAGCGAGAGAGTGCCCTAATACTTGAGAATGATGTAAAGCGCATGGAGGATACCAGGGATATAACCTAAGATGGTCAATAAGATGTTAATTAGCAAATCAGCGCCACAGCCACGTTCTAGGAAGACACCAATAGGTGGCAACAAGATGGCGAGAAGGATTTTGAAGATATCAGAGCAAGTGAGAGCCATTGTGAGTTTGTATGAGGGTGCGTGAGTAAGGTGGGTGTTGTGTGAGAAGGTGTGTGTGTTTGTGTTTGTGTGTTTGTGTTTGTGTGTTCGTGTGTTTGTGAGTAAAGCTAGTTGAGCGATACCTGGTGGGAACAGAAGATGAGGGAGTAGAGTGAAGACGAAAGTGGGAAGAGATGAGCCCTTTATAAGTTTGCCCGTATTTACAGCGGAAACTGAACTTCATAATCGAGCAAGGCCACAATCCAGCGGCCGTGGGCCAAAAATAGGCTTCGTGCGCCGTGCGGCGCACGAGCCCTTATTCGCCGCAGTTGCTGCTATAAGCTGACGTCGATTGCTATTCTATCGTGCGTTTAAGGCGGTAATAGAGCAATGAATTGAGTTTAGCTGATATTAGTCTGAGATTTACCGCAGTTGAGTTCTATCGCGACACCGTATATCGTAATGGAGCCTAAAACTATAAATTGGCATCGATTTCCGGTATCTTTTTTCACTTATCTCTTTCCCCTTCCTTACCCAATCTTCTAGATTATCTCAATTCAAATCAATCCGCTTTGAATCGTTCCCCCCTTCCCCTTCTCTAATACATAATATACAATGTCTGACGCCGGTAGAAAGCCCCTTTCTGATTCCATCAAGGAAACTGTCAAGCCCGATTCACAAAAGGGTAATTTCGAAAAGTTAGGTGAATCTATCACTTCCTCCACTGACCGTGCGGCTGGTTTCCTTCAAGGTGATGCCAACAAGAGTACTACCCAAAAGCTCGCCGATGGTGCTAAGAATGATGTCAGCAATGCTCAAAAAGCTGCTTCCAATGACAACTCACTTTACAACCAAGCCAGCACTCTTGCTGGTCAAACCGTTGAAGTCGTCGGTGGTTATGCTGAAGCTGCCAAGGAAAAGGTCGGTGCTCTCTTAGGTGGTACTGGTACCAGTAGCAACATCTAAGTCTGTTGATGGTATACAATCTTCCTATAACAACTTACCCCCTCTCTGCATTTCAGTTATTTATTATATTTTCATAAAACTTTTTCTTTTATAGTTGATCAATATCATTTACTTAGTTTAATTCAATTTTAATCGACTATTTCTTGTTTGCATTTTTCAAAATTCCATTTTATTATTTGCAATTTTTTTATTTTTTTATGGTAAAAAAAAAAAAGAAAAATTGTATATTCTAAGATAGAATTTCAACCACAATATATTTATACTATTGCCAAATCAAACATACCACCAACCTTTTATTATTTACCTTACTTTCAATCTGATCTCCACATATTATCTGTATCAGTGACCCATATTATAATGCAGGACGGCTCAAACCATGTACGCCCAAACGGCTGGGACATGACATTATAAACAGCTTCCTTCCACAGGGTAAAGAAATAGATGAAAGCTCGATCTCACAACCCCTAAAAACGTTATATAACAAAGAATCAAAAAGGTCAATTCACCGAAAGAAAAATGAAGTTACTTTTTTATTTACAAATCAGGTATTGATGATGGATAATTTATGAAAACGAGCTAAATTGCGTCACACTACCTGAAAAAGAATTTTCAACTCTTCGCATCTCCCTATGCCTCTTTCGCTCATCACAATACTCCACTGACTGCTACGAAAATACCAGATGATAAACTAGTAGAATAATTCAAAATGAATTTAACTTTGACGGACTAGTTGACTTCGAAATCATTAGAAATATGCTGGACCATACCGGAGTTCGTGAATGGATTCGGAATTAAAAAAAGAACGAGTTTGTGAGATTTGAAAACTCACTTCCACAAGATTGGAGAGAAGCTGGGTTAACAGCTCAAAAATGGCATGATGTTCAACCTATGTTACGTTCCAGAAGATCAGTAAGAAATTGAATTACTGAGAATCCGCTAATGCTATGGTAGCTCATCAGATTAAAAAGATTGAAATTAATGATATGCTAGATAGAGATATAACAGACCTGGGCTATTTTCATTCACGAAATGTGAAGAAAGTCAGAGAAGAGGTAGAGAAAAGATTGGCAGAGGCCAAAACGGCATCTAAAATCAAAAAAACTGAAATTTCGCAAATATCCGTTATTCAATGGAAGAACTGTATGATCCTATGCCACTTAAATAAAGAGGCTGGTCCTCATAGTTTTAACAAGGAAGGAGATTAGCTTAAACGAACAGCCAGGGTATGCTCTTACATCGAGATTTCATCTTAAATCCCAATATAATAATGATCATTGTAGCCAAGAGACGATCACGAGCTAGCAACCATTTTCTGTATTCTATATATAACGAAGGCGGGTATAACCATTACATAACGAGAATCGCTAGAAGCATTAAACCAAATATACTACCACATCAAAAAAATAAATAAATTACTTGTACAAATACTTTAATTATTGGATTTTCAAGATTATTTGATATCACATTGACAGCTTATCATTTAAAAGAAGTTAAATTGAATGTAGATTTTGATTATACAATCAGTCGGCTTGCTTGTTGAAATCTTGAGGTCCAGTTTTAATTTCAAGCACCATAAGATCAGACAACGCTTCCAATTGAGTAATTAACTTTTAATTAATTTCAGCTTCTCTAATCTTAAAAGCGATTAAGATACCTTTCAATTCCATATTAGGCACCTCTCTGACCTCATTTGGCGAATTCTAAAAAATCGATACTTCACTTAGCAACTCAAAGGTAGCATTTTTAGCGTCATAATATTTCAAAGCATTATAAAACTCCTGATGATAAAGTAAAGGAAAAGTAACAAACCGGTTTATGGGTGATGAGGTGGAGTCCTAGTTAGAGTTAATGTGTAAATGTGACGTGTTACAGCTCATACTAATTTATACCTTTCAAATTGCTTAATCGAACATCCTTGCCTAATTTGAAGATTGGGAGATTTTTTCCCCTAAATGAACCATTTAAAACCTATAAAAAACAAACAAAAAAATAACACTCTCCAGGATGAGTTGTCTCCAGATAAACCTACTATATGAAAAGCCTCCTTGGCCAAGTGGCTAAGGCGTCGCACTTGTAATGCGAAGATCATTGGTTCAATTCCGATAGGAGGCTTTAATTCAAATTTTCTTAAATGATGATATCGTTTTGTGCATAGTTCATCCGAGAGGCTACTACCTCGATGCGGATTAACATAGCAAATGTCTTTCGCTCCTATCTGAACAGATTTCTTTTTTGTTGTTGGAGGTTTGGTGTGGGGTTAGTATGAGAAGCTAGGTGAAATGTAAAGTTTCAGAAATCCATGCAGCCCCACCAGATTGCCAATGTGAGATCAAACGATCTGTAAGACGCATACATTTTTTTAGATCGCCAACGATACAATCTGTTACTCCGGAATCGAGATATAACCATCCGATGCGCCCGCCATACAGACCCGAACTCCCCCGAGTTTTTTCCCCTTGAACCAGTAGTCCAGTGACCTGTAAACCGCTCAGAAGACTGAAGCCCCGCTGGATAAAACACCCCCATTTCACTCAGATTCTGAGCTAGACTTCAGATCACCGATTATAATACACAACCCACTAGCAAAGAGTACATATAAAGAGAACCATTGATCGTACGATGCAGCAATTAAAGTTCGCGGGTGGGCTTGGCGCGACAATGGTGGGGTAATTTTGGCGTTATCAGGCCAAAGTGCACCCGTTGGGAATTGTGCCCAGGCCCATCCAAGCGTAATTATCAGTCCGCATACCCGCGTCGGAGGTTGCAGTAGCCGAGCGCCGCGGCCTGGACGCTAGTCCGACCCGTCGAACCAACCACCGTTCACTGAATCAGACTTTTTCCCGCGTTCGTGCCGGCACCCATCCCGCTCGTCCCGTTTTCCCCTTTCCTTTTTTCGGTCCCTTTTTTTCTTTTTCTTTTTTCTCTCCTTTTTCTACTTTTTTGTTCAACTTTCTTTAGTTCGTTATATCAATCGTAATGTCTTCTGCTGCTGCCGTCAGATCGCTCCGTGTGTCCTCCAAGGTCATTCGTCCTACCCTCAACAATCTTGGCCGTCAACAAGCCTCTAAGATCGTTCTTAGATCGTTCTCCCGTGCTTCTGTTCCCCAAGCAGCCATCCCTGCTTCCGTAACTGCCGGTTTAAACAAGATCACTGCCGCTCTCGGTCTCTCTGCTGCCCCCTCCACCTTCCAAGTCCCCGATGCTCAAAAAAAGACCCTTGTCATTGTCGGTTCCGGTTGGGGTTCCACTTCTGTTTTACAAAACATTGATGCCTCCAAGTACAACATTGTCTTAGTTTCCCAAAGAGATTACTTCCTTTTCACCCCTCTTTTACCCTCAACCCCCGTTGGTACCGTCGACCATCGTTCTATCATTGAACCCGTTCACAACATTATTAGAAAGCAAGGTGGTAACGTCAAGTTCTACGAAGCCGAAGCTACCGCTGTTAACACCACTGAAAAGACTCTTGCCATTAAGTCCGTCAACCTTGCCGAACAAAAGGAATTGAATATTAAGTATGACTACCTTGTAATGGGTGTTGGCGCTCAAGTCTCTACTTTCGGTATCCCCGGTGTCGCTGAAAATGCTTACTTCCTTAAGGAATTAGATGACTCCAAGAAGTTAAGAGCCAGAATTACCTCCGTCATTAACGAAGCTCAATTCATCACTGATGCTGCTGCCAGAAAGAAGTTACTTCACTTCGTTGTTGTCGGTGGTGGTCCTACCGGTGTTGAATTCGCTGCTGAATTACAAGATTTCGTCAACGAAGATTTAACCTCTACCTACCCCGAATTAGCCAAGGAAGTTAAGGTTTCCTTAGTCGAAGGTCTCCCCAACGTTCTTAACATGTTCTGTAAGGAAAACATCAAGTACACTCACGATACCTTCAGAGAGATCAACGTTGATCTTTTAACCAAGACCTTGGTCAAGAACGTTACCGCTGATAAGATTGATGCTCTTCGTGTCCTTGACAATGGTGAAAAGGAATTATTCTCTATTGAATACGGTACCCTTGTTTGGGCTACCGGTAACGCCGTTAGACCTTTAACCAAGTCTGTTATGACCTCCGTTGAAGCTCAAAAGGATGCTAGACGTGGTCTTATCGTCAACGACTTCCTCGCCGTTGAAGGTACTGAAAACATGTGGGCTCTTGGTGATTGTTCCGCTACCAAGTACGCCCCTACCGCTCAAGTTGCTAACCAAGAAGGTGAATACCTTGCTAATGTTTTCTCTCAATTAGGTCAAGTTAATGCCCTTGAAATTGAAATTAAGAACCTTGAAGGTGCTCTTAAGTCTGAAAACGATACCGAAAAGATCTCTGGTCTTAAGGGTGAAATTGAATCCAAGTCTAGAACTTTAGAAAAGGCTAAGCAAATCACTCCTTTCGAATACAGTCACCAAGGCGCCATGGCTTACATTGGTAACGAACGTGCTGTTTTCGATCTTGCCCTTTACGGCAAGAAGATCTACCCCCTTAACGGTTACGCCACTTACTTCATCTGGATGGGTGCTTACAATGCCATGTGTATTAACGCCAGAACTAAGACTTTAGTTGCTTTCGATTGGATTAAGACCAAGGTTTTCGGTAGAGACATTACTAGAGAATAAGCGAATTTATTCACCACAATAGAAATTAAATGTTCATCATTCTTTTTTCTCTTATTTAAAGTATTTTATTTGATCTGTGTATAGTCGTTTTTTGTTTTTATTTTCATTTTTTTGTTGTTTATGCCCCTTATATATCGTTCACATCTTGTTCCCTCCCCTATCGGCTTCTCCTACATAATTTTATTCATATAGTTTGAATAATATAATATAGCAAGTTTTAAAAAAAAAGAAGGAAAACAAAAGAAGCGTTTGATATTAATACAAATAGCCGCATATAAGCAAGGCTGGCAATGCGGCCAATTATGTGTGTCTTCCCGACGCGCGCACTAGCCACCCTGATTAACTTCCTAACGGCGCTGTCTTTCATTATTTACCGAACGCGCGCTTTCTTTAAAACTTTTAGTATTTTTTTTCCATCTCTACCCTATTTTTGATTTATCCACTATCAATAGTGAATAAAAGAAATTAATTGTGATAAACCTGCCGAGATTTTTGTACTAGCCATGAATATAATGGCTTATAATGGTAATCAAAGAGCCTATGGTGATGATCACTACAATATTAGATCAAATGCGCGACATGAAGGGGCACCGCAAACTGGCCCTTACGCTGCCAAACCTCAGCAGAATCAGTACACCTCGGAACCTTTAAATCAAGACCCTCAATGTGGTAAAGGGGGACGCCAAGAAGCGCAGAGTTATCATAATGACAATCCTTATCCTGGACAGAATGTCGCGCATTCCGATCGTCAATTTAAGGGTAATCGACGAGAGCCTCGTCATGAAGTTTATGGTCAACAAGCTCAACCACAATTCATTGAAGAATACCAACCGGTATATCAGCAACAGTTGCAACCACAACAGCCACACCATCAACAACCACAACATCGTTATTCTAGACCTCAAGGTATGACCCAGGGCCGTGTACCTGCCTCCAAATCTCAACCTGATTTGTCGGCTGGAATGCGAGATTTGGATATTAATAATAAGCAACCGCAAAATCTTTATCAACAGCATCAACAGTACCCCCAACAACAGCAACAAGTACAACAAGTTCAGCCACAACAAATTCAGCCACAGCAACAATATCAACAGAGATTCGAGTATTCTTCATCTCCAATTAGAGCTGGGCTTCAAGACAATATGGGCCAGAGCCCAAATAGAACTCAAAAGAATTATTATCAGCCGGAGTTCGCAACCCCACAGGATATAAGAGAACCAGGTAAAAATGGATCTGACTATCCTTCGGATAGAAATCGAGGTTCAGGTTCACGACGACCTCCATATTCTTCCAATAATGATCATTACCGTGAAACAAATGTTGTAGATTCCGGCTATTATCCGCCTCAAGAAAATTATTCAGAACCATTGGCTCATCCTGAGAAGCCTTTCTATATACAAAAAAATTCAAGTGAAGGTAATATTCGAGTAAGACAACAAAAGCAGAATTATGTTCAACCGCCCTACCCGCTTGAAGCTGTGGATAATGAAGATAAAATCTATGATTCATCTCACGTATCTCCACCGCAAGATAATTATGAGAATGATGAATTTGATTTTTCTTCTTCCGCCCCTGTGATGCAACATAAGCCGTCAAAGATGCAACCAGTTGGATCCCTGAAATCTTCTACGCAAGAAGGAATGAATGTTCCTGTCTATAGAGTCCATGGGCAACAACAACAACCACAAGGCCCGAATATGCCAATTCCAAAAGTCCAAAATCAGGCCCTGAATGAAGTTAATCTTAGTCAAAGACAAGCTGACCCGCAATGCCAACCCCGTCAACATGAGCAGTCAGTGGGCCATGATTCTCAGAAGTCTAACTACCGAGATCGTACTCAGAGCCAACAACAATATAATCCCTATGACTCCGGCCTTGATGACCCGCAATACGTACCCTCTCCAACCAAGGAGTCATTCGCGCAAAGCCAAACAACTCAACCTGAACATTATAATCAATCACAATGGCAACAACCGCAACAGACACAGTCAAAACATATTGATCAACATGGATTATCCATGGGACAACAGCCCCTCCGGCCACATCAACAATCAGTTCTACAAGTGGCTCAATCCAATTCTTGGGACCAAGACCCTGTTCGAAACTGTTTTCAACCTCAACAAACTCAGCCAATAGATAGAAACCCGGAGAATATGTACCGTAAACAGGGCCCGGAACAAAATTCGAACAGACACGGTCCCTCAATTAACCAAACGGCTCAACAGCCATATGGCAACCAATTGGCACAACAACCAATTAATGACGGGCCTATCATCTCCAAGGCTCACAGCTACCCTTCTCAAGTGCCAATACAACAAGTGTATTCTTCCAATATCCAGCCGCTGAGGGTTGGAAAGATGAATAGTCAACCAACGTTGGAACAGCAGGAACCGATTAGACAGCAACAACCAAGACAACAACAACAACAACAACAAGCAAATGATGATCAAGGCCAATCATCTGTACAATCAACATTTCAACAGCAAGTCCCTAGACAGCAACAGCCGATTCGTGGCCAAGCCCAGCCACCAGTGAAAGCATCTGTTCATCAGCAAGCCCCCAGACAACAAATGGACGGTCAAGGTCAGTCGCCTACCAAAGAACCCATTCAACAACAAAGACAACGACAACCGACTCAAGGTCAAACCCAACCCCCGGTACAAGTACCTATCCCACAACAAGTTTCAAGACAACAACAAGCTTATGGTCAAGGTCACCCCCTGATGCAAGAACCTATCCAACAAGTTCCAAGACAAGAACAACCAGCTTATGGTCACACCCAGCCTCCGATGCAACCGCCTCTCCAACAGCAAGCCGTTAGACCGCAACCTTCAATGCAAGCCCCAGTTCAACAACAGATTCCTAGACAGCAACAGCTAGTTCGCAATCAAGTGCCAATGCCCCATACCAGGCAAGAACCTCCGATTCGAAATACACAACAGCTAGCGCAAACACCGAATCAAGCGCCTAGACAACAAATACAAACCCCTAAACCTCAGCCGCCACCTCAAATATCTAACCAAATGCCTAGACAACAACATAGAGGTCAGGGCCAAATTATACCTTCAGAGCAAAATCAAAAGCAAGTTACTGAGCAAGGCGCTTCTCCTATTAATGCATCCCCTGCCAATTCTCAAAGCAACTTATCCGCTCGTCCACCACCGATGAGACAATATAATTCGACCACCGATCAAACTAAAACCTTTAGCACGGACTCCGGTGACTTACACGTTATAAGAGAACCTCCAGCATTCACTACCGAAAAGTTTGAGTCATTGAAACGTCAATACAAATCTCAATCAAACAATCAAGAGGCTCAACTAGAATATGCCAAGGGTTTGGTTGAAGCTGGTAATAGACTAAGTGATTGTTACAATTCCAGCGGACAGTTGATTGTTGCTTCTAAGAATTACAGTAGATCTGACGTCAAGGTCGCTAAAAAGAATAAGGAGAATTGGACTATTCAAGCCTATAAAATTGTCAAGAAGCTTGCTTCTAATAACTTTAAGCCCGCTATGTTTTATTTAGCTTCCAACTATGGCTCAGGTGGATTAGGTTTAGAGATTGATCATGAAAAAGCTTTTGATATTTACCAAAAATCTGCCAAACTTAATCACCCACAATCATGCTATAGATTAGCGGTATGCTATGAAGTTGGTGCTGGAATCAAAAAGGATATTACAAAGGCTATGCAATGGTATCAAAAGGCAGCATCACTAAATAATGTATCAGCAATGTATAAATTAGGTATGGCCAAGTTGAATGGTTTATTAAATGAACAAAAGAGTATCGCTGAGGGTATCACTTGGCTTAAAAGAGCTGCTGAAGTTGCCGATGTTGAAAATCCCCACTCATTACATGAGTTAGGACTCTTATATGAACGAGCCGACAAATTATTTGATGCACGCAGTTTATCAACTACTTTATCTACGATTATTCAAAAGGATGAAAAGAAAGCGTTTGAATTATTCTTGAAGGCCGCTAAATTCAACTACCCACCATCTCAGTTCCGTCTTGGTTGTTGTTATGAGTATGGTACATTGGGTTGTTCATTCGATGCTAAACGAAGTATCGCTTGGTATAGTCGAGCCGCTGAAAGAGATGAGCCTGAAAGTGAACTTGCTTTAAGTGGATGGTATTTAACTGGCTCTGAAGGTGTTCTACAACAAAGTGATACTGAGGCTTATCTTTGGGCTAGAAAGGCCGCGGAAAAAGGACTGGTTAAGGCCGAATACGCTCTTGGTTATTATAGTGAAGCTGGTATTGGTGGTAAGAAGGATATCAAAGAGGCCAAGAAGTGGTATTATAAAGCTGCTGCTCAAAAGCATCCTAAGGCTATATCTCGATTAAAGGAATTGAATGTCATATAAAAATAAGCACCCATTAAGCATCGTAGTCTAGTTTGTTTCTGTTATTACATTTTCTTTATATTTTTTATCTTTCTATATTATATTTAATAGGCATTCGTTAAAATATCACACCAAGTTTATATTTTATTCCTTTAGAAACAAAGCCAACTCTTTTTCTTTTTCTCAGTAGTGATTGTAGATTGAATTTTCAAATGATCATTATCTCGGATGATCTTGGAAACAAGACTATAAATACTTTTTATCCTAGTCTCATCAATCAAAAACCATTCTACATGCTTCGTTTTCTTTTGAGTTTTAAAATTAACCGTTGATTCAACATCATTATTACATCCTTCACAAACCACGTGACCAGATCCATAGATCTGTCTTAAATTCCGATGGATCAAACCCTCAATGACCAGGCCGTTCCGCTTCCTGTTAGCTTTCTCATCTATAGTAAAAGAATTCAGCAAGAGTAACTTGTGACCGCATTTGAATTCCCATTCACTTAATCTTTTTACGACTTGCCTACTAGTATAACCAACTTTAATCAGTTGTTTACCCTTTGGTAACGAAACAAACTCATTTGATTTGGCATTGTAGATGTGAGCATTGGCCGTTTTAGTGGGCTTTAAAAATGTATATATATAAATATATGAAACCGGCCTAGTCAATGAAGTTGAATTTGATTTGTTTGCGGGAGAAGACAACGGGCTCGTATATCTAAGCGCTGAACTATTAGAGACGAATACTTTATGATGAACTAAACACAAATGAACTTGGTTGGATTTAGGGCTTGCTTCATGAACGGCTTGATTCTTACACTGCTGGCCCTTTAATGTGAGTGCCTGGCATTGCATCTGATTTGATGATAGCGTAGGTAGTGATATTGATTATAAATAAGTTGGATCTGATACTTGTCAGGCACAACCCAAACCCTGAGCACCGATAGCGAGTTTGAGTAAGATCAAAAATCAAGCTCACTTGGCGGTAAAAATTCCTGCGATTTTTCATACTAATTATTTTTTGAAAATGGATACCGTTAGCGCCGGAGTTATTGAAGTGAATGAGATATTCAATATTAAGTCCCCCTTTTCTTATATTTCGTAGCAATAGAGTTGGATGTGGAGATGGAGCTTTCGAGAAATTTTCGGGTGAAATACGATTTGCCATTTATGGTATTCTCTAAACTAGACTAAAAATTACTAATTCAACTAGACTTTGTTACGACATGGGTATTATGACATATTATCGCCTAATTCAGAGAAAGGTTTGAGCTTAATGCCGACCGGAGTTAGGGTGCGCCGCGTGCGGCATATGTAGTCATCATTACCAATTCCGATTATTGATGCTTATTTAAACAAATCAAAGTAGTGAGAAAATAAAAGGCGTGCACAACACAATCATCATGAGCGGGAGTATAAAGTCAACTGACACTACACCTAAACTGTCTTCACATTCGACTTTCTCAAGAACCTTTTCAACTAGTACGCTTATCATTACGGGATTAGTTTTACTCTTGACTATTTACTTTAAATACCAGCCTCAATCACAATCTGAGCCCCTCAAGATCGTTCACCGTGACAACATCAACACCAACACCAACACCAACCCACCTACAAAAACTACCGAGACTATGTCTACTACCGTCACTGCCACCGTCCTAGAAACCGTGAGTAAATCCCTCGTTAACCGCCCCCCTGTATATTTTATTTCTCATGGTGGCCCGAGTTTTCAATACGAGGATGACCCTATGGGGGACGCTGGCGCCTTCAAGCGTATTCGTAAGATTGGTTCAGGTATCTTAGTCAGTCCTCCTAAGGCTATGGTGATATTTTCAGCCCACTGGCAAATGGCGGGCGGGTTTGGATCGTCAGCCCGTTCTGTCGGTATTACTCACACCGATAGTGAAAATAAGTTAATTTATGATTTCTACGGATTCCCCTCTCATATGTACAAGGAAAAGTTCAAGTCTAATGGTGATACTCAAATTTCATTACGCATCGCAGAACTTTTAACAAAGTCAGGATTTCAACCCAAGTTAGAAACTAATCGGGGCATTGATCATGGTGTATGGGTGCCACTTAGGGTAGCATTCCCCTCAGCATCCACTGAATCACTACCCTTCCCCATTATTCAAGTTTCTCTTCTAGGTAGTGAAGATCCTGAAACTCATTTCGAATTAGGTCGTGCTATCGCTAAATTACGAGATGAAAATGTTTTAGTCATTGGTAGTGGTATGTCAGTACATAATTTACGTGATATGGGTCGTTATTTCAATTCAGGTCCCGCTCCCTACGCAAAGCCCTTTGATCAAGCCCTTAAATTAGCCGTAGAAATGGCTGATCCCTCAACTTTATCAGATAGTTTAGCAAAGGTATTAGCTAGACCTGATGCTAGAAAGGCTCATCCTACCTTTGAACATATTTTACCCATTGCCGTCGCTGGTGGTGCCGCTGATCAAGATTCGGGTAAGCAATTATACTCTAATCAACTTTCTAGTTTAGCTTGGGGCCTTTTCAAGTTTGGTAATTAAAAAGAGACATACTGAACATAGATAGTATATAGGTACATGTATTCAATAAAAAAAATGGAATCAAAAAAATGGAATCAAAAATATATATATATATATAAATTAATTTCATGATATTAAAAGGGTATTAAAAAAGGAGAGAATTAATATTTAAAATATATAAATTTTATGATATTAAAGCGTGTATAAAAAAGGGAAAAATAATATTTACTTTCGATCTTATCGGGGAGGAGAGATTAACTACACCTTCCCTCAACGGGTATACGAGTTTTAAGGCAAGACTTTATTGATAGCCTTGAACAAGATACTACCAATAAAGTTCAAATCATTCTCTGAATGCTCGATATTAGTACAAATTTTGATTGTATGTTCAATAGGGATAATTTCATGTTGTTGTAAACGTTTAGTTCTAGTAAATAAAATACCCTCATTGAATGAGACATCAACAATTTGTTGTAATTTTCTTTCCAACAAATTACCATCGTCGGTAGTTTTATCGGTATCATAATAGTATTCTGGTTCAGATTTTGCTAGGATATCATAATGAGTATTGAGGTATTCGTCAGAAATTTTGATTAAAATATAAGGAGATTCAGGACGAGATAAGATGACAACCTTATTGCCCGATTTAGCATTAAAGCGAGACAAAATTTCATTAAGTTTGATAGCATTCTTTTGAAGTCTAGCAACACGATTATCCTTACCCTCCGTTAATTCTTCAATAGCCTTTCCACTACATACAGCCAAATAAGCTGGCATAGAAGCAGAGAACACAACGGCAAATGAACCAATACGTTGATGATTGATAACTGATTTTGAACCAATACAGAACCCACCAGCGGAACCTAAAGCATGAGCCATTGAACCAAACGTAATTTCAATATCGTCACGCGAAACTGACGGGTAGGTTTCTAGTAGACCACGACCCGTTTTACCCAGGGTACCAATAGACCAAGTTTCATCTAACATTAAACGGTACTTGTATTTGTACTTTAATTCAACTAGTTTCTCCAAATTAGGAGAATCACCGATATTTTCGAAAAGGGCTTCAGTAATAACAAATCTTCTAGTGAGTGGACCCTTCCTAAATTCACGATTAGTTTGTTCGAGCACACGTTCTAAATCTTTCATATCATTATGCCTGTACCATCTTACGGTGACTCGACTCATTTGAATACCTTTTTGAATGGAAAGATTGACTTCACTATCAGCGATGACAATATCACCACGTTTAAGGAAGGCGGGGATAACTGAAGATCCTGTATTAAATGCCTGAGCATAAACGATAGCACCCTGAGCGCCCATGAATTCCGAAATTGATTTCTCAAATTCAATATGAGCCTCTTGTTGACCATAAAACCCAGGAGGACCACATGAACCAACTCCGTATTTACGAATAGTTTCAACAGCCTTGGCTTTAATGGCGGGATCATTAGCGAAATTTAATACATCATTAGAAGCACAGTTAAGAACTTGTTTAGATTGATTAGCATTCACAGTGGATAAAGCCGCTTGAACCCTAATGCCAGCTGAGCCGTGAATAGTGGGGATAGAATCTAATTCCCATTGTTCAATCTTTTGTAATGGCTTGACCAAGGGTTCAGGATCCCATTCTGCCACTAATTCGTCAACTTCCTTTTCGGTCAGGGGGACGTAATTTTTCTTTAAATAAGATTTCTTGGACGCTAAAAAGTATCTTACCGCGAATATGAACAAAAAGGCTTCCCAAATAGATCGAACAGGATCGTTCTGGTAAGATGATTGAATGTACCGAATGATAATAGACGAACCGGGCAATCGGTGGAAATATTCTCCCACTGTGGTAGTGGTAGAGTTAATATATGAAACCCAATCGTTGATAGTTGATTGATCCATTATGAGGTATGCGTAGAATTAAATGCTGAGATTAGGAATAAGAAAATTAAAAATAGATAAATGCTTTAGTACAATTTCCATAAGAGAGCGATGGCGACAGATCGGGGGAATAAATGTTCGACCGAGTAAATATAGATGCAATGTCGGGAATAAACTAAAATATCCGATTATTCCAAGACAAGATTACAGTTGGACAAGATTTTGGTGCTGAGGAGAGAGATGAAACGAGGCACGGGATAAACACGAAATAAAATTTGATTTTTGATTATTATTATTTGAAAAATTAATTCTTTTTCCGAGATGCCGATACAAGATAGTGAAAGATTGGCGTAGAGATGGAGGGGCGCAACAAAGTTTGTCGACCGGAATGAGGGATGTGAAAGCGGGATCGAGGTGAGGTGAGGATCCGAAAAGATCAAAATCCAAAGCAGTGAAAACCGTCAGATCCCCCCGACGAGTGTAGTAAATACAACAGGTGAGCCGCTTACTTAGCTCATTATCATCAGCTGAGTCAGCGGCCTCCTTAGGAGGTGACCTGATTTATCAGCACCGCTGCTGTTTTTACCAACGGGCCGAGGGTCGGTGAGTTTATGGTGAGTTTGCGGTGCGACTAATCTTTGTGGTATTTCTACAATTCATTTTATAAGGTAACAGCCATAAATTAACTGCCGATAAACAATACAATGAATATGTAATGATTAAGACATGCTGTTGAGTAATGTTTCAGCCATCGGCACGCGGTACATTCCCGGCGCGGTCGGCTGGCTGTTTATCATGTGACGTCCACGTCCACGGGCGAGCATTACGTGACTCAAACTTAGTCAGCCATTTCCCTAGCCCCCCAAGCCGCATGATAAAATAGTGATGACAAACCACTATGCCAACTACAACGGCCGACGGTGATCCACATGATGACGTAATTAAAAAAACCCCACTCCCGGCGGGCCTATCCCGACAAAGAGGGGTCGAGGGGGGTAAGACTACGTGAAAGTTGCACTTCTTTCTACGACTTTAATACCATTTAGCACCCCACATCAGCTATTCACTGTACATTGTTAATTATTGTACATTCTTTTAGACCTTAACCCCCCTTGTCATTCACCCCTATCTTCAATAATGTCAGCCGCTGGCGCATCCAAATTTGCTCGATTTGTCAATTCCGAGACTGGTCCTAAGACCATTCATTTCTGGGCCCCCGTTATGAAATGGGCCTTGGTTATTGCCGGTATTAATGATTTCAATCGTCCCGCTGAAAAGGTTAGTGGTTCACAACAAATCGCCTTAGCTGCTACAGGTGTTATTTGGACTAGATGGTCATTAATTATCAAGCCCCGTAATATCCTTTTAGCTTCGGTTAACTTCTTCTTGGGTGGTGTCGCTCTCACCCAATTAGGCCGTGTTTACAATTATCAGACTAGCATAGGCAATGATTCTTCTACAGCTATTATGAACATTATTACCGGTAAAACCGGCCCGCCGACTTCCGTGATTGAAGTCTTTGACGAAATTGCTGCCGAAGTCCCTCAAGGTTTAAAATAATGTTGATATGTCTAGATTATAGACATTGTCAACAACGTTATACGGACGATAAATAAAAATATATATATAAATAAAAAATGAAAAAAGAAAAACGGAAAAAGAAAAAGACAAAATCATAAATTTGATATTACAAACAAGGGTTTAAGTGGTATATATGTATATGTGCATATCACGCTATTGAAAGCATCAGCAAAAGATAGCGTCGTTTACACATGACCAGACAAAGAAAGATTCAACCACGCCATGATGCCATAATCTGTCTTATTAAACGATAACAGAGATAAGTGAAATGGGGCCGTAGTCACTGAACTGTGAGGCTTGCAGGAATGACTCCGGTATCGGCCCAGCAATACAGTATATAGCAAGATTTGAAGTTGGAGGTGGATGGCGATAGAGACCTGAGTTTGGATCGAAAACAGCAAATTATAGAACCTCTCAGAAGCCGTGCCTAATATACTCCAAGAACCTGCCCTTATCAACCAAGACGTCTTAACTCCAATAATTGATTGATCGATACTATCAGCAGAATTTTTAACCCGTCAATACCAGCCGGAAGTGCGCCACACGCCGCACGACTTACCATAGTTCCGTGCCGCGGGCCATGCAGTCCGACGTCTACGTATGTATGACTGAAGAGGCGGCGCCACCTTTATGACCCATACCGGGCCCAGCTTATATGGAGCGCTTTCGCCGGAATTGCCCCGACCATTGTGCTTTCTGTTTGAACGCCCGATCTTAGCCTTTCCACCTGCTCGCTCCATTATCTTATCTTCCCGATCTCATCTTCAATCTCATATTTACAGTCTTATTATTCGCTTCTCATATACCCTTATACCTCACATTTAACACCCGTTTCGCCCCAATTTTATGCATTTCTCTCGACGCTAAAAACTTGTTCATTTTACCCTGTGATTTTCGTATCTTCTCTTCTCTTCTTCGCATCTTCTCTTCTCTTCTTCGCATCTTCTTTATATTCCCCTTTTTGTTTTCCCATTTTCTTTATTCGGTTTTCTTTTTCATTTATTCGGTTTTAATTTATTCTTTATTTTTTTCTCACTAATCATTCTCACTCATCTTATGACCTGCATTCAGCTCCCACCCACCCTTAATGACCCCAACCCGTCAAAACTTTATGCACTGACGACTCAGACTCATGCGATCCATACACCGGCCGATGACTTAAAATCGTACATGGTAGATTCTTTAGTTAAATCGGCCGTGGCCCTGATTCATTCTATATGGCGACACCCTCATTCGTCTAATGATCCAGATTTATCATTGACTCGATTCATCAAGGAGATTTTACGTCGTTCACGTACTTCATTTTCTATCCTGCAAGTTACTTTATACTATTTAGTTAAATGCCAATCTCGTATTCAAAAGTATTTACACTCTTGTGAAACCACGGATACCTCATTAGCGTTTTTACTTGATGAACGCAAAACATTTCTAATTTGCGTACTCATTGCCACTAAATATCTTAACGATAAATGTTTTTCCGTTAACGTATGGACTAAAGTCTCAGGTCTTAATAAGACCGATTTAATTCATTGGGAATTTGAATTTCTTAATAATATAATTCAATGGAAATTATTTATTGATAATGACGATTTTAACCGTTGGTGTCGTACATTATGGTTTTCACCTGCCGTTGGATCTCGTCATGATCGTTCCAATACCATGGATGATGATAATAAAAATAGCCTATTTGATTCCACATTTACATTCAACGTTTTACCTGGATCTCCATTGGCCTCTCATTCTTTTCCCCCGGCGCGGCGTTTCCCTATGATCACTACTCCGAATAATAGTCCAATGACGGCATTCATCAATGTGTTTGAACCCGCTCAGGCAAAAGTGTCCAAGTTATTACCGCTTGTGGGTTTGCACACCCCACCGGTAGAGTTTGAACGAACTAAGCGGCCCACAGGTAATGACTCTGATCAACCTAAACTTAAAATAGCCAAATATATCCATAGATAATATATAATACAATAAAATAAAATAATTACACTACATCAACCTCGCTAAAAATAGTGCGTCAAAGCGGCATCAATATGCGCCAAGTCACGTGGGAGTGGCCAATGCGGCGAAAGTGCTTCACTCGCCACCACAGTTAAGGTTGCAGCCGCAAATTGAGGCGTAGTGGCTGCGATGAGGCGGCGCTGCTGATAATAAAAGTTGAAAATGCTGGGGAATTGAAGGGATCTAGGTTGGTCCTGGGGAACCCTCGATTGTTGTATATGTCCTGAAAACTAGGGAGAAAAGGATAAATGACGGTATAGAGGTTAGAATATACTCAACCCGCGCGTTTCTTTTCATTACCTCTACTACTTCCACTGAAAAACCTCACTCAGTCCATCCTTATAACTGATGGCGTGCTACGCTAGGTTCGCCAGCTGGAAACGGCTCTCTTTTAGCCACTCAACCTTCGCCACAACCTTCGCCACAAGCGGTTCCCAGGATCTCTAGCCGGGGGGGATGTCTAATTTTATGTCCACGAATTTCTGAGCAATTATATAATTCTTTCCTTATATGTGACCTTCCGGCTGTCCCATGTACCCATTCCCTTTTTTTCCCTTTTCCCTTTTCCATTATCTTCCTATCTTTTAATATGTTTTACGTGTCGCTGATGATGGAACCCAACCGGAATGAACTCAATGGGTTTTCACATATCACAACACATGCCTCCGCTGAACGAGGCACTCAGACTATCCCATTAAATCTATTCGATAGTAATGAACTTCGTTTGCTAGATGACACCGTTGTGGGTACCACTAAACGGATAATCTACTTTAATCATCACCAGCCAACGCAAAATGGTACTCAAATATCTAACGTCGATAAGAAAGGTAAATTCGATCTCTTAGTTATTGATAAAACTCAAACCGATTTACTTCAGACTGATTCCAATCATCAAAATATGTTTGAGGATAATGTCAATTTTAATTCTAATCATAACTTTCCCGTGCTTGACGATATAACCTTATCACCTACCGATCGAGTAAATTATTCTCCTAATGAAAGCTACCACAATCACGACAATAATAATAACTACAACAATTACAGCCACAACACATCTTTGGGCGCTAGGGATTATAGCTCTCAGTTATATTTAGATACTGCTCGTCAAACGAACGACACCACTCTACACCGGAAACACTACAGTCTTAGCGATTTGACAGACCTACATTCACAAGAATCATCTTATCGATCTATTCCGCGATATGGTTTACAAATTAAACCCACAAAGGTCGTGAGGGAGTTAAATAGAGATACTGGACAGGTTAATAACAATACATCCAAGTCAATTTTGATATCGGCATTAACATCAACTTCTAATTCCACTTCAGTGTCTACATCTGATTCTTCAGCTTCCGAGTCAGAATCGGCCGGTGCTAAAAGACATAAAATACGACATCGACATAAAAATAAACATCGACCACATCGTAATGATAGTAATAATAACAACAACAACGATATCAATGGTGATAATTCTACCGCCAGATTTCAATGTGAAGATTGTTTATTAGTATTTCGTCGTAATAACGATCTTAAACGACATAGTAAATCTCATTTATCAGTTAGACCCTTTGATTGTCCCATTTGTCTTAAACGATTTTCAAGAAAGGATGCATTGAAAAGACATCTAATCGCTGATGCCTGTAAGAGATTTTTCAAAAAGAATGATCATGGCGTATTGTTAAGACCAAAGGGTGGTAAGAATATCACCAGTCAACAGGCATTAGAAGAATTAATGAAGACTAGTAAACGAGGAAAACCAAGACGAGTACCCAGTGACGAACAACTAACGACTAATGAATAGCCCTAATACCCCCCCACTCCCACACAACTAGGATGAATGTTGATGATAAATAACTTAATTATATTTAAATAAACAAATAAACAAATTATTCCTACTATTTATACTACCCAGACGCTTAGTATCACGATGACCCGCCTGTAGGTCAGCTGGTACCCGCTCGACAAGTGACCCTGCGACTTCATATCTTCGTTTATTGTTTTATTGAACCAGCGCCTCAACTCTTTCAGGTTGTATATGATAAAGAAGTCTTTAGATTTCAAGCTGAGATAATAGTTTTTTCTTCTATTGACATCAGTTGGCCCTACCTCAAAAAAAGATCAGAGATAATACGGATGAGGTGAAATCAAACCTTCTCGTTTTACCAGAATCAAACTGACTCGCTATTCTCCTTCCACCGCCCCTCGCACTTCAGTTCTCTTTAGATTGCGACTCTCCAACTTATTAGATAAGTTGATTTAAAGTACTTTACGAAAAATCCGGTATTTCGAAGAGAATTAATGACCGAGATGTTTTTGAAGCGTAAACAGGTCCACTCATAGACCCAACTTCATAATTAATAGCTTAACGATTTCTCTGAATCACATCCCGATACCAGTCTCAGTAGTCATGGTAATCCGAATAACATTAAATATTAACAACCGTTTTAATTTCTCTGTTCTAACGGAAACAGAATTACATCCCGTGATGATATAATTAAGACTCCCCCCATGAAGACTCATCGATACCGGATACGATTACCAATTTTATCGATTTATATCAAGAATTAGAAACGACTTTGAATATAACGGCTCATGGTCAGAAAAATACCCTATTGCGATTCCTTTTCGGTGAGCAAGACCTTAAATACAGTATGCAAGACCAAACATTAGATTATTTAGAGCCTTGCTCAATGCCCCTCAAGTGTCTAATGATTGTGCTCGCTTCTCAGAGAAAGCGGAACAAAAATTTGAAGGATTCAATAAATGGTGAACCCAGCAGAAAAACAAAAATAATTGTGGCTAGGTTTCTAGTCACTGGAAGGCCAGATTTAAAGGATCAGTTGAAAAGAGAAAGATCCTTCGAAAGCAAATTATATATTATGCTTATTAGCATTTTGCCTTAAGAGAATGTTTAACAAACCATGGGGAACCCTTTCATTGTTTTAATTATTATAAGGCTATCATCCATGATCTCTCTCCACGTTACCTTAATATCTTCACATAATCTTATAGTAAACAACCTTCATTTTGTGTTGTTTATTCATTACTTCAGTTCTTGGACTTACAATGGAATATACAATGTTTTTTACAATTATGAAAATCACTTCGCTTTCGCTCAATGATTTATTTATAAATTAAATTAAATAACCAAAAAATAATAAATATTATTTTTAGACGAGTTGAATCATCATGATGCAAATTAAATAGAGGAGTTGATCGGGATCTATAGCTTAGGAAATTGAAGCATTTCCTTATATAATATCAAAATTAATATAGTACAAACATATTTTCTACGAATAAAAAAAATGCCTATTTTTGTTCAATTGCTTTTAAATTTAAGCAGAATAAGCAAGTCTAGGCTCGGGGAAGGAGGGACCAACACATTGGATGGAATTACCAGCTAACCAAGAACCAGCGGCGACGGCTTCGGCAAGGGATTCACCCTTGACAATGGCAGATAAGAAACCACCGGCGAAAGCATCACCAGCACCATTAGTATCAACGATCTTGGTGCTATCAACGAGGTTAATGGGGAAAGTTTCAACCTTGACATCTTCAGCACCGTTAGCGGTGACAGCAATGGTTTCGAGGGTACCTTGAGTGATAACAACGGTTCTAGGACGAGCAGAGTTAACCTTAGGTAAAGTGGCAATGGCCTTGGCGATTTCAGTGATATCAGTGGTGTTGAGACCATGGGATTCAGCGTAGGCAAGGGCTTCGGATTCATTACCAATAAGGAAATCCCAGTAAGGGGCAGCGGCATCAAGGGGTTCCTTGAAGAATTGGGGTAAGAAAGGAGCAGATAAGTTCATGGAAAAGATCTTGTTAGTGGCAGCAGCGTGTTCAGCAAGAAGTTGAATAGCAGGAGGGGAAACGGTAAGATGGAAACCACCAACGTAGAAAACCTGGGCGGCTTCAACTACGGCCCAGTTTTCGGCCTTTTCAAGGAATTCAGCCTTGAAGTGATTTGCAGCAGCAAGATCAGTGACAAGGGAACGTTCGTGACCGCTGATAAGAGCAGCACACTTACCGGTTGCAATATCTTGTTGAACTTGGTAAAGGGAGGTAACACCAGCCTTGGCATTCTCAGCACGAAGGGCATCGGAGTAAGCATCTTGACCGACGGAACCAAAGTAGGCAACGAAGTTTTCGGGTAAAAGGTAAGCAGCACCACGGGCAGCGTTTTGAGCGGCACCACCGGCTAAGAGCTTGACGGTAGGGTTGGCCATAGTTTCAGCGAAAATGGGCATGTGCTTGTCTTCGACTAAAATAGCGTCGTTGTCCTTAAGATCGTACTTGGAAAGGTAGTTAGCTTCAACATCGCATTGAAGATCTAAAAGGGGGTTACCGAGGCAGACAAGGGGGTAGGCAGGGGCGGCAGACATTGTGAGAATTGATGTGGAGGGGATTAGAGATACTGAAAGTCCTTAATCTTGATGGAACGGCAGAAGGGAAAAATGCCCGGATATTTATGCGAGCCGGTCTTTAATGATGAATGTGAAAGTCGACGAAAACGAAAAAACGTGAGAAATACGTAATATCCCTAACCCATACAAGTCCCTACTGCTCAAGCTGACGTAACCGCTGACAACACGTGAGACGCGATACCGTTCAGTTTAAAGAATTAGCGATGCTCAGATCTCGGTTATCTGGCATTTGATTTACTATCTCACATTCATTGTCTCCACTCTGAATTCCGCTTCTTGATTTTACCCGTCGAGTGCTTTCTGTCCTCTCATTCTTTTCACGTTTTCTCCTGATAATATTGTTGGTTATTGCCTATGTACAACGATCCTCTTGCTCAATTCGCTTGGCCGGCCCTCACCGAATGGGTCACCCCAACTGCCAACCACTTTGGTTTCACTGCGCTGCCATTACATATCCACGAACTCTTGCTAGCCTTTGCTCTTTACCAGTTCTTGTTCGTGGCTAGTGGCTATATTTTCCCCATTTTTGGCGCCAAGTACTACACTACACTATCTAAGCGGGACAAGATTAATTTCGATATCCATTTCGTCTCTCAAGTACAATGTATTCTTATTACTATATTAGCGATCCCTTTGGCTACTGATTTGCGATTCGCCCCTGCCACTGACCATATCGCCACATACACCCCATATGCCGGCTTTGTTTGCGCCATGACTTGCGGTTACTTCTTCTGGGATACTTACTCCTCGGTTCGTTATGCCCATTACTTTGGTTTGGGATTCGCCGTTCACGGTATCAGTAGTTTGTTTGTGTTCTTTCAAGCGCTTCGTCCTTACTTACTTCCTTATTTACCCACCTTCATCTTTTACGAACTCTCTACACCGTTTGTCAATAACCATTGGTTCTTTAGCCATGCCCCGGCCGGCTCTGTCCCCGAATGGATTAAAAGCGCTAATGGTATCGTTCTCATGCTAATGTTTTTGTTTGTGAGAATCTGTTATGGTAATTACCAATCTTACAATGTCGCTAGAGACCTTTTCCAACCTCACTTACTTCAACAGTTCCCCGTTTGGCTCCCCGTATCCATCATGACATCCAACGTCATTCTTAACCTTCTTAACCTTTACTGGTTCTCCAAGATGATTAAAACTTTAATCAAGAAGATCTCTGGCTCTTCAAAGCCTACTCAAGCCAAGAAGAATCTTTAAGATAAATGACCTACTAGAATGAATTTTTTAATTGTATATTTTTATAGACAATATGCATACATACATACATATATACTAATATTTATATTAGTCGATAAGTGGCATAAGAACACCTTTGCTATCGTTTAACTTTTCTCTCATACAATATGAATTGTGAGGAGCAGCGCTCTGAGAACAATATCGAATTGATGTCATAATACTGTATGTTTTCACTTAGTGGAAGCCCCATTCATTCACGATAACCTCATTAACGCGTTCACCAAGATCATCGTTTATCTTGATATCTATTCTTTAAATTAAAAACTACTATCAGATATCAGATTTGATTATGTAATCACCGGAATGCCAGGATGTATACATCTCGTAAGTAAGCTTCAGACCTCAAACCAACTTACGTACTACTTTCACCAGTATGGATCAAATAACTGTAAGTATACATATAATTGGTATAATTATCAAGTTACTTTGTTTGGCTAACTTCGTGACTATGAATTCTAGAAACTAGCCTCATGGGCTGATAACTCTGATATTGATTGGAAAAAGATCATTCTGTCATTCGGTGTTGCACAATACGCATTCGAAAACTATGTGAACTTACGCCAGTATCGCATCTTACAACGTACAGTTATACCTCAGGAAATGGCTGATATTGTTGACGAAAAGACCTTCGATAAAAGTCAAGCTTATGGTAGAGCCAAGGCTAGGTTCGAATTTATTTCTGATTTCTATGGCCTTGTCCAAAATTCCTTATTGATCTATTACAATTGTTTGCCCTATTTCTTTAAAATCGCTGGCGAGGTTTTATATTCATACGGACCTAATTGGTTTCAGGGTATTGTCCCTCAGTCCATTATCATGTTTCTTGGTTTACAAACCGTGGGTACCATTCTTGGTTTACCTTTAGCGATTTACAAAACCTTTGTATTGGAAGAAAAGTATGGATTTAATAAACAAACCCCTGGACTCTTTGTTGCCGATTTTTTCAAGAGCCAAGTACTATCTTGGGTAATTGCCCCACCTTTAATGGTTGCATTCCTCAAAATTATTGATTACTTTGGTGATAAGTTTTTCTTTTACATTTGGCTTTTCCTTCTCGGATTCCAATTTATTGCTATCACCGTTTACCCTATTTTTATTCAACCTTTATTCAATAAAGTCACTCCTTTAGAAGACGGTGAACTTAAGACCTCTATTGAAACCTTGGCTAAGAGAGTTAATTTCCCCTTGAGTAAGTTATTTGTTATTGATGGTTCGAAACGTTCTGGTCATTCAAACGCCTACTTCACAGGTCTCCCCTGGAGTAAACAAATTGTTCTTTACGATACCTTAATTGATCAATGTACTATTGAAGAAGTTACAGCTATTCTCGGTCATGAAATTGGTCATTGGGCTCTATCTCATATTGCCAAGATGATGATTACTATGCAATTTCATGTATTTTCCGTTTTCGTCTTATTCTCTGCGTTTTTGAGAAATCAGTCTTTCTACTCTGCGTTTGGGTTCCCATTAGATGTTATGCCAGTAATGGCTGGGTTCGCTTTATTTGGTGATATCCTGCAACCAGTAGAATGCGTCATGCAGTTTTTAATGAATTTCCGAAGCAGAACCGCCGAATATGAAGCTGATGCTTATGCTGTTAAATTAGGATTATCGAAAGGACTTAAAGGTGGCTTAATTAAGCTTCATAAGGAAAATTTGGGCACTGTAGAATCTGACTGGTTATTCAGTACATATAACCATAGTCATCCTATTCTTCCTCATAGATTGCGTACAATCGATTCTGAAATTGTTAAAGTTCAGACAAAGGCTAAATAGAGATATCAATATTGTCTTATATAGAAAATGTAGAATAAGTAGAAAAGGTATATGGTTCTAAATTCATTTACACCAACTTGGGTGAATATAGATATATATGTACATATGTAAGTAAATATAGTATAAAATGCTAAGCAGTAGTCACTCAAAAGAAGACCTATTTAGTCATTCATTTCAACGCTAACAAGATTATTTTCAATCTTCTCATACCATTTATCACCTCCTGTTTTAGCAATAATTTTCCCCTTGATCAAGGCTAATGGCAGAGCACCATAACTTCTAGAATCCAGACTACTACTTAAATTATCACCTGTCACCCAACAATGACCTTTCGGTACTCTGATGAATTTTTCATGACCATTCTCTACAGTACCATCAACCATTACCAGATCACCTTCCATTCCTGTGATTCTTTTACACACTCTTTGTTCAGGATCCGTCGGCTTAACTGCTACTATGACATCACCAACTTCACAGTCTTTCCCACGTCGAAAGAGTTTAGTCGCATGAACCCAATCACCGGCAACCCTAAGTGTGGGGAGCATTGATTCACCTTGAGTCAAGGTAACTTCGTAGAAATTTGTATGAATAAAGTGAATGCCGAACGCCAAACGAATGGATATAGAGAGTGTTCGAAGAGGGAATGCAAAAATGTTGGCTGCTGTCATATTGAGTTCATAAATTTATTTGAATTCCGGGGTCACTATCGTTCTCTAATTTTTAGATTTCACCGGTTTTTCGTATATCTTTGAAGATGCACCCGGTGTAGGTGTTCATTCCCTCCCAATGTGGCTGGAGATTTGGATACACATTTTTGATCCCTAATTAATTGAAAAGCATTTATTGAAAACAACTATACTACTATAATACACTTGAAGAAAATATATAGACTGTAAAAAACGGAAATAAACGGCCATCTCTGTGGACAATTTTAACCACCTCTCTTCAATCTTTGGTAATGAGCCTTTTCCGTTTCCAACTTCTTGAATAACATTGCCAAAGCAAGCTTATTACCAGATTTAGAACCGGTAACAGTAATTCTTCTTTCTTTACTACCCTCTTGCGGTTCAAAAACTCTGATAACTGAACCACTTTTATTTCTAATTTCCCAAATATTTGAACCACCTCTACCGATAACATTACCCACCATATCACTAGGAATATAGATTTGTTGTGTAATCTTTTCTTCAAGCATTTCAGTAAGTTGCTGTAAATCTTCATCTTTTTGAACAAATTCTTGCCCTTGTTCAGCATTGACTGCTGTTGTAGCTTGAGCTAACTCTGGTACAGGCGCGTGTGTAATAAGCGGCATACCAGGTTGAGCAATTGAATCGTAGATGATATAAGGATTAACACTGGCCAGGGGTTCATTAGCCTTCTGCCTTATGAACTTAGCAGGGTGTCCTGAAATACCTGTAACTGGTTTAGGTGTAAATTCAGTCTTGGCATCATTGTAACTTGCGCTCTTACGATTTGTAGACTGCACGATGTCGACTACTAATTGTCGCATTCTATGAAGATCACCAGCATGCAGTGTAATAAGTTTATCACTAGAGCTAGGTAAACAAGATTTTGATATTGTTGCCAATGAATCAAGAGACTTTAACTTTTTCAAAACCAAGCCACGGGATTCTTCACCTACTATTGAACGAAAGTTGATCAATACCCGAGTGACAAGCTCATTAGCTTCTTTAATTGATGAATTGAAAAAAGTCGTCTTCATTATCTCTTCGTAGGCCAGTCCTAAATTATTTATATCAGTGGAAGAAATTTCCAGGACTAAATCAATAGCCTGAGGGAAATCATCAGATAGGGCAATTTTGACCGCGTGTGATGTCTTGATCGAAGAAATACAAGAAATAATAGAATCTCTGAATGACTTAACAATGAGGAATCTTACTTGATAATTATCCTTTACTGTCTCAGGAACTGTGAACTCAGTCGAAACTTGATTGTTGTCTCCATGCGTATCTGAACTGTCTTGTTTCACGGGAAGAGAAGTACCGTCATCAATAGCTTGACGTTTAGCCTCAGGCTCAACCAAAACATCCGTGGCAGATGATTCGGACACTGAACGTTTAGTTGACATTCGGGCTGGTATGTGTCTGTTCTTGGGTATAATTTAATTCCCTTTGGTCGTTAACCATTATCTACCAGCATTATCATCGGACTGGCTCTCGAGGAAGTTTGACTTCCAATATGGGCAGCCGGGTAAGCTTGTGACCTTAGCTGAGAGTAAATACTTTCTTCGGGGTGATAAATAAAATGTGTAATTGATCTTAGAAGCAAATATATATCATTAATGTCTATGTCCTAGTTAATTATTTAATTCACTTCTTCTTCGATCTTCCATTCCGAATCCGTAGAAAGAAAGATAGGGCTTTCAGCACTGCCAGGTCTATTTTGAATCAAATTACGAGGCCAATAGCAGTATCATTCGTTTTTTTCCGATTTTCATTGAAATACAAATCTATAATTATAATGCGCTATTGCTGTAATTTATTTGTATACAAATGCAAATATATATATATATATATAACATCATAGCCGTTAACACCGTTTCGGCGGGTTGACTCCGGCTGGGACTGCAGTTTGATAATACTTCGAAGGGTATCGCAGATCCGTCTTAAAAGCACTGCCCAAGATATATTACACAGACCCCATATTGGTGTTATTCATTGAACACAAGAGCCACCTTATCTTCTCAATATGTTCAACTTCCGGCTGTCGAACGAGAAGGAACCGACAAGGTACAAATACACATCCTTGTTCGATTCCTCAGGTGATCCGGCACGCCTACCTAATCCGCCACTTATTAATAAGCAAAGTAATACAAGCTCAGGCTCAGTTGAACCGTCTTCATCTTCTTCTGGTGTAAATGCAAATAACAGAAACTTCGTGTATCTAAACGGTAAAAAATTGCCAACCCCGGTGGCCAATAACGTTATACCTACAACATTTGTTAAAAGAATACCCGTGCAAAGAAAACCTGTAGGTGTACCCGTGGTTCCGCATTCACCGCCACCACCGGTTCCTCCTAAATCATCGATAGATGATATTCCTCCAGTACCAACGTTATCTCCTCCACCATTGCCGACGTCAACTCCTCCTCCTCCTCTATTAACAACGGCAAACACACTGAGAAAAGATAATATTTCCCTACCTTTAGTGAACTCAAGTATAGAGCCTCTAGCTCTTCACTCCTCGAACACGTTTGCTGAAGATGCGCAAACTACTTCTATATCGGACTTGTCCGACCATGATACACACGAGCAAGCACCAATCGTAGAAGATTTTCAGGTTCCAAATAAGGGTATTGAGGATTTGACCCGGTTGATAACTTCTACATCATTAGATGTCTCACTTAACGATACAATATACAATGATGACGATACGAGGACGCCTACATGTGGAGCCAACTTTGACTTACCGGAAGTTTTACCTCTGAAAATGACTGATTTCAATAAATCGGTTATTGCCAATGATGGCATGAAAGGCACTAACGGCGCTAACAGTTCCAATGATCTTGCTGATAGCATGCATGATAATAATAGTAGCTTTGATAATAGCCTCAACATTAATGAGCAGAGTCGTTCTTACTCTGAGTTTGATTTTTTGGATATTGATAAAACACCTACATTTGAAAGAAAACAATTTTATGACTTGGCGCCAGTTGATAATAATGTGGAACTTGAATATCCCAATGATAACGTATCTTATTGTACGACTTCATCATCAAACTCTTCAATTAAAGCTGAGGTTGGATACGATATTGAATCATTTTCAAGCAAGAATGAAACCGCTAGTATTTCGAACGAAACTTACAATATCATTGATCAATATAATGAAACAGCTTACAAAAGAGATAGTTTTATTGATGATGATGAAAATAATAATGAGGACAATAATTATTATCATAATGGTACTTATTCTGCAGAGTCTGCCGCCGTTAAAAATAACGAATTTGATGAAGAAAATCTACAACAAGGCGAGTACCAAAATTACGCCAATAATGGAGACGTAAGCTATCCAATTTCCTATACTGAGGAGCATTATGAATCTCAGTCAATGACCAACGATCTAAATATGGAAAGAGAAGGTTTATACGATATCAAGCCATTAAATACCGGTTCATCACTTGATTATCACCACTCGCATCAAAAATCACAACAATCGGAGTTCTCAATGCAATTATCTACCTCGGCTCACAGTGATAATTTTTGTTATGAAGAACAAACTCAGCCCTTGGGTATTGTGAACACAAATCATAGTAGTACAAGCGATGATTACTATGATAACTACAGCACTAACAGTGGTAATCCAAATGGATCGGTAGATTCCTTCCCGATACGTAGAAATACTACTGATTCCTTTCAGTCTTTACAAAGTTCTGATTCCACAAACACTTCCAACTCTCAAACTTTATACATGAAGGATATTTCAGGTAGCAATAATCGTGGATCAGTTGGAAGTTCTGATAATTATCACAATTACCCAGTTGCACCAGCTCCGATTAATAATAGCCTTGATACAAGAAAGTTGACAAGTCGCGTCGGTAGTATTAAAAGAAAGGAAATTAAGACAACTAATTTACAATCACCACAGGGTTCACGATATTATCAAGAAAGTTCATTACCTGTTTCAGTTTCAATGGTACCCGGGGGTGCCCATAGTATATCATCATTAAACGGGCATGAATCTATCTCATCGTCAGAATCATCGCGTCCTAAATCAATTCATTCTATTACTTCATCAAAGGCTCAATATAGTAAGGGAGTTCAAAGTGCTTATGTTTATACGTTGAGAAGAAAGGCTGCAACAGTTTGGTGTGACGTGCCCTCCAAAGTATGGGGTTTACCAATTGAAATATCTGAAGCTAAAAATACATTTGGAAAGGTTAAGATTAGTAGAGATGTTATGGATATTAGACATTCGCATTTAAAGCCCAGATTGTTGGATAGTGAAGTAGATGATACTTCCATTGGAAGTGGTGGTAGTTTGAATAATAGCTTATCCAGTACGAGTAATGATCGTCGCGGTAGTAAACCCCTTGAAAGAGAAGGAACTATTAGTAGATATCCAATCAATATTAAATCTACTACCACTGGCTCTGGTTTACCTGAACTAAGTATTAGACGTGTCATTGACTCACCCAGGTCTGAACCTATTGGTGTTGGTAGTGAAGAAAGTCTGAAGGATTTGAAAAAGGTCGATGATATTGCCAAGGTGTTAACTGCTCGGACGAGAAGTAGCAGTGAATCAAGCGTTGAAAGCATTCAGGATGTAAGCAAGATTAAGTTGTTTGTTGCCAACCCTGATTTATAAGAAGTATATCATGCGTATATTGGATATAAAAAGCTGAAACTAATTTAATAATTAATTGATATATCTATAAATAACCTGAGCTCTAAAAAGAACCTATTTTCTTTCTTTCACTCGTAAATAAATTAAAATATCTCTTCAAAAGAAGAGAGATAAGCGATTAATATAATCTAAAATTACAATTGAGCCTTAACCCACCCTTCAAGGCCACCCTTCACAATAATTTCCTGTAAGTTTTGACCTAATTCGCCAACCCTTTGAGTTAATACAACTTCACCATCCTTACCATTTCTAACGACGACGGTGGCAGTGGGAACATCCCAAGTTAAGAACCAACCAGTACGTCTAGTTAATTCAGGTTCGCTATTAGCGTATTTGGCTCTAAGCATATCAATAAGAGCGGGGATCTCAAGAGTCAAAAGAGCATTATTAATAGAATTTCTACTGAAAATATTACCGAATGAACCAGCGACTACTAATTTCATATCACAGGCAAGAATAGCAGTAGCGGCTTGTTCTCTTGAGGAACCAGTACCGAAATTATAACCACTAATAATAATATCATTAGGTCCAGTCTTTTGACCAAATTCTGAATCGTAATTTTCCATACAAACTTTGGCCATCTTTTCGCGGGGGACATCATCTTGGTAAGTGTACTTACCGGGGTAAATACCATCAGTGTTAATATTATCAGCGTCACAAAGGACTAATTCACCAGTGATTGAACTAGGGAATCCTTCAAGAACGGAACCAGCGGCGGCAGTTTCTGTGGAAGAAGCGGCGGCGACAACATCTGGTTCGGGAATAGTAATTGTGAATTTGATATCATCACTCTCGGGTAAACCCTTACCTTCAACTTCTGAAGGAGAACCAATTCTACCTAAGATAGCACTGGCGGCGACAACGGCAGGTGAGGCAAGGTAAGCCTTAGCATCCTTACTACCCATTCTACCCTTGAAATTTCTATTAGTAGCTGAAATACCAACTTCACCATCCTTTAATAAACCGGCACCAAGACCAATACAGGGACCACAACCGGCCGGAAGGGCGATACCACCAGCTTCTAAAAGAGTATCCCAAGCGCCTGAAGCCTTAGCATCGGCAAGAACACTAGTAGAAGCAGGCGCAATGTAGAATTCAACACCGGGAGCGATCTTCTTACCCTTAACAACGGCAGCAGCAGCTTCAATATCAGATAAACGAGAATTAGTACATGATACTAAGTAAGCCTTGTGAACGGGAATATTTTGTTTGGCAAGACTAGTTAGGGAATTGGAAACTTTGACGGAGTTGGGACCGGAGATGTAAGGGGAAAGAGATGAAAGATCAAGGGTAAGATGTTTGGCATATTTAGCACCTTCATCCGACTTGATAATATTGTTTCTAATGTTGTCAAGAGTGTTGTTGTTAACTCTAGCGTGGTTAGGACCAAGACGTAAAATTCTATTAGTGTACCATGAAATCAAAGTCTGATCAACGGGGAAAATACCGGAAAGAGCACCCCATTCAGTGGTCATATTAGCGATAGTTAATCTTTCATCCACTGAGATCTTTGAAATTTCAGAACCAACAAATTCAATAGCATGGTTAAGAACTTCATCGTTGTTAAACATACCACACAGGGCAACAATAACATCCTTACCGGAGACACCTTCGGGTAAAGTACCCTTTAATTCTACCTTGGCAACGGGGGGGATTTGCCACCAGGTTTGACCAGTAGCCCAAATAGAGGCAGCATCAGTTCTAACGATAGGGGTACCTAAACAGCCAACACCACCGTACATATTAGAATGAGAATCGGAGGCTACAGTCAAGTTATAAGGGAAAGCGTAACCCTGTTCGACCATAATTTGGTGACCAATACCACTACCAGCGGGGTAAAAATCTACACCATTCTTCTTAGCGAAATTTTCAATATTTGTGTACTTTTCTAAATTCTTTTCAGTTTTGTTTTGAACGTCATGATCTAAGGTGTAAACGACTTGTCTGGTATCCTTAATCTTGGTAGCACCAAGACCCATAAACTTGAGGGCAACGGGCCATGTGTTATCGTGGGACATACAGTGAGAGGGACGAATAGAGATATAATCACCGGCATGAACGCTTTTACCCTCGGGTAAGCCCACAGCGAATCTTTGGACTAACTTTTCGGTTAAATTTTGGGGCGAAGTCGAGGCTAAGCGACGTAACGTAGCCTGTCTGACAACGAGACGGGTTCTTGTGAGATTACCGAAAATCATGGTAATATGTGTGGGGTATGTCGTATGTGTGAGATGGCGAGAAACGTGAAATCACGAAAGAAGCATAGTCTATATATGTAGCGCAGCGCAAAAACGCCGGTGCACCAAAGCGATACAGCGTTCATGTTGAGTGAGTCAAAGATGACCGGTATCGGACATGGCTCATTACGGCATATGCGTGCGGCGGTCGGCCAAGTGGTGCACAGCTTTATCTTTCCGCTGATTGGCCCAATGGGCATCACTCTCTCTTATGGCAATCATGTAAGTATTCCACATCCACACTGTCATAACTCTGTTATGTCTATCTACAGTTTGATCATACTGCTTCATTCTCAAGTACCCTTAGGTCTGACCCGTTTATCCGTGCGAGACCTTACCAAGAGCGAGGCCATGACTAACCCCTGTGCTTTCAGTGCTGTGAAACATTACCCATACTGACCATACCATCAGAGCTCATGGTTCTCTTACTATCGGGCTGGTGATAATAGATTTGTCAATCACAGCAGGCTCAAGTGCTTCGCCTGTAACAGCAGCTTACACCGAGCCACCGTAGAAACCGGTTACGTAATCCTCACAAGGGTGGTTCATAAACGTCTCTGGGAGGACGCCCGTATTAGGTGTCGTGGGCATTCGTTTCATGAAACGAATCACAAGAGGAATATAGTGTCTCCATCGCTTCTTGAATATAATACCAGTTAGTACCTCATGTTATTAGACAGAATGCGACTAATCTGGACAAAATGTTATCTTACCTTTATCATAACCCTTAACCTTAAACCAAAAATCTATACTTTAATTAGATGAATTTGTTGTTAAGATACCAAATTTCTCATTATTACCTAGTTAGAAATTAAATAAAACTCTTCTTTTTTGTCTGTTCTGCTCATTTTATTGTGAGTGTTCCAGGGACCACGAGCGCATTATCTTATCACGATCATCTAAGGAAAACCCCTACCCTCGAATTAAGGGATACTCGGTGCCGATTCCAACCTTATCTGGAATTATATCTTTCCAAGGTCCATACACCATGAATATCTATCGGACACTACGCGCTCTGTTGGTTTACGCCCTTTGCGCTCACTCTATGAGTATACCAAAAGAAATTGTTAATGAGGATATTCCTACGTACTCGATAAACGGAAATTTAGCATTGTATCAAAATAGTGATAATGATGACGCTACTGTAATTCAAACGGATGGTGTTCAAAATAGATACAATATCTTTTTTAATACCCAACTTGGCTCGGATAGAATTAATGAGCATTTCTCTTATCTGAACAATGTAATTTACGCTCATATCCAAGAGACAACGAATAATCAGCAGAAGGTATTCCAAAATGTTAATGAGAATGATATCATAAAACCGTTTGGTGTTGAGAGAAAGTGGTCATTGAATAATATTATTATTGGTTATACGGCAAATATCCCTCCCTCAATTGTTGAAATTCTTTCTCTTAGCCCAGAAGTTGCCCTGGTAGAAAAGGATTCTACAGTTCAAATATATCAAGAATCAACCGTAGAAACTCAATGGAATGCAGGATGGAATATGGCAAGGTTATCTCAAAGACCAACTCTTAAGCCAGTAAGAAATTTAAATAAATATGTTCACAATTCAATGGATGGGAAGGGAATCAAGGGTTATATAGTTGATACGGGGATTTTTATTAATCATAATGAATTTGATAACAATCGTGCTCAATGGGGGGCAACATTTTTATCAAACAATGTAAATGAAAATCGTACTGAAGATCTTAATGGTCATGGTACCCATACAGCTGGGCTATTTGGTGGTAAAACGTACGGTATCGCTAAAAAGGCTGATATTATAGCCGTTAAGGTGCTTGATAAATATGGTGCCGGAGTCGTATCTGATATAATTAGTGGACTCGAATGGGTCACTGAACAACACATTAACGATTCATTAAATAATCTCAATGGTGAATACAAAGGTGGGATCATTAATATGTCATTAGGCCTAGGTAAACGTTCCTCATCACTTAACCTTATGATTGATCTTTGTTCAAGATTTGACATCAACATCATAGTTGCTGCTGGGAATCGTAACTCTGATGCTTGTTTTGATTCACCTGCTTCTTCTTCTAATGTTATAACTGTGGCTGCAACTACCGCCAAGGACTTGATCGCGCCCTTCTCCAATTATGGCGCTTGCGTTGATATATTTTCCCCCGGAGTTAATGTACCTTCAGCATTCAATGGTAGAGCTGACGCCATAGCTATGGGATCAGGTACAAGTTGTAGTTCACCCGGTATTGCAGGTGTGGTCGCTTACTTGTTAAGTTTAAATCCCCAAATTGATAGTGAATACAGTACAACCGGTTATCTTATGAAACCCAGTGAAGTCAAACGCAGACTTTTAAAATTCGCAACTGAGGGTTCGATAAACGGGTTGTTGAATAATACTGTGAATTTAATGGGATATACAGGTGGAGGGTACGACTGGGAGGGGTTTTATCAGTAAAAAATGTGATTAAATATAAATATATATACAGTGTTTTTTCAGATTAGCCATACCTAACTTCAAATATAACATTAGCTACAGTGGCAAAAACCCATAATGTTATTGTAGAAACGCCAATAGACCGAGTCATTTTCCAGTCATTTAATGGCACGAATATCAGTAATATAAGTAATGAACTTAGCAAAGTTAGCCCTGATATGAACAATGTGAATGAAACTTCAATCATATAAGCACCCCCTTCCGCATCAGACTGTCCGCCGCCACCCAACATAACAACCAACCCTGATACCCCAATTCCCACTAATATATTTAGTAATGGGCCACCAAAGCATGCACTGAGAGCCATCATAGGGAACCCCATTGAAGCTACAGTAACATTAGATATCAAATCTCCAAGAGAATTACCAATAGCGAAAATTGTCAGTCCCAGTATAGCATCCGAAATGCCAAATATAATACCAAAGAATTTTAAAACACCAACTACTTCATTGGCAATTGTTGAAATCCATATAATTGATATCATAAATCCAATTATAGATAAGTATTTGTATTCCGTATTATCAAACCCGGCTGGAATGTACTTGTAGACAAGGTAAGATAAGATTACTGAAATAATAATGGATAACGTCATAAAAGTTAAAATTGACGAACTATCAAAGCACATGAAAAATGTAAGTATTGTGGGGGCCACCGATGCTTGAATTATCAAAACCTCTTTTGACCAATTTTTATTATTTCTAGCTTGCGAAAGGCTATCCTCACCCGAATATGAAAGATCGATCGCCAAAGTTATGCTGTCCTCGTCATTACTAACCGCAAGTTGAACTGGTTCAAAATCGCCATCGCCAGGCTCGTTCGGACTAACAACAGGTATTGTAATAGTCAGCATTAATACTATTGGAGATGCAATAATACTTAATACCTTTTGATACCACACTTTTGTCCAAAATCCGGACAATGTAGGAATAAGTGTACAGAGAAATTGTGATAGGGTGTCCTTTTTATCAAACTTTGGAATCATACTATTCCAAAGTGTATAGAATCTTCTGGGTTGTGGGAAGGGCGAAACTGAAGGTGATATTGTTCGACCTAAGGAAGTTGCAGGTGATCTTGCCCTTAATGGTGTCACATTTTGACTCCAAGCTGATGGGGATGGGGAAAGGAGCCTATTTGGCGAGTAAACTGGTGATGTCCTGAGGGGACTCGAAGGATAAACTAATTGTTCTAACGAAGCTATTGTGTCGATTCTTAATGTAGGGATGTTACGGAATGCTTTTGTATCGGAATCATCTGAGTTCGGGGGAATTGTAAACGGCCTTATAGGCTCAGGCTTCACAGGGTCATTCAATATCGCGGGAATGGAGTTTTCTTGATTGGAAATTTCACCTTGGAACAACTCGTCAGTGGTATTATTAAAATTTATAGCTGAATGCGGGCGATGAACATTCATCTCGTGACTAGGAGAGCTAAGTCTTGTTGAATTTGATACATCATTCTGGCTTAAAGATCGGGGAAAACTATCTTCCGAATGACTATCACTCAGCAAATCGGTACGTCGTGAGGTTCTTCTACCTCGCCCGTAAAGTGGTAAGCTATTGGTAGAGGGTGGTAAAAATGATGATTTCGTTGATAAATTAGCCAGAGCAGATCGGAATTCTAAAGCAGAAAATAGTGATGGTCTGATCGCTGCATTAGGACTAGAAATATCAGATGTAGAATTCAAGCGAGATCGAACGTTACCACTTGGTCGTCTTAATCGCATTATACTAGTTAGCTCTTCATATCCTTCCGCTTGGTTTACCTCTGTCTCTTCTTCAAGATCAATTAATGATAATTCTTCTTCATTGTTCAATGTCAAATATTTTAATCCGTCAATATCCACACCCCTTTCTAATAATAATTCATCATCAGTGGCAATTGGCTGTTCAAACCCTGGCTCTGTATATAAATCTCTTGCCCTAAAAATAATCTCATTTAAAAGTGCTTCTCTTGTTTTCGTATGCATCCAAAACCACCAAACTACATACGATACATAAACAAGATAAAATGTCAGCATAACAAGGCATTCCCAAATTTCAAGTTTACCGTCGCTCAAAAAATACAATGAGAATGCTGCTGCTGTGGTGAAGAATAAAATATCTCTTATAAATGACTTTCTAGCCACTGAAAATGGTCTTACAATTGCCATACTACCGGCCACAATCGCAATGATAAATGATGCAGCCCCGAATAATTCACCTACGGCTAATGATCCACTACCTATTTTCATTGAGGCGTATGTAGAGAACAAATCAGGCGAGCCGTTGCCGAATGCCAACAGGGTTACCCCAGCAAGTGATTCAGAAAGCCCTAAAATAGATGATAAAACCTCAAGATTCGTACAAAGAAAATCCGAAGCTGTTATACCAATTGTCGTAAACAACGAAATTAGCCATACAATCGTGTAAATTAAGTAGAGAAATCTTTTTATAGCTGGTGAAGATCCCATGCAATAATAATATTCCAAGTAATTAAAGTAGCCTACTTTCTCATCCTTACAATTTGCTTTAACAAAGTTGCATTTATTCGCGTAATGCTTGATCTGATGAACGTGTTCACACGACGTATCAATCCCTAGCGGCCATATATTTATAGCTCTAATTTTCAGGCCATCGGAACTAGCTGACAATGCTGAGGGTTGTTTTATGTTTAAATAAATGTTGAGGCATATGAAGCCACTCAAGGTAAAAATTAGAAGAAGGTTCAAAAGAAATGATGAGGGTTTAGACTGCCTCGTCCTCCCCCGTTTAAATAAGTTATATTTCGAAAGAACCATCCCAAATTTGTGGGTAGCTGTACTGAAAGTTTTGAATATTAGATCTGCTGTCGCCCATTAGAAGATGATTGATGCCTTTGTTCTATGGCTCTTTCGACCCGGGCGGTGTCAAATGCCGTGCCGATTATGAAGTCGCGTGGACTGATTGGGACATGTCTCATGTTAGATTAGATAAGGTGGATTTTATTTTTGCTTTTTTTTTGCTTTCAATTTCACAAATTAAAAGTGTTGAGGTATATTAAAATTACAAATTTTCTACTGTACATTATAGGGCATTATTACTATTCTTCTTCACTGTCGCTTCCGTACGTAGCAACCAAAGAGCTGATATTTGAAGGTTTTACTGACTTTTTCAAAACTTCCGGTTTCCTCGCAACATCGGCACTATTGCCATTATTACCACGAAGCTTCATCAGGGCTTCTATCGCCTTATCTCCAAACAACGAGGATGGTCCATTTACTAAGTTATTAGCTTGTGTAATGCCAACCGCATTCGTATGTTCATTCTCAGTGGCATCCGCATGATCTACTGTTTCAGTATTAGGTTCTAATAAAAGACCCGCGGGGATTTCATAATTTTTTAAACCATATATTTCTTCTCCTTGTGTAATCAACTGCTTTCTTCTTTTAGTGGCATTCTTATTTCCCTCCAGCTCATCAACTAAATTTTTGGGTAATAATCCCTTAACGACTTCAATGGCGTGCTCCTCCATTCTTCTCTTTTCTCTTGCTCTTGCAGCAGGATTAGGATCTTCAGTGGCCCATCTCACATTCAACACTTCAGCATTATCGAGACTTTGATGAGCCATAGCTTCTCTTGCGAATTCAGCATTTGCTAGATTCTTATAAGTTACAAAGGCAACTCCCTTTTGATTTAAAACACGAATTCTTTCAATATCACCCCATTCACTGAAATGCTGGGCAACGACCTCTTCAATATTATCGTTCAAGTTGATTCTACCCACATATATCGTTCTATTTTGTCGCTTAAAACTCCCGACGCCCCCCATATCATCTCGATAGTCATTGAATTTAGCTCTACCAAAGCAATCAACGGTCTCGGGATAGTTATCAAAATCTTCAGGCAAACGATGTAAGTACTCGCACTTCTTTCCCTGGTGACATAGCCCCCGGGCGAAGTGTAGGCAAAAATAGCTATTGGCCACTGAATCTGCTTTGGTGTAACCAGAGTCATGCGCAATTGAGCATCGACCATCTGCTTTCTGTTGACTAGAATTACCATCATCCTTATCCCCGCCACTCCACTTATTATACCAAATATTGTAGATAGTACCTGTCTGAGGTGCAACTTTATCGCTAACCGTATCAGGATCAACTTGAACCCGAGCAGCGCGAGGTTTCTTTTTCTTCGGCTTCGATACCACCAAGGAAATAGCATCGGATTGTGTGACCATTTCTTGACTTTTCACTTGATCATTAGTAATATCCCCTGTTGATATTTCGGGTGCTTCTCCTTGAGTAGACATAATACTATAATAGCTTTTCACCGGCCGAAACTACCAATGCTTTATTAGGTATCAATTTGAGGCTATAATGCGGTAACTGGCGACCACTTTTTCAATGTTCCAATGTGGTCTTTTGGGTTAGGGTTTGGTCCTATTCATGACGCCGTGTATACGATAATAAAAAACCATCATCATCTGTGTTTTTTTAGTTATTTCCTTTTTGTTCCTTAAGTTTGAATTTATGCAACATGCTTCCATCTATTATTTATGTACGTTATATAGAACTAACTTATCGTTGAAATTATGCTACGAGCCTAGACTTCACAGTTCGGCATAAATCCCGTAAATGGTCGTCACTAAAATGAATCCTCATTTTAATATCCAGCTGGTATTCTATTAAGGGACAGTGGTCTAAACAGTAGATAGCTCGGTGCCTATTATTACTCTCGTTCATTATAACATGAGATAGATAATTGAAAGAATTACACATCTCACATTGAATCTCTTCCTCAAGGATTTCATGATTAATAATCTTCGTCACGATATTGGGGTTCTCTGAGATGAACTTTGCCCTAGCATTTATTTCTCTATTAACCATATTATCCAAAACGGGAGAAAGCCATTCGGCGGTCTCCATTGAGGTATCGCTTACCGCGGTTTTCATAATCAACTGGTCGTGGCTGAATACAGGAGGTTTGTTGAACTTCTTATATGTTTCAACAGCCTCTTTACCAAAGTTTACCCAATCTTTAGGAGCAAAATTCACTGCCTCGTTAAAATTAAACCCATGATTGAAACCAGAATGGTAAGCTTTGGGGAATGTGACCACGAATTGGCCAGGTCGTTGGTCGACGGCATAACATCTAACCCCCTTCTCCTTCAATAATTGTGGAGAAAACATCGTCACCAGTTGATATAGAATATCTGGTTGTTCCTCAAATAATTCTGGTGCGACTTCTTTAACGACATTTTCGAACTTTTCTGTATCCTCACCAGGTATACCATACCAAGTTTTGGTATCGCCCCAATGCTGATAATTAATTGAATATGTGTAGTGATCCTCACTGTGCCAACAAAACGTTGAAAACATCATACCAATATAAATCCATGGTACTGTCATCCCCGAAATATCCGTCTGGATATTCCTAAATAGAGACTTCTTCAATAATGGTAAAACGTTAAGATTCCATGGATCTTTTGCGTATTTATTATATCCAAGAGCAATACGAGGGAAACCGGATCCAAACTCATTAGAATGTATATCAGCACCGTAATCTACTGTAACGCTTTCCGTCAAACTCTCCATTAGCCGCCAAAATTCTTTTTCAGTGATATTTTCCATCTCCAATTCAGTCGATCCGTCTTTAATATTCATCTTTTCAGTCAAGTACTTTTCCCTAAACTCGTCAGCAACATCCTCAAACTCACTTAGCGTATAAGTTTCACCCTCATCAAAGCCAAAATCGCCAGTAACAACTAAGCATTCATGACAATACCATTCCTTCCCTGGTTGAGGGGTGGATTGTATATTCGGTATCAGACAACTAAAATGATAGGAATCTTCACAATCGTTACATGTCGTCGCATTATGAGAGCTAGTATATTTATTACATGCTTCACAATGAACTTCTTCTTCACGACTACTGCCTTCTTCTTCCGTTCCATGAAGTTTGAACTCATTATCGCTTACAGAATCGTCATGTTTTATACGTTTGTTTCCATGTTCATTTCGTTCTTCGTTGTCGCTATCACTATTTCTTCTATCCTCTCCAGCCTTGGTGGCTATTCTGTTACTTCGTCTCAAGGAGATAATTTCAGTCAATTTCCGTTCTTTTTCTGTTGTCGGCAGTTTTGGTGAGGCCTTGGAGCAAGAAATTTCTTCCATGGTACTGGGAGAAAGTATCAATGATGGCGGTGGTTTTAGTTCAGGATTTTTGTCAAATCCTCGTGATATAATAGGAGATGATGCACGTTCTTGTTTTACCTTGGGTGATGAAACTGGTGTTATTAATGATCCTAAACTTTCCTTGACGTGTGTGTCTTTTTTCACTTTTTCCTTCACTGAAGCAGCATATTGTTCGTAAGGTAAGATATACAGTTTATACGCATGGAAAAGCAGTCTTTCGATAGATTGAATTCCACCAAGTTTTACCGAATTAATTTCCTTGCTGAAATACCCTAGTCCTGCTGCTACCTTATCCCAAGAATCTTCCTTACGAACATTATCATAACCACCGAGCTCCTTGACAAGATTCTTTAAGTCGTAGAAATTTAAAGTTTTTCCGCCAACTATGGGCAGTTTATTCAAGTTTCTTCCCTGTAAACGATGAAATTTATAAACTTTATCAAGATATCCTAACGTGGTTCTAGTAATTCCGCCCATTTGATTCAACGTCTGTTTCCTCGTTCTAAATCTGAAAGCACCCGTATCTATGGCGAACTTTGGATTCCATGTGCTTGGAGGAACGATTTTAATGATGCCATATTTCCAGCCTTCTTCGGCTATCTTTTCAATATAAGTATAAGGATCGGTAAATTCCTCTTTCGTAGGATAAAATGTAGGGGCATCCTGCAGTCCGAATACTCGGTCGGTTTTTGGGGTCTCTATGTAAGGAGCAGTAGGTTTTAGTGCCAGAAGCGAAAGTTCAAGAGACATGATCGTTCGGCTATATGATGTGACTATTTTAGCGTTTGGTGGTTCTACGATCCGACTTTGGTATTCCTTTTTAGCTTATGCGTCAGTTATCGAAAAAACTGGTTGAACCGTAATGGTGCGATGCGAAAGTGGGAATCATGTGACTGTGCATTAAATCACAGATGGCTGCCGCAGCTTAGTGTAGGGAAAAGAGAAACGACTGCCATTTCCTATGTAACTATTAATGCTGAAATTATAGAGCACGTACTCTCATAATGGTGGCAGCTGTCATTCATAAAAGACCTTTAATCATTCATGATTAAATTTTGCGTTTACTGTTCAAGAATCATTGGCTACAGATGCACATCCGGGTAACAAAGGGGTTCGTATGGTGATAACGAAGTAGAACAAATCGTGTAAAGATGTAATACCAGTGGTTAAATTCCATTTACGAATTATATATGTTTACCTTCCACGAGCATTTTTGTCTTTGACTGGGTCACAGCTTTTGAATTCCGTCCCCGTCGGCTAAATAAAGCGCCCTGTCAATCAATCTTTCTGATTATGTAATTGCATCCTGAGCCGTTGGGTGTTGCATCCATCCCTTTCAGGTCCACCAGCAGCCACAACATCGAGAAACATCAATATATATCAATAATGTCGTCTGTGCAATTGAAATCTGGTTACACTATCTGTGTTCTTGGATGTGGTACCATGGGTACCGCCGTTCTTAATGCCATTATTTTATCGCTGAAGGAGACTCTTGTTCCAGAGTCAACTTTAGTACCCGCTCGTTTTTTAGCCTGTGTCAACCTTCAATCATCTGCCGATAGATTGAAGAGCCAATATGGTGAACAGCTCGAAATTTTCATTGGTAATAATGCCCAGGCTGTTGAACAAGCTGATGTCATTTTACTTGGTTGTAAGCCCTTCATGGCTGAAGCCATCCTTTCCCCATTACCAAAGGGCCTTTTCGATAACAAGGTTGTAGTGAGTTTACTTGCCGGTAAAACTATTGATTTCTTGACTCAAATTACCAGTGAAAAATCTATTGTTGCTCGTGCCATGACCAACACACCGGCTAAGATTCGTGAGGGTATGACTGTAGTTTCCCTTCCCTCTAACCTCAAGCTTGATCCTAGCGTGCAACAAGCTATCGAGTGGGTTTTTAATCAAACTGGTAAGTGTCTGTTCCTTGATGAAAAGTACCAGGACGTTGCTACTGCTCTTTGTGGTAGTGGTCCTGCCTTCATTTTTACCATGATTGAGTCACTTGCTGATGGCGCTGTTAAGATGGGTATGCCTTATCCTACTGCTATCGAATGCGCTGCCCAAGTCGTCAATGGTGCCGCTAAGATGGTCTTAGAATCAGGTGAGCATCCTGCCGTCCTTAAGAGTAAAGTCTGTACTCCCGGTGGTACTACCATTGGTGGTTTGATGGTTCTTGAAGAACATGGCGTCAGAAGCGCTATCGCTAAGGCCGTTGTTGAAGCTACTAATATTGCCACTGCTCTCGGTAAACCCAGTAAATAATCGGTTTATTATAAGAATGTTTGTATGTCTCTTCTTCTAGATTACCGCTGTCGTATATTTGTAGAATGAATAGAGTGTAATTACTTCTATTGAATGATAATGCATCCACCCAGAAATTTAACTGTTGAAGGATTCAAGAGAAGAACCCCTCGTAAGGAATAAGCACCATTTAGAATCATCTGTTAAAAAAATTAAGGTTAGATTGCGAATGATAACTTTACAGTATTTTATATGAAATTAAAGTCGAATTTAAGACGTACCTTACATCCCACGGCCATTTTCGGGTGGATCGAAGAGATCTTTTCTAATTCAATACCATAAACACACGTTCCCTGTCGATCTTGAAGAACCAATTTGCAACTAGCAGCTTTACTGGTTAATCTATCATTGTTGGTTCTTTCAATATAATCCGTTCCGTTGTTTTCGTCAACTTCTTGTAGGCTTAATACATGTCTATTCTCAAAACGTCCCTTTCCTCGAATCCGATCATTTCCCGCACCTTCATCAGTCTCCATTCTTAGCTTTTCAGCTTGAGAATACTTCGAAGTCGATATATCCTCAACACTGATTACTTGTACTAATATAGGTGTTGATTTGTCCTGAAACCACTGGTGAAGTGTGTGAATATCTTTCGGGAATGAACCTCGTAGTGCCTCCGAAACCTCGTTAGCATATCTAGCTTTAGGAGAAACTTGATAATCGACAGGAAGTTTTGTGATATCAGCATTCAAGTAAATAATTGACATATTTATTCTTATATCTGCTAGTCGAATTCAGCCAAATTGTCGTTCTTTGAAATAGAATTCAAATGCGCGTTGCCGATTTCAAGATCACGCTTAACGCGTGGTGAGGCTCGCCTCATTTCATATTTTTCAAAAATAGATCCCTATACATATGTCTACTTTTTTTAAAGAATTGTATCAACGGAAAAGGAAAGGCTATAAATAATTACGTAAATATCTATAAACATCGGGGGATTATTTGAAACTAAACCTTAAATCGAAAAATGGAATTGAAGAAAGAAAGATTTCTCAGTGTAGCAGTTGATGATCAATATTATGATTTAAATGAACATCACTTTTAATATTATTATCATTATTATTGGTATTATTATTAGAATCATCGGTTATCTTCTTCTTATCCTTCATGTTAGTATTGTCATTACCCAAAACATTACCAGCAACTGCGGCAACTGCAGCGGCTGCAACCGAAACGACTTCATTGTGATGTGAAGTATTTTGAGACATGCGTTCAATAGAAGCACTTCCAAGTTTAGATACTTTCCTATGGCTAATACGATCACGATGAATATTTTCATTATTATCAATATCATCGTCGTCATCATCGTCATCTTCGCTGTCATTTTCATCATCATTGAGTTGATTATCACTGGCAGTATCTTGTAAATGATCATAATTTTCTGATCCATCCAAATCCATTGTTTCAAGTACAATTCGTTTTTCTTCCTCTAGTAACCACAAATCTCTAGTGGCTAATTCAAACAAACTAATACTTCCAAGTGACTCCTCAGCGGCTCGCCTAATTTCTCTAAGCCAAATGTCCTGTCGTTGTTGTTTAGTAATTTGTTGCCATGTCTCAAATGCTACAGTCAAGAACTCATAATATCGTTGATACATGTCAGTATTCGATAAATCGCTTAATATTATCTCCAAGTCACTATAAGTCTGTGCTGTAGGTGGATCATGAGGCCATTGGCTAGGTGGTAAAAAATATAATACCATGTAAGCGAAAGTGGGGTGCAATGGTAAAGACGGGGTACCCAAACGAGAAATAAAGTTCTTGTTCGCTTCTACGTTAGCTTTAAAATGACGATCTTTTTGCTTGCGACGTATTCTAGCTCGCTCCTTAACATCTAATCGTGCATTATAAACCTTTGCTCTCTTGGCTCTTCGGGCCTTGATTTCTATTATATCACCACGTCTTTTCACATCACCACGAATCAAATCTACTTGATCAGCCGGATGCAGTCTTGATCCTCGTTTCATATCTAAATGACGACCTAATGACCCTGGGTGTGAAAATGTTTTATTACAGAATTGGCAAACTTTTTTAGGGTCAGCACCTAAGGGAATCAATGGAGGTATACTAACTTCGGTTTTAATGCCGCCCGTATTATTATTAATGATATGCTGTTCATTAGAGGTAAGTTGTCCCATATCCGTACCATTTTTAGAATCTTCAACGGCCACATGAGGGGATCCAGACGTGGTCTGGTCATAAATATGATGTCCTTGTAAAAGGTGGTTATGTTGTGGATGTTGAAGCTGATGTTGTTGTTGCTGTTGCTGCTGCTGTTGGTGAACTTGAGGATGCGTCAGAACTTGAGTATGTGAATGGGACAGAGAATGTTGTTGCCTCTCTTGAGGTTGTTGTGTGCGAGTTTGTTGCTGCTTTTGATTATCTTTTTGTTGCTGAGATTGTTGGGTTAACTGTGTCTGATGCTGTAGTAAGGCTTGAGATTGGGATTGAGATAGTAACTGTTGCTGCGTCTGTGTTTGTGATTGTGATTGGGCTTGTGCTTGTCTTAGGTTCTGTTGCTGATGCTGTTGTTGCGCTTGTTGGGTTTGTTGGGTTTGTTGTTGTTGCTGTTGATGTTGGTCTTGTCGTTGGTCCTGCTGGTCCTGTTGGTGAACTTGTAATTGCCGATCTTGCGGGTGTTGTCTTGACTGAAGCTGAAGTCGATTTTGCTGCTGCTGTCTTTGTTGTTGATAGTGAACAGTGGCCGCAGCGGCTGCTGTTGCAACGGCAACAGCATCATTCGTAGGATCAATGCTTATCGCTGGATCAATAGAATCCAAGTCATGATGGGTAGGCACAACTCCAACAAAATGATGGTGATTGTGCGGCTGATGATGGAGAATCTGATGGTGAAGTACTTGATGCTGGTGGGCCGGCATCTCGGACGTCAATGACGCCAAATTAGCCGTCAGCGCTGAATGAAGTCCAGCATCTAAGGCAGCATCTAACGACGATGAAGCTGTAGTCTGGTGTTGATTGTTCTTGGCCGACGAGTCCTCGTACATTGTATTATGCATTCGAGTGAGCCGTTTGTATAATCGCTTTAATTTATCCAAGGCACGCGTGGCGTTGGTTTTTTATGAGTTAAGGGGCGGATGGAGCGAAGTGAAGAAATGCTGTGAATTTTATGCGACAACTCGCTCTTTATTATTACTAATTAAGGCATAATCGTCACTGTAGGCGCGGGCGAAGCGGGCCCGCAGGCTCTGAGCCTTTTTTACTTCCAACGATGCACTCAGTACAAATATGTGTTGTACGGTTCATTGTGGTTTATTATTTATGTCTTCACTCACTGGTCTTCAGGTATTTTATAATTTTATAATTAAAGAATCATTTCAATTATTTAATAAGATTCTTTTTTAATCAAAAATTGTTTTTTTGTTGCGTTTTTAATGCTTTTTTTCAACTAACTGGTCGGAATAAGCTGATTTAGAGAAGAATAAAAAATACTTCTATAAAAATAAACAAATTCAAAAAAAAGAATGAGGTATCGATAAATTTAGGTAAAAGAGATACGAAAGTCCCGAGAATAACGAAAATATGTATAAACAGATTATTTATAATAGTCACCAGACAAGAATGACTTGAATGAACCTAAAATTTGGGAAACGGGAAACCCCACACTTTCCTTCGGAATGCATCTCAATGCAATGCTTAAACCCACAACCCGCTAATGATATTATTCACTGATGATATTCAGCACCGAAACAAGTTGCTCCTCTAATCCAATTGAAAATTTATCATATAAATTTGGCCCCGAATCTGACGCAATTATACAGTTATTTGCTAATGAAGGGAATTTCGATGGCTGTAGGGGATTTACAAAGTACAACAGGGCTATATCCCGTCAGGATGAAGCATTGCTCGAACTGTTCAAGGAAGGACACAATATCAATCAAAATGATAACGAAATTGAATTTTTATCTTTTTTATTTTACGACAATGACTGGGCCATCAAAGAAATCAGATGCAGTGCCATTAGTACAGTACAAACTAAGGGACATAAGAACAACCTTTATGTGAAACCATCACCGAAGACGGCTACCTTGTATTCCAATCCTCAGAAATCAGAGTTAAATAGTGCAGAACCTTTACTACTAAAAGTAAGAGATTTAAAAATTCATAGATATATACCGAACAGGGTCAAGGTATATAATTACAAGGAACAATGGTACAGGGAATTTGATAAATTTGAAGCTCATCTAAAAAGTGAGAACAAGGTTATAGCCGAAAGCCAAACAAGGAGTTTCAACGAAAGTTCTTGGGAGGAAGCATTCGAAACAATTGAAAATGAAATGATGACGCCCATAAGAGAATCATGCTGAATTGAATCTAATGATCCTTACGAAATCGAGAATATACAGATGAATTCATTCTTGAAATCGGCTCATGGGTTTCTCCTTAAACAAGATACTACTCGAAGTCTACTTTTCAAGAATAGCGATATTGTTCTCTTCTTTCAAACCTTGTTGATGACAGATCCCGAAGATTCAAGTAGTTGGATCTCACTCAGATATTCTCACTTGAAAAACTTGCAAGATGAGCTAGCCATAAAGGCTTTCAAAGAGAGTTTGAAAATTAATCCTAAAGATCCCGTATTGGCGATCCTTGGCTTAATTCAAATTAATTGGCTGGAACCAAACCGGCTCGTGATTTATGGGGCTATAGAAAAATGGATTGGCACCTTTTATTCTGATATTTACAAAAGCTAGTCACATCAAACTCTTTTACTTAAGCTCAAGAGGATTTTAGAGTTAACAGTCAAAGGTTTGCTCGAGGAATACGTGGGTTTGTTCGGACTTGGAGCCTTGTATAGCTACACCGAAATGCTGGAGATCTCATTACAGCTATTAGAGGTAACCTAAAACAGTAGAGGTAGACCATTCACTAATTACGATTTATTACCGGTTTTAATTGCATCCACTAGTAACCGACTAGAAGGCATAGAACCCCAAACTAGGGCCAATTTATATTTAACTTCGATAGATAATGATTTCTATTGCATTCGAAGTAATTACGGGCTAATAGAAGCACTGCTTTGTAAAAATGAAATAGAGTGGGCAATGAAGGAAACCATGCATACCATAACCCTCTTGAGACGGATGGCGATACTTACAAGGAGCTACGAACTCACCCGACTAAGTGCGATTTATATGAAGTCTTGAAAACATTTTTCCTTACCAAAGGAAGGAACGACTTATATGAAACAGTATTACAGGGGTATGATATGGATGTATTTAGGACTGAGTTTGATTTTTGAAATTAGAGATAGCATGGTTGATAATAAACATGATCACATGACGTGCATATGCAGTGCTTAACACCGTGTCTTCTTTAGTACGTACCTGCATCCATGAGTTATGAATAACTAGTTAGATCAATAATTCATCGATTATTTAGCAGCTAGAAAGTTTGACGGTATAGCTAGCTGTAAGATTTTGATCTTTGATTGACGCAAATGACAAAAGACGATGAATTGAAACCAACGATTGGGTGGTTTGGTAGAAAATCGTCCACCTGGAGTAAGAACCCAACATATGGAGTTAATTATGCCTTACGATCGAAATTGTCTCGAAGTTGTAACTTAATTAAATCCTCTATCACTGCTATAGTTATCAGATACAAACTTGTGTCAACTCTAGTGTTCATTTTGGCATTATTATCACTATTTACATCTGTACCTATTTTTCCAAAGTTCAACATTAATTCGGGTAAATATGTAATCATATTAGCCGCCAACGAAGGTGGAGGTGTTCTTCAATGGAAAGGTGCTAGAGAATGGTCAACAGAAAGATCAAGCATTGCCAATAAGAAGCACTATGCTACAAAACACGGCTACCACATGGCGATCAAGGACGTTTCTCTTAAAAGAAGGTACACCCACGAATGGAGAGAATCATGGGAAAAGGTTGATATCATTAAACAAACAATGAGACAATTCCCTAATGCTGAGTGGTTTTGGTGGTTGGATTTGCATACTGTTATTATGGAGCCTCAAATAAGTTTAGACGAGCTAATTTTTGATAATCTCCATAACGTTACAGAACGGGATGTTGCATCCTTCAATCCATTGGGCCTGGATGTAGATATCCCCTTTGTTAATTATCAAGAGCCGATTGATATGATCATTACTCAAGATTGTGGTGGGTTCAATTTGGGCAGTTTCTTTATTCGTCGTAGTGAATGGTCTGAAAGGTTACTTGACCTCTGGTGGGATCCCGTATTCTACGAGCAAATGCATAATGCCTGGGAACATAAAGAACAAGATTCTTTCGAATACTTATATAGTGTTGAGCCTTGGATTAGAAGTCGAGTGGCTTTCTTGCCGTTAAAGACAATTAACGCTTTCCCTCCAGGCGCTTGCTGGGATCAAGCCGACGATCCTAGATATTTCTATAGCGAAAAGACCAGAGATTTCTTGGTTAACCTCGCTGGTTGTGCGTGGGGTAGAGATTGCTGGGAAGAGATGGAACGTTACAAGAGTATCAGTCAGAAACTTCAGTCCAAGAAAAAATTCTTCTTTTTTTAAATAAATTCTTTATTTAATGTTGATAAATTGAAAATATAGCATATAATACATACATTTTACTTTTACAGATATTTAAGCTGCATGGCCGCATTGTCCCATTTCGCGATCGCGTTATGTGTGCCCCCCTCCTATACATAGAAAAATATGGCGTTCACATCGCAGCCTTTAGTCATTTCACGACCTCATCGATAATAACCATGACGGCAGAACAGGATAGGATTTTTATATCGTTAAGATCAGAGAATCAGCTGAATAATGAAAAGCCAACTATCTCTCAAATAATTCCTCGAATTATTCAGGAAAGAGGCTCGTTTGTTGAGATTACGGAGGAAAGTCTTATGCATGAGATTGAAGCCTTGAAGTCGAACGACCAATCCATAAACGACCTAGTCAGTGATGATTACCATCAAAAGATAAAGAGGGAAATCGATTTTAAATACGGTGATAAGTTGAATGATGGTTTAATGAGTGACACGGAAGGTCATTTAAAGAAAGAAGAAGATATTATTGATCGGGAAGAGGATATTAGCGATCTTACTCATATCCTTGCTGACACAGAAAAAAATGATAAAGATATGCCTGATGGCCTATCTACTAACACGTGGTGTAAAAGACCGACAAATCAAGAGGAATTTGATAAGGCGAGGACCGAATTGGTGAGGCTTATCGGCGTAGCGCAAAATGAATCAGCCTTAGCTCAAGATTTTGTATCTCTTTTGATTTCTTGTGCAAGACCAGCTGCTGGCACCACATCGATGTCACCCCATTTAAAAAATCATGTCGCGGTTGGTTCATTAGGTGCCGATAAGACGAAAAGTAAGCCCGTGGCCGATGATTCTTTGATTGGAATTGGTTGGAAAATTGAGTCCTTAAATAAGGCATCTGAAGCCATGAATACATCAGCTTCACGATTAAGTTTGGAGGTGGACAAGGAAAAGAATTATTGGAAATCCATTCATTCTATCGCTTCAAGCGGGGAGATTCTATTCAAAGTGAGAAAGGGAGACTCCCGAGGCCTAGGGATCAAATTTGGCTTTGGTGATGCTGGCTCTGATTATAAGGATAAGGGTGTTGCTACTGTGAGGAGAAGAGGCGACGGGTCAATGTATTTCAAAACTAATGGGGAACGCAGAACTAAAGTTGTTCGAGTATCTGTGTACAAGAAAATCGACGGTGAGGTTATAAAACAAGGGGTCTCGTCTAGTGATCTTCTTCTACCCGAGGACAACGTCAATAATGAAATAAAAAATGCAAGAACACTATTATTTGAGGAAGAACTTTTTTATGTTATCGCCACCGAAGCTAGACCATTAACATCACACAGAATATTAATAAACAACGGCAAAATCACTATTGATTTGCAAGACGAGGAGATAGATATCGAGTTTATAAATCCTCATAATGTACAAACCACAGAGGAGGATCAGGCACTAACTAATAACAGGCGTGCTGAGTTAATAGCCACTACATTACGACTGCTGCTTAACTATTCTCATGCCAAACATTTGCGACAAAAGCATTCAGATCCTGAGGCCCTTAAGACCCTTAACAAAAAGCCCCGCCACTCATCTTATATACTCAGGGCCTTGATGTGCTATATCCAACATCACAAGATACTCAAGAAAACAACTCGCGCATTAGATCAGATGGTAGAGAATTTCGATGGAATCTCGTATTCAGTAGAGAAGTATACCAAAAGTATGTCATACCTCGGTAGGATTTTGTTCCCACCTTCTTCTACATGCATTGTGAGCTTTAACGGCGGCGTTGAAGCTAAAATTGTAATTATCTCCATTTTGGCAAATCAACAATCACCTTTATACGATGTTAAGGCATACAAAAAAGAAGATAACACTATTTTGTCTAAGTCGGGATTCTATCAGCTTACTGAATTGGAGGACTGGATAAAATGGATTATTGATAAAAAAGCCGAAAATTGAAAGAAATAAATATATTAGATAGTTAATTGTATATTACATCATCCAATTTGATTTTTATTTTATTATTCTTACACTTTTTTTATACTTTTCATGAATACCAGTTTTCCCAATTTCGTTTCTAACGTCCCAATTAGGCGCTTTGAAGATAGTATTGAATAAACCAGAATACAAGCAATTATGGCTTCGTACCCACCTCTCTTTTTAGCAGGATCGGATTCTGAAGAAGAGCTTTACGATGGTGATTTCTTAATAAGCGAATCAAGTAAGAGCAATGCAATCAAATATGTCAATGAACCATTGTTCATGCCTGATGAGATTGGGGAGCAATCAGATACAGAAATCGAGATCCTGCAACAAAATCAATTGAATAATGATGCAGATGAATTAGAGGATGATATATTTATTACAGAGGTAAATCAGAACTTAAATAACGCAGATAATATACCGGATAACTTTGGATCAGAACGACAGCCCCAATTAGAGAAAGAGGAGGATGAGATCAACCCACAATGTTTAAACCTAGTAAGAGCAGATCCTAAAAAGTACTCTTTCGCTGATATTAGACCAGTAAGTTTATCATTGCCCTTATCATTTCAACATCGAATAGTGAAGGATATATTGGTAGATGATGGTTTGTTGATTCTCGCTAAAGGCTTAGGAATTACACCTATAGCGGTAAATCTTCTACATGCCTTGGACGTCGCAGGTTATGGCTCTGAAGAAACTCCAGAGAAGAGTTTGGTAATCTTGGTAGGTGCAAGGGATGCCGAAAATGAGCGTATTAAAGAAGGACTTCGGGAATTATCAGTAATTGATGGGTTTTACAATAATAATAATAATGATCAAGAGACAAGTATTCCAAGTAGTAAGAGCCGACCAAGACGGGGATTGACAGTTCTTAACAAGGAACAACTCACCGTGGATAAGAGAAGTAAATTATATGAACAGGGAGGAATATTTTCAATCACTTCACGAATTTTGATTGTTGATATGCTGTCGAATGTTATAAACCCCGCAAAGATTACCGGAATGGTTATATTACATGCCGAAAGGGTTACTGCCACATCCACGGAGGCGTTCATTACTAGATTCTATAGGCAAGCAAACAAATATGGGTTCTTAAAGGCTTTATCGGACGTACCAGAAGCTTTTGCAAGTGGATTCTCACCATTGGCTACAATGATGAGGAATCTATTTTTAAAGAAATCGTTTTTATGGCCTAGATTTCATATTGAAGTCCGAGATTCTTTAGTTAAAAGGAAGCGTGATGTTGATAGTGTATCTGTTGTTGAAATAGATGTGCCAATGACAGAATCTATGCGAACTATTCAAACTGCTATTATGGAATGTATCGAAGCCTGTCTTTCGGAACTTAAGCGTGCTAATCCATTCTTGGATACCGAATGTTGGAACATGGATAATGCCTTACACTTCGACTTTAATAGAATTATTCGAATTCAACTGGATCCTATTTGGCATAAAATAGCTTGGAAGACTAAACAGATTGTATCAGATCTTACAACCCTGAAGCAAATGTTAAACGATTTACTAACTTATGATTGTGTTTCCTTTTATCAAACTCTTGAGGCTATCTTGGTTGCTAATACACCTATACCCGGATCGCTGAAGCAGAATCAATCACCGTGGCTATTCATGGATGCTGCCGACACAATTTTTTCGACGAGTAAAATACGTCTTTTCGAAGATTTTAGAGGGAAGGACGGAAAAGGGTATTCAAAGGATAATATCAAACCTGTACTAGAAGAATTACCTAAATGGGAGCAAATAGCTCGGATTTTAGATGAAATTACGATAGAAAGAAGTAATTCAAGAAACTTGTTTGGTCCAGTACTTATTATGTGTCGTGAACGTAAGACGAGCCGACAAATCAAAGAATTTTTAAGATTAATGAAGGGACAAAAGGAAAAAACTTTCCATGAGGAGAGAAATACATACACTGAATTCAGTGCGTATTCCGCCGAGAAAATGATGAACAAGAGACTAAATCAGTATCTTAATTGGAAGGACGGATTTTTGGTAGCCAGAAAAGTTATCATGTCTGAACAAATAGAAGCAGCCAAGGAAGCTCAAAATATTCCAACTTCTACGACGAATAATATACCACAAATCGGTAAAAATGAAATCAACGTTTCAACCAAAACTGGGCGTGCTCCACCGCAGAAGAGAAGACGGATAAGAGGCGGATCAGTGACAATGTCGGATGAAGGTAGAGTTACACCTAAAACTACAGAGTATGTTACACTAGATGATGAAATTGAAACAATTGATGCATTAAAGGAACGAGAAGAGGAAATTTACAGTGACGATGATGTTAAAGAGGAAGAGGAGGAAGAAAAAGAGGATTTTGTAGAAATAGTCGAGCAGACCGATATTTTAGATCAGCTGACAGATAATTTTGAATTACTTGATATGGACGATCTTATTATAGTTCAAAACTATAGTAATGAGACCGATGATATGGTACTTGAAGAGTTGCAACCTTCAGCTATTATTATGTATGAGCCAGACCCAGCCTTTATCAGAAGAGTGGAAGTTTTCCGGGCTAGTAACCCGACGAAACACGTTAAAGTATATTTCATGTATTACGGGCTTTCAGTTGAAGAACAAGGTTACTTGGGTGCTGTGCGTAAAGAAAAAGATTCATTCACAAAACTAATTAGAGAAAAGGCAAACTTATCAATCACATTAACTACTGAAGCTGATAATGATCCTGAATCACGTTTGCTATCAAAGGTAAATTCAAGAATTGCTGGTGGATCAAAACTGATGATCAATAGACAAAAGCGAAATGTTATCGTTGATATAAGAGAATTTCGATCATCCTTGCCATCATTGTTGCACGGTAATAACCTTAACATTTTGCCCTGTATGCTTACCGTTGGAGATTATATCATATCCAAGGATATTTGTATTGAAAGAAAATCATTACCTGATTTAATTTCATCATTCAAGGATGGCAGACTATTTGCACAATGTGAGGCAATGTTTAGATATTATAAAACTCCAATGTTACTGATAGAATTCGAACAAGGTAAATCATTCTCCTTTGAACCCCTTTCCGATCTTCCTGGCCAAACGGGGAACACCAATGCGGCGAAGATGGTTCAAAACGATATTCATTCAAAGATAATTTTATTGGTTACAGCATTCCCGACGCTGAGAATTATTTGGTCATCAAGTCCTTATCAAACTGCTGAAATTTTTGATTTACTTAAAGTGAATGAAGAAGAACCTGACGTAGAATTAGCAGTTTCATATGGTCTTGATGAAACGATGGACGTGAACAATATTGAGAATTATACGGCTATCAACATGCTGAGAAATATCCCGGGGATATCATTATTAAACTATAGAACTATTGTTAATAATGTGGAAAATTTACAAGAATTATGTCAAATGACAGAGTCAGAATTAACTTCGTTGATTGGTATAGAAGCCGCCAGAAAGGCATACCGATTCATTAATAGAAATTTGAGAAAAGAATAGTTAACATTTTGGTTTTTTTTAAGAATGAAAGTTCTATATATTAATGTCTTTCAAAAAATTATCATATTAATAGATTATATAATGCAATTTGAATTCAATGAATTATTCTAGTAACAATGACCACAGACTTTCGGCATCGATATAATCATGATTCACGATGGTTACAAGGTAATAGTCGTCGTAGATATTTTTAAGTAATTCGTAAGAAGGAGTACTCTTTTGATAAAGTCTCTGCCATTCAGTCCAGATACTGAAAGCCTCTTCACTCCAGGCCTTGAAAGATTCTTCTTCGATAATGGTGGATTGAAGAATTTCACGATTTGGGAAAACACCCCATGTCACAGCATTAGCCGAACCTGATGATAAATTCGATTCAAATTCTCCCTTACTGGTTGAAGCGTAATAGCTAATAACATCTTCAATATCATCAATTTTACTCTTTAGCTTTTTCCATTCATTAGCACTAATGAAAAATTCCACAAAGGCCTTTTGAAAAACATAACCATTCTTAGGACCCCAACCAAAAATTTTATCAGAACTCTTGGATGAATTTGTCGCCGGTTGAGATGATACGGTAAAGTAACCCTTTTCATTAAGTTGAATTAATTCTTCTTGAATCAAACTAGTTTCAGGACTAAGACCAACATCGGACCAGGGGATAGCTTCAATTTTACCACAGATATGCTTAATGATAAGATCACTAATATCCTTTGGCGTAGCCGGATAACCCCAAATATTATAAGCTTTGACATTATCAATATGAAGCGAGGGACCATAACCATCAATTTCACCATAAGCTGGTGATCTAGAATCACCAAATCTACCATTAGGGAAATCATCCCATGTAGCTTCTCTACCTAATTCCCCCTCACCGGTTGAAATAGCCATTGCATCATCAAATGATCTTTGTACATTAGGATTACCGGCATCAACAGCATCAGCGAGGAAACTAAGATTTTTGATACCCTTTCTAATTTCGTCAACGATGATCTTGTTATCAACGTTTAAACTTGATGACCTTCTAGTTTTCTTGGCTACTCCGAGGGGAATAACGCCACCTTCCGATTCTTCAATGGAAGATTCAGAGGGCGAAAGAGCTAAAACTTTGGAACCCTCAAGGACGAGGGCGACAGATTTTTCAAGATTTAAAGTATAGAAATGGAACCCTCTGACTCTACCCTCAGTCTTTTCGAAAATTTCACTAATCATATCAATCAAGACTTCAACACCAAGTTGTTTGACCTTATTATCATCACCAACGGGGATTTCATCTAATTTAGCAAGAAGTTCGTTAGGAATACTGGCATGACTTAACTTGGCGGTTCTGAGGAATGATTGGTAAGTGTTTATGGGCATTAAACCGGGGAGAATAAGGATATCATTGAAAGCGCCTGATTCGTGATCACGCAGGGATTTTTCCCAAGCGACAAATTTGGAAGTATCATAACATACTTGAGTAATAATAAAATCGGCTCCGGCCTTTACCTTTTCGACTAAATAAGGGATATCATTATTGGCATTTTGATTAGAGCTATCAACACCATCCACATGACCCTCAGGATAACCAGCGACACCAATAGCGAAAAAGTCGCCATGAGTCTTTTTGATATATTTGACTAAATCAACAGCGTGGTGGAATTCCGTTGATGATGATGTCCAGTATTCTTCACCACGAGGCGGGTCACCTCTTAAAGCCAGGATATTTCTAACGTTAAGTTCACGAGCCTTATTCAAGGCCGAGTCTAAAATCTCCTTGTCCATATTGGTACAGGTAAGATGGAGACAAACATCTGAACCAATTTGATTACGACAAGCGGCGGCTAAATCAAGGGACTTTTTTGCGGTTGATCCACCGGCACCCCAAGTTACAGCAACGAAAAGGGGTCCAAAGATGGACATACGTTCAATACGAGCATGAAGATTTTCGGTACCCTAATAAAGTTTGTTAATAAGACAATATCTTGAATTCACAGATTCGCTTCCGTTGATGATAATTTTTCATTTCTTAACGGTTAAGGCATCCCGCATACCCCTTAACATCAAGTCATATATAATGAATCAAAGAGAAAAACCAAAAAAACATACCGACTGGGTCTTAGGAGGGAAGAACTCATATGAGAAGTAAGGTTTCTCAGGGTCAAGTGCCCTGATGGTATCTACGATTTTCGACATTATGGCGATGATTGTGGCACACAAGACAGAGTATGTATGAGGCACCGGCAAAGCCATGCAGAGTGGAAAAGTCCAGCTGGGCCCGAGTCATACATGATCTGTGCGATCTGTGGGGGTGCATACTGCATGGGTCTTTCGAGTGGATCATATATTATAAATTCTATTCCAAAGGTATATTACATATAGTAGCATAGAAATACAGAGAATAAAAAGGTCGGATAAAGTTTCCAAGAAAAAATGTACACAAAAATGTACACAAAATTGTACACAAAATTGTTATATTAAAAAGTTTTTTTTTTCGTCTACACCTACTTTTGATTTTTCTTTTGGAAAAAGTCAGCAATCAAGAAGGCGACATCCAAACTTTGAGTCAAACTCAATCTAGGATCACAAACGGTATCGTATCTCAAAACTAAATCCTCTTCATTCCTGTCACTACTACCACCAATACATTCAGTGACTTCTTCACCGGTCAGTTCCAAGTGAACACCACCGAGGTTAGAACCCATTTGTTCGTGAATCTTAAGCGCAGAGACAATTTCGGAAACGACATCATCGACGTGTCTGGTCTTGTAACCGTTAGATGCGGTTTGAGTATTACCGTGACAGGGATCCGAGATCCAAACGACCTTATGCCCAGCATTCTTAACGGCTTCAATATGACCCGGTAGTAATGAGTCAATCTTATCCTTACCGTAACGGGTGATAAGGGTAACTCTACCAGTCTCCTTCTTAGGATCAACGATAGCTAATAAATCAGCTAATTCTTGAGCCTTCATACTAGGACCGACCTTGATACCAATGGGGTTTTGAACACCACGGAAGAATTCAACGTGAGCACCGTCAAGCTGTCTAGTACGATCACCGATCCAGATAAAATGGCCTGATGTATTGTACCAATCCTTACCACCAGTTTCAGGGTTTTTGAGTTCTCGGGTAAGACTTTGTTCGAATTCAAGAAGAAGTGCTTCATGAGATGTGAAGAAATCGACCGAAGATAAAACTGATGAAGTATCAGCACCGATAGTAGTCATAAATTTTAAACTTTCAGTAATTTTACTAACAATTTCTTGGTATCTCTCCTTGGTAGTTTTACTTTGAACATGATTTAATGTCCAGTCAAAGGGTCGGTGAAGATCAGCGAACCCGTTGGATAAAGAGCCACGAATGAAGTTAAGAGTGGCAGCCGAATGGAAATAAGCCGAAACTAATCTTTCAGGGTCAGGTACTCTTTGATCAAGTTCAAAGCCATTAATATTATCACCTCTGAATGAATGAGTTTCCTTACCGTCAATCATTTCGGTTAATTTAGATCTAGGTTTGGCGTATTGACCGGCAATTCTACCAATTCTAACAATGGGTAAACCGGTACCGTAAATGAGCACCAAAGACATTTGTAACAAAACCTTCAACTTGGCTTCAATTTTTTCTTGGCTACAGTAATTGAAGAGTTCAGCACAATCACCACCTTGTAAAATGAATGCTCTACCCTCGGCGACTTGCTTTAATTTATTCCTCAAATCGTGAATTTCATTGGGATGAACGAGCGGGGGTAAGGATTCTAATTTTTCAAGCGCAGATTCAAGGGCCTTGTAATCATCATAAACAACGTCCTGAGTAATGGGCTTTGATTGCCATGAAGTTGGGGTCCAAGCGGGCAAGGCGCCGTCATCGGTTGATTGCAATGAGGCCATTGTGGGACGTGCGGCACCCATATCATTTGATTTTGATCGTAACTTGGCGGCGCTCTTAGCGGCATCACTAGTCTTTATCTTTTCGGGATCCGCAGGTACGAAAACGGGAGGGCACATGTTGATAATATGCTGATATATATAGGTTGATAGTGAGAAGATGTTAATCCGGCGAGAAGGAAAAAGTCGCTCCGTAGTGCATGATCCATCCAAATCAAGAGATGTGATGCGGTTTTGGCGCGGCTTGATCCCGGGTAAATGGGAGCCATTATCTTCTATGAGTTGCCCAAGCAAGGCTTAAACACAAGATAGCACATCAAATACAAACAACGTAATAACATTTCTTTTAAATATTCAAATATGTCACATCAAGACGAAGATATCAAGTGCTGGATTTGTTTAGGTACGGCACACGAAGAGCCACCGAGCGGTCAGTCTCACGATTGGAAACGTCCCTGTCAGTGCAGTCTAGTAGCCCATGAAACATGTCTTTTATCATGGGTTAACCAAACCGGGGCGAGTCCCTCGAAACAAGTTGCTCAGGATAAGATATATACGATCCCCTGTCCGCAATGCAAGTCGCCTATTTATATATGTGATCGTAATGCCATGTCGGTGGTTTTACAACAACTTAACCGATTACAAAGTGGACTATCCAATACGGTTCGCCGACTCATTTACCTTAACGTTATCACTACAGTGACGTCCAGTATATGTGTGATCACATACAGTACATTCTATATGATTGGGTCTTATGCGGTACAATTGCTTTGTCCTGCAGATATGGCATGCCAGGTGCTGGGTCTAAAACGAACCACCCTTGGAATAAGTTTCGTACCAGTAAGTTTTCGGCGCATGTTTTATATTCCCCTGATCCCTATTACGTTAGCGGTATCAAGAGGGAATTCAACTTTTGGTCGTTTAATTTTAAATTTAATTCCATTCAGTGTCGTTGATCGTAATCATACATCGTTTGCTTCATTATCCGGTCCCCGACTCACTGTAGTATTATTACCTTATATTAGAATTGCTTACGATTTCTTTCATGATCGGTACTTGGCTCCTAAACTTTGGAAGGCATTAGTTTCAAGACCTATTGACGCTACACATACAGAAGCGCTTGATCGTGAAGCCGCTGAGGGTCTAGGATTTCAATTAGACGTTCAAATTGCCGGTGATGGTCAAGTGGAAAATAACGAAAATATCGAAGACGTCAATGGTGGCCAAGCTGGGTTATTGAATGCTCAACTAGGTATACCTACTGATGGATTTATTGAATTTCTATGGCGCAAGACTAGTCAAATTATGCGACTAGTTTCACCGATATTCGCGCCACTTGCACAGGAAAATCGTAATATTTTAAAATTAATCGCTGGTCGTCAATTAGGTCCGCTGAGATTAGTTAATGGTATATTAATGCCATATTACAGTGCATCACTCGGTGCAATTTTGTCTTATGTGCCTCTGATACGTAAATTATTGCCTAATAAGTTTATAAGGAATATTGTATGTGGATGTTTGTTGGTACTAGTTAAGGATTTACTTAATATTTATCTTCGCGCAAGAGCCTTTGATGCCGGTGATAAGAGATCTATTTTGAATAAAAGTGAATTAAGAAATTATGATTCATTACAATTACCGCCGGGTGATAACAATCACGCAGATGATTTGGCTGACAACCTGAATATTGAACCAGGTTTGGAAGAAAATGATGATGGTGATTGGAATTTAAATATGCAAGTTAATTTAGCATGGGAATAGTTAATTTATTATTTCGTATTATATAAATACTTTATCATTTTCAAATAAGAAATATTTATCGTCTTGTAATGGTACTATATACTTCGACATCGGTGACGGCGACATCAGCGACGCCGACGCTAACGAAGATGGTGTCTGTGATTGGAGGGGTGATGATCCGTATATTGACGGTGAGGTAAGTGTGTATTCTAGCGGAGGCAAATCTGTGATATTCCATAATGCAATCCTTGAGGGTGGCGGCGGCACATGAGGCCGCGTAGGGTATAGATCGGACATCCTCGCTGACTCAAAGGGTGGTAGCAATGCAAAGGAGGCGTCATTATTGTGATGCTGAGAGGTTTGATTTGTGAATTCTGAAATATCACAACGGAACAACGATACCGAAGGATCAATATTAAATATACCAGATAAATCCGGACATGCAAGTACCTCTTGACGAAATTCAATTAACGATATCCGTTTAAAGGGATTGATTTCGAATACCCTTTTCAGTATACGAATTATCGATAATGGTAGTGGTATGATTTGACGAAGCGTACGACGTTTATGCATAAAATCACTGAAAATTGGGTCATCCATATAACAAGCTCTCTTCCAAGGGTTAATACCACATAATAAATTGACTAATATAACACCTAATGCCCAAATATCGGTCTTCGACGTTTCATAAACATAAGTAGGCGGATCCTGGGTAGTAAATACTGATTGTGGAATTGTACTCAAATAGTACGGCAAGTTCTCACGAATGGTCTCTGGTGACATATATGACCATGACCCCGTACCAACATCACTAGTATATTTCGAGCAAGAAGCCAAACCAAAATCAGCCAATTTGACTGAAGATCCATTATTCTGTAGTAGGATATTTTCGGGTTTAATGTCACAATGATAAATCCCTGATTTATGACAATGTAAGATTGAATCTATAATCTGTAAAAAAACCGACCTTATCATCGAAGCATTAGCCTTAACGGGAGAATAAATATGTGACTTGGTTATAGCATCAAACAAGTCAAGGTCACAGTATTCCAAGACGAGAAATATATGAGTTGATGAATAATAAGTTGAATGAACATTCAGGATATTGCCTGTAGTGTCATCCCGTGATAACTTGAGGTGCATAATGGCTTCACGGAATCCCGAGGGATAAGCCGCCAAGAGACTTAGATCGTTTAGATCAATATTTGATGTACAAAGCGGTTTACAGTCAATGATGGTAGTATTATCTATCGGCTGGGGGGTTAGAGGAGCGGGTCCTGTTTCCTTAGTATCAGAATCCACGTTAAGCCGCGTAGATTTCTCTACCGAAGGGGGGTTCAAAGGGATGGCCTTGATGGCGTACTGGCTATTATTGATAGTAGACCCAGCACCGTATACGGTACCATAGGCACCTACACCTAAACAGTGCGTAATGGTCAGTGAGGTAACACCCAACGAGCAACCAATAGGGTGGTTCTGAAGGTTTGGCCGACTGACGGATGGCGCCGGTGTGGGTGTGAGAAAGAAATTGTTGGCCAACGTCGATGTAGTTTGGGGTAGGGAAGATATCATAAAATTCATGATGAGAGAAGACGAAATTAAAACAAATAAATAAAAACCCCTGTATTAAATGAAAAGCACAATATAAAACGTAAAACGCGGCAGGTTAATAGTCTAGCAAACGATAACTTAGACGACAATGGTGTGTTAACGACCAATATGGATACAAAAGCAAATATGAAGAAGAAAAATAGCAAGTGGGATAAGAAGTGGATATATATGAGATTACAGTTAACAAGTGCAGACAGGGTCCTCAAAGTTAATGACGGCTCATCAACCATATCCTGGCACGAGTGCCTAATTTGGGGTCATTCGTATGTTAGGTCCGGCGATAACGGCAATTAGCCAACTCCAAGGTTCCGGCCTGTGTAACAAGCCCCACCACGCCGCGCATATTGAGGCGTGGTTTCCTACCTGATCAGGCGCGTCCGGTCGTGAACCATGCGCGGCGGGATGCAGTTTGCGGCTCGTCAGGGGCCAGGGGAGGGGGATTTTACGGCGAACCCGCAAACCCGCGGTGGTTCGCCGCCTATATTATTGCTTCTTAACACGTCCAGATCGGTTCACCCATGAAATTGACACCCAATTGAATACTCCCGCGTTTACTTCGTTGGGTTTACCTTGTCAATCATGATTACGGCTCGACCGGGATAAACTCAATCCACTAAAACCGCCATTGCGGCATTTCTTGTAGATCATTTTCACCCTCTTTTCGTCTCTCGGCCTCGCGGCTTCATTATGGTTTGGCGGCGTATTCTCGTACTCTAATCCAGGACGTGCTTTGAACGATGAGCCCCCCCGGATGGGGTATCGTTGTCAATAAACTTGATGGCTTGGCACCGCCTAGCTGATCGGGGGGGATCGTGCCTCCCGTACGCAGGAGGGCGGCGGCATTCAATCGAAATTTAAAAAAACCAGCCGTATGCCAATCGCGGACAAGCTTACTTCTTGCCTGCCACAGAACCATTAGCGCCTCACGATAGTTGATTTATTTCCCTGCCTGTGCCTTTGACAGGTGTCTTCTTATGCTTGCCTCTCCGCTTATTATTGCCATAAACCCACAACCCTCGCTCACATACCCCACGTCAATCAAATGCAATAGTTAAACCTTACTTATTCAGTCAACCGCTGAGTATAAATCCATTATTCTGTTAGTTCCCGATTCTCTAAGGCGTCTCTGCCTCTGCCTTCATTTTCCCCACATTTAGTTAAATCTCAACAAGGCTTTCCTTCCGCTCTGGATTATCCCAACAAGGGGTTAACTCGGCGTGCATAAAATTAACTACTACTACAATCATGCCACATGTAACAAAATCATTTTTCGTTTGAAATAATCATATAATCTTATTATAATAACTAAACGAAATTAAAAAAATAAAAAAAGAAAATAAAACAAAACGTCAAAAAAAGAAGCAAAAAAATTCTAGAAGAAAAAAAGTGTGGCTGTTAAACAAACAACCAACCAAACAGTATAGTACAATGCTTTAAACTTTGATTCATGCAGTCTAAAAAGAAAATAAGTTAGTCAACTGTTCAGCTTTGATAAAGTCAAACTTCCTAATTGGTATTCCTCGCGACATTGCGTTATTCACAATTTTAATTTTTTTAATAAAAATATCAGAAACGAAGAAAACTTCAGGTTTTGGCTTCATTTACCGGGGTCTTACTTCCGGCTCATAAACACGGACCATGTGTATCATCATAAAATGGATAATGCAAGCCACAAGGGTACAAAATAAAAAAAGGTGATAGTGATAAAGAACATACTCTAATCTGAATAAATGTTAGAAAATTGTTCAAAAAACAATAAAATCGCTCATGGCAATCATTAGTTTTAAATTTAAAAATCATATGTAATAATCAAAATCAGAAACGAAGAAAACTTCAGGTTTTGGCTTCATTTACCGGGGTCTTACTTCCGGCTCATAAACACGGACCATGGGTATCATCATAAAGATTATTTTCAATGTGAAAATTAAGGATAATTGAAAGGAAGAAAAGAACTTACGGTTTAAAAAGATGCGAATGATCTTGTTTATGAATAAATAATTAAGGGGGTTTAGAAATCACTAAAGAAATTAAAGGTCAGTAAACTTTCAAAGTATTATTAAGCCATTTAATCCTCGAAACCTCTTTCACTAATAAATTACTTGATTAATTTGAATCAGAAACGAAGAAAACTTCAGGTTGTTGCTTCATTTACCGGGGTCTTACTTCCGGCTCATAAACACGGACCATGTGTATCATCATAAAGAAACAAGCATCATAGTTTGAAAGGCTTTGGGAATAAAAAAAGATTAGTAACATACCATTCAAGTGAATAATCGTAAAGTCGTAAAAAGAGAATAAAATGCAAAAGAGAATAATAACGAAATCAGGTTAACGATCATTTTCAGCGGAAAGTAATTGATCACGATTACCAACATTTCTCTTAGCATGATCTTCCTTTAATTTGTCATTAATTAATTGAGTCGTCTTTACGGCAAAATCGTAAGCAACGTTAACACAATTTAAAATAGTGTAAGCTTCAACTCTTAAACCGCCCGATTTCAACATTTGACAGATATCACGATTCTTATTAACGGTAATAGTCATGTCACCACCACTGAGCATTAATTCTTGTGCGGTAGCATCAACAATAACGGCTTGAGGATCAGCGGGTTCAGGCAAAGTATTTGAACCATCTTCAGCGGTATCTAATTGAAAGAACGAAAAGGTCGAACAAATAGGAATATGAAGAATGGAAAGGGGAACAGGATTGCGTTCATCATAAGAGTGGAAAATAACTTCTTCACCGTCGACAGAGACATCAGGTTTACGGAAATGTAATAAACCAGCAATGACAGAGGTACAGATAGCGTCAACTAAGCCACCATCATAATCGAGTACATGAACATCGGCTCTAATATTCCAGACCTTCTTTCCGGCGACAATACAAAGACTCTCAAGATCAAGGGAATTTGATCTTCTAATGGCCTTTTCAATCATACGAGACATGATTACCTCATCATCGGATTGACGATTATTTTCAAAGAGGGGTGAGGCCATAGAACTGATATCAGTATTAATGGTGAAACCACCCTCAAACGGACGATCTTCACGAGGTTTAACGACCTCGGCTGAGATTTTGGCGACAACCCAAGTGGAGCCAAGTTTGACTTGAGCGTGTCCGTACTCGGATCCAAAGGATAAGTCTACTTTACGGGGTTCGTTGAACGAACGACCGTCCAGCCGTTTGTTTTCACGGAGGGCCTTAGAAATGAACTGGCTCTCATTAAGAGAAACAGTCTTACCAATGGCCATTGTGTATGTGTGTGTGTGTGTGTAATGAAGTGGGGGATATATATGAATTGGGAAAAAAGAGAAGGGTGACAGTGAGACAGGGAGAAAATCTGGTTTTAAGCACAGGGCGAAAAAAAAATCTGGTCCCCTGAGCCGTGAACACTCCCAACTGGACAGCAGGGTAATCGCCTTGCTAGTTAAACCCTACTCCATAAACACCCCAGGAACCGGCATGTGCGGCATAGTGCGGCGTTGGGACGCGGTGGTTGGTGATGCGGCGTAAAGCGATTTGTGTTGTGTTGGGAAATGGGCTGATGTCAGCGGTTACGTCAGCTCAAGGGGCTGGGTTTCGCTCACATCGTATATTTCGTGTTTGTTGGCGTGTTGGGAGGAGTGTATATATTCACCGCTCTCTGTCGGGGCCACTCTCATCATCTGATACGTACACATACACATACACATATACGTACACATACACTCACCATGTCCCCCGAACCCGTCTACATTGTTGCCGCCTCCAGAACCCCCATTGGTTCCTTCCTTGGTGGTCTTGCCTCCCTCACCTATGTCGATCTTGGTGCCCACGCTGTCAAGGGTATGTTTTGATTGTTTCGGATCTTATGATCTGCTGCATGGGGTTTCCTGATCGCATTGAGTCGGTTTTTTTCTAACCCATTTATAGCTGCCCTTGAAAAGGTCCCTCAATTAAAAGCTGAAGACGTTGAAGAAATCTACTTTGGCTGTGTTCTCTCAGCTAATGTCGGTCAAGCCCCCGCTCGTCAAGTCGCTCTCAAGGCTGGTCTCACCGAACAAATTGTCGCCACCACCGTCAACAAGGTCTGTGCTTCTGGTATGAAGGCTATTATGCTTGGTGCACAAAATATTCTCACTGGTTGTGCTGACGTCGTTGTCGCCGGTGGTGCTGAATCGATGACCAACGTTCCTTACTACTTGCCCTCTAACCGTTCCGGTTCCAAGTTTGGTGGTGCTACCGTTGTTGATGGTATTCAACGTGACGGTTTATTCGATGCTTACGATGGCCAAGCCATGGGTGTCGCCGCTGAAGTTTGTGCTGAAGAACACGAAATCTCTCGTGAAGAACAAGATGATTTCGCTATTGCCTCTTACTTAAAGGCCCAAAAGGCTCACACTGACGGTAAATTTGCTGGAGAAATTGCCCCCATTACCATCGCCGGTGCTCGTGGTAAACCCGATACTGTTATCTCCGTTGATGAAGAAGCCAAGAACTTGGACGAAAAGAGACTTAGATCCGCTCGTACCGTTTTCAAGAACAATGGTACCGTTACTGCTCCTAATGCTTCCCCTATTAACGATGGTGGTGCCGCTGTTATCCTTATGTCCGCCAAGAAGGTCGCTGATCTCGGTATCACCCCCATTGCTAAGATCTTAGGTTGGGGTGATGCCGCTCACGCTCCCGTTCGTTTCACTACCGCCCCCGCTCTTGCCGTCCCCAAGGCCCTTAAGCACGCCGGTATCACTCAAGATCAAGTTGATTTCTTTGAATTCAATGAAGCCTTCTCCGTTGTTGGTCTTGCTAATACCAAGATTCTTGATATCCCCGCTGAAAAGGTTAACGTTTACGGTGGTGCCGTCGCTTTAGGTCACCCTCTCGGTTGTAGTGGTGCTCGTGTCGTTGTTACTTTATCTTCTGTCTTAAAACAAGAAAATGGTAGCATTGGTTGTGCCGCTATCTGTAACGGTGGTGGTGGTGCCTCCGCTATCGTTATCCAACGTGTTTAATTATAGCCTACCTCTCTCCCGTCCCAGAAAAAAAAATATAATGAAATTATTTCGCATCTGATATAGAATTGCGTGATACTAATTTCTTTATTTATTATTTATTTTATATATATATATTTTAGTTTTTCCTCATTAAAATAAATGTGCTATTCTACAATCTCATCTGATTTCATTTCAGAATTATTTCTCCCAATCATCCTCCCGAGACAGTGCATATACATTTACAGATATCGCAGATCAAAGATAATTAAATTTTTCAATTTACATATTTCTTCGTCTTTAATAACGTTTAATAATATTATTCTCTAATTAAGTTACTAATGAGGCCATTCAAACAGGCTTTATCTTCAGGTACCAGGTGCATGCTGACACTACCACTATACGTTAACTCTATAACATTAGTTCGGCAATTAAGTTCAAATGATGCGCCTCCATCATCATCATCATCATCATCATCATCAAATAAAAGTCCCAAACTATTCACACCAAGAAACAACTCTACTTCTCGGAAACCCTGGCAAGAAAATTTTCCTCAGGATGTGAAAAAGGAATCAAGTGGTAGACCATATAAAGGAAAAGGCGGCGCCGGTGGTGGTCGATTCAGAGTTAGTAGAGCCGATGAAGCGAAAAATGGTGCTATTAAATTAGTTCAAGATATTTTGAATTCAGATACTTATGCCAACAAATCTGGTCTGAGCGATGAAATGAAACAACTGCAGGGTGAAGTGAGAAATGCCTTTATTTCTCCCTCCGATACTGATAACTTACAAGCATCGTTATCCGGTAGTGGAGAAACGGCGGGGTTTATTATTCGATCTCGTAAGGAGTATTTGATAGTCGCTGAATATGTCATCGGTGAAGTTCATAAGTTATTAATCAATAATCGCACTGGGGAACAAATCAATAAAGTTACATTTGCAGAAGCATTCATTACCAGCTTGACGGCTATATTAGAATTCAGTAGAGATGTTTCTACGTTGAATATTAGACGTGATAAGTCATTATTTCCCTCGCGACAGGTGTTTAGAAAAGTCGCAACAAGTTTCTTTAACAGATTGACGAATGTGCAATTAATGCAAGAATTTAGCGCAAGATCAGGTGATTCTATTGATAGAAGAGTTAATAAAGTTCCTACATCGCCCAGTTTATGGGCCTGTCAACAAGTCTTTCATAACCCGCAAGCGCTAGAAGATGTTATTGATGAAACGGAGAGAATGGTATTATTTAACGGTGAACCAGTTGATAAATTTAATGCCCTCAACTTAGTATTGGTTCAAAGTTTTATTAAATATATGCATGTGAGGGCCGGTTACGCGACACAAATATCAAGTGTAAAATCGTTAAATTTATCTGAACCCGTTGAATGGTTCCCCCATGCTCGTGCTATCCCCCGTAAAGTAATCATGCACGTTGGCCCTACAAATAGTGGCAAAACATATAATGCACTTCAACGGTTAATGTCAGCCAAGACGGGTTGCTATGCTGGTCCATTAAGATTATTAGCTCGTGAAGTTTTTGAGAGACATCAAGCTCAGGGTATTCGGTGCAATCTTGTAACGGGCGAAGAAGTCGTTGAGGATATTGATGAAAATGGAAATACGGCCGGTATTACCTCATGTACAGTTGAAATGGTAAGTACTACAAAGCCATTGGACGTGGTCGTAATCGATGAAATTCAATTAGTTTCTGATGAACAACGTGGCTGGGCTTGGACTAATGCTTACCTTGGTGTTCAAGCCAAGGAAATTCACTTATGTGGTGAGGCCAGTGTTATCCCCTTAATTAAAGGGTTGGCCGAGATGATAGGTGATGAATTCGAAGTCAGAGAATATCAAAGATTAAACCCGCTTGTCGTACAAAAGAAATCATTAAAGGGTGAATTAGAATCAATTCAACCCGGTGATTGTATTGTGGCCTTTTCAAGAAAAGAATTATTTGATTTGAAGTCAATAATTGAGGAAAGAAATGGTCTTAAATGTGCAATTATTTACGGTTCATTACCTCCGGAGTCGAGAGCTAAACAAGCTCAAGATTTTAATAATCCCGATAATGATATTAATGTTCTTGTTGCATCCGATGCTATTGGTATGGGTCTTAATTTAAGTATCAAGCGGGTAATTTTCTCCAAGACTGATAAATTCGATGGGTTCGGTCAGGTTCCCCTAGCGTTCCCCTTCATTAAACAAATTGGTGGTAGGGCAGGTAGATACAAATCATCTCCAATTGGCCAATCGTCTTCCTCTTCCTCGGCTGATTCCATGGTTTTACCAACAGTTGATAGTCCTGGTAGCGTCACAACTTTATGGAGTGAAGATCTTGAATACGTTCGTGAGGCAATGGCTAGTCCTATTGTTAATTTAAAGAGAGCTGGTCTATCACCGATGGATGAACATATAATTACATTTGCTAATGAATTTCCGGCTGGAACTAGTACAAGACAAATTCTAATTGCCATGGGTCAAGCTGCTAAATTATCAGAGACATTTTTCTTATGTAACTTTGAATCTTTATTAAGCATTGCATCTGTTTTGGATATGATTCCAAATTTAACTCTAGCCGATAAACTTAAATTATTAAAGGCTCCCGTCAAGGAAAAGATCTCTTTATGTTTCCAAATGTTTGCTAAATTGGCAATAATTATCGCCAATGGCAGGATTGTCAACTTGGCGGAAATTAATGGTATCGATTTGCCGTTGTTAAAGCTTAACGGTCAAAGATTAGGTATGGATGAGTTAAATCGTTTAGAAATTTTGCATAGTAATATTTCACTTTTCTTATGGACTTCTTATCGATTCCCTGTAAATTTAGTGGATAGAAAGGGTGCTATGGAATTAAAAGTCTTATGTGAACAAAAGATTGATGAAGCCTTGGCTCAAACTAGAAATGAACGTGAGAAAATGTCAAAGATTAGAAAAGAAAAGTCGCGCAAGAGTAAGCGCTCCTTCAATTTCTCCAATTGAAGTGTATATAATATAGAATTAAATATAACTACTGTAAATAATAAATAAAAAGATACATAAATATATTATTACTTTCCTTGCTCAGGTACACGATTAATAACTGAACCTGTCTTGAGACCAGATTGGATATTTCCTAGAACTCTTAACTCTAATTTATAGAGGGTCTCTTGAGTAAAAGTACCAATGTGAGGAAGTAATGTGACATTTTCATTTTCTAATAGTCTAGGATGGATAACTGGTTCTTTTTCAAAAACATCTAAACCGGCACTGAAGATTTTACCACTTTCTAAGGCATCTACAAGAGCTTGTTCATCAATAATAGGGCCACGGGCAGTGTTTATAATGACAACGCCATCTTTCATCTTGGCAAATTCATTGGCTCCGATAAGACCACGGGTAGAATTATTAAGAGGGCAGTTCACACTAATAACGTCACTAGTAGCTAAAAGTTCATCTAAGGAAACATACTTTGCGTCAGCAGGATTCTTCTCCTTTCTAGCCTCGTTTCTATTATAATAAATAACATTCATTTCAAATGCCTTAGCCCTGACACTGAACGCGGCGCCGATACCGCCCATGCCGATAATACCAACAGTCTTCCCCTCGGGGTCGTAACCTGGAATTACATCCTTACGGAAATTATTGGCCCTCAAATTATTCTCGGCAGCTGTTGATCTTCTCAAAGCTGCGAGCATAAGCATAATGCACACATTAGCGGTAGCCTTGTCAACAACCTCGGGAGTATTCGACACTTGAATATCTCTCTCAGCACAAGCATAAGGGTCAATTTGATCGTACCCAGCACCATTATGACACAAGAATTTGACGGTTTCAGGTAAGGCTTGAATCAATTCGCGATTGTAAACACCAACATATCTTGCTGACATATAAGTGTGAAAGATGGCCACCACACCATCAAATTTTCCGGCCTTTAAATCAGCGATATATTCCTCACGAGTCGTGGTAGGTGAAACTTCTTTCAATTCTGCAAAAGATTTAAGATCTTCCCATTCCTTTTGAGCGTGAGTGATATCACCACAAAGCAAAATAATTGGTTGGGTCATTGTTAGATAATAGGTGTTATCTTCACGTGGAGGTGGGGGTTCTAGATGGGAAATTGTAGATCTGGGGAGTATTTTTGCCGTAAATCTCCATATTTCGAACGGCTCGGTTGCAAGTTTTAGCAATATCAAGCTGTAAAGTCAATGAACAGAAAAAAAGATATTGGCCAAAAATTAGGAACTGTATATAGTATTGGTACATACAATCCGGTAAAATAATTGCGCTCCAAAAGAGTTTTATTAAATTTATAAAATCTTATATATCTAACTATGTACAGAATATCTATGGCATAACATAATCATACTTACATATCTATAATGAGCCTTATTGTGTTTATCAGGCAAGGCCTGTGAATGATGTTATAAGAACTTCACTTTTTCTACTCTTGATATTCGCTCAACTTTCTAATAACTTCATCATGAACCATTTGCGCCGCCTTTCTATCAGTGGACACAGCAACACAATTCCCGCCTTTTTCTAATAGTTCCGAGCCTTCAGGGACTTGCATGATACGATATTGACTGCCAATCATATCAGCGGCCATGAAGTGACCCTCGCGGTTGTTGGTTCTATCAATAAGTTCTTGAGGATCAGCGTATAAGAAGGCGAAAATCACCTTGACATTAGAGCCCGTTTCTTGGTTAGCGGTATTCACAGCTTGTTCAATAGTATCTCTGTAAACTTTCTTCAAAGCTGAGCATGAAGCTACCACTGAGATACCGCTCTTCTTTGAGCTATTAATAGCACTTTCATGCGCGGTCTTGGCTACCAATTTCAGCCATTCCCATCTATCATCATCAGTCAAAGGGAAACCGTCAGACATCTTCTTAATATTTTGAGCTGGGTGTAATTGGTCACCTTCAATGAATGTGGCCAACTCGGTGGTCTGGTCTTTGTTGATAGTGGACACCATCAGTTCACTTACTGTGGTTTTTCCTGTTCCCGCGGGTCCACCAACGATAACAATAGTGGAAATATTATCAGAAATGTAAATCATTTATCTAAGGTTATATTGGCTCTTGTGATTTGAAGGTGATATCGTATTTTACGTATCAAGTGGGCAGAAAAATGAGGCCTGGATACATGAGTTAAAAGACCCGGATCATCTTTCTCGATGGGGTAGACCCCCACGCGCGCCCGCCTTCCCTTCCCCCCACACACACACACACATATTCCATCTCAGCCCCACCCTGCAGCATTCACCCAGCTTATTCAGATTCGGTTCCAAACATTTTTATTTATACGGATATATCGAAGACTTTTTTTAGATTCTTTAAAGAGAGAATAGATTATTGTTCTTAGTGCCGTGTTTCAGTGTACATCCATAATTCAAAATTTTGGCGCCTTCTATTAATAGATTAATAACTTTTCTTTTTAAATTTATTCTATCTGCAAGCTGATTCGTAGAGGAAAATTAAATATAAATAAAAATAAAAATGAATATATAACATGAATATGAAAATGAAAAGAAAAATATAAAAACACCTATCCTCGCTGGATATATTAAGCAGAAGAAGATTTGATAAGGCCTTGATCGGTGCTACATTTCATTCAACAGATCTCTATCCTTCTGAGAAACGCCACCATCATCAACCACCTTATCATCATCTTCATCATGACTGTTGGGGTCCTTACCCTTTGAATGCTTAGAACCATCATCAATTCTCCGCTTGACTTCATTCGCCACCCTCATACCATCAGTGACTAATCCATCAAATACATCCTTTAAACTATTTCTGAATTGATTATTATCGGCACCGAGTAATGATTGACTAGATTTTCTAAGGTTGGCCATAGATGATAACGGAAGAGATTTAGAGAAAAACATTTCAAGGGTCTCTTCAGATAAAATTACCATACGGAAAGTCGGTAAATCAATTGACAAGGGATGCGACGGGTCTAAAGCAGCATTATTATTAACCATATCAGGATTGGTCTTTTCATCATCTTTATCGTCTGAAAGATCAATTAAAGTTTCCTGTTTTTCGGGACTCGCATATTCGAAACAGCGTTGAATAAATGATGATACCGCACTTAAATAACGAGCTGATTGTTCATGTAAAATGTTTTCTTCATCATGTTTTGTATCAAAGATAGGTGGGCTTGCTCTATTTGTTTGAATCGAAGATGAAGATGCTTGAACTGACTTAATTGATTTGCCAGATTTCATCGATTTAATTGATTTAGCATCATTATCATCAAACAATACACCATCATCATGATCATCGTAGTTATCTTGATTATTATCACTTTGAGCCTTCTCTTGCTCTTGTTCCCAAATCGATAACTGCTGTAATCTTCTTTGGGCTAACTCATCTAATTGTTCCACAGAAATAGTATCTAGTTTTTCCCCCTCACGCCAGGGTTCTGTGAGAAATAATAAGCCTTCGGACATTCTTAATATACCATCTCTATTTACTTTACCGGAAGACTTTCCTTCTTCATCCCGCTGAGCATATAATTCGAAGAAATTATTTATAGACAGTAAAAGATCAGTTTCTACTAATTTGTCCAAACCATCAACAACATTCTGTAATGATAAATATTGGGTATTTTCGGTATCCCAATTAGCAAATAATCTGGATAAGAAATTATCGCCATCCCCGGGGCTAGGATTAGGATCACTGATATTAACCCAATCAATGAAAAAAGATAAGAATCGTTGAAAGGTCCTCATATCCATTTCAGAATGATGCGAATTATCACTAGTGGTGTCATCAGTAGCCTTTTCGCTATTGATATGTTTGTTATTATCTTGTTCATTACGACAATCAAGTTCACGGGTAGAAAGAATAGTCTTAAAGAACTTGTCGTAAGTGATACTAAGTTGATCAGCCGATAAATTCTTGGGCTTTATAAGACTTCTAATTTGGTTTCGTTTGGCGAAGGATTCAATACCTTGAAGAATCTTGTCTTGATGTTTTGCTCTAAGTTCTATAATCATATCATCAGAAATACCAGCAAATTCTTTAAACGCCACGACCATTAATTCCTGGAAGCGAGTAATTGCCCTCAGGGACTCATTTGTGGATTTAGGATGAGCTGATTGGTCCAGGGTCAAGAAATAGTTTTTCAGGATGGAAATAACTGCACCATCATCGGAAATGTCTAATAATGCCTCTCCGTTGATTCTCAATACCGCCAGAGCAACTTGAAATAAAGTTTTGGGACCTTCAAGGAAAAATATATCAACGATTCTAAACGCAAATACCAGGGGCATTGAATTGACAAAGACGGATAAAAACCACGGTAATGAAACTACCGATAGCTGAACGTCATGTTTGTCTAAATGAGTCCAGAGAATAGGCATTGTTCGTTCTACTAAACTTTCGAAAACCTTTTGATCGAGTAAAGTACCATACATAGTTCTACTGTAGTAACCGGGAAGTAATCTATCACAAAGATTATTGAGACACCAGAAAGCTTGCTCTTCAGACATATAAATCAATAAAGCGGCAGTAACAATATTCATGGCTTGACAGTAACCCACATCAGGATTTTTCCAACTGTAGACCGTTAATACTCGCCTGAGACGTTCAATACCCTCTGGTGATTGATAAGCCGGATATTCGGGTAAGGATCGGTTCAAATCCTTTTCGATTTCTTCAATAGCATAAGAATGTTTATCCTTATTCCCATTAAGAATTCGTTGATATTCACCTTGATTACTCAATCTGGCATACATTGATCCACTTGTTAATTCCCAAATTTCACCTCTTAATCTATTGGGTAAACCCACACGAATTAATTTGTAGAATGTGGGTTGCTTAACAATGGTAAGATTTCTACCATGAGTCTGTAAATACTCTAGCCATAATCGCATCTTTGATTTATCACGTAATTTTTTAGCATCGCCGGGGTACTTGAACACTTGGCCTAAACCGGCCAGGGGAGGATCAATGTTGTTACTGTTTGATGAATTTTGATCGTTGAGCACAATCATGGTTATCAAATATTCTGAATAGAGAGTATTCAAGAATGGTTTCATAGATTTAATTAGAGACAAATTAGACTTCAATTGAGTTTTCAATACTGCACAAAATTTATCGCAAGATGATTTTAGACCAATGAACTGAATTGAATAAGTTAAGTCATGATAAGTTTGAATTGACAAAGCGAATACATATGATTTTGAAGGTAATCTTTCGACCCTTTTGATAGTTAATAATGGTAAAGTAAAGCTGCACACGCGAGGATCATTCGCTGAGATGAAAATGAGGTACGATTCTGATATATATAGTTTACCGCTATACAAGACTTGCTGTTCAGAGATAGTCTTAGAGGGATTCCCGGTCTCCAGAGGAGCGGTTACAAAACCAATTTCAACATTAATATCAACTAGCAGGGTCTGATTAGAAGCTAAATTAAATTGTTCTCGAAACTTATCATCACGGGACAATCTACGTTTGTAGTTATTGAAGCCGGATGATTCTGCGCCGCTTAATAATTGAGCTTTAGTGAAATTTGATGAAGAGTCAGTCGATGAAGAGCCATTGGAAGAATTCTTATCCAAGAATGCATTCAGCTGAGACTGAGCTCGGTTTTTGAGTCCCTCAAAGAATGCCATAACGGAAACTCACACACGCAGACAGAAAAGAGCAAGTAATTGAAATAGTAAACTCAATTAGTCAAAATAGTTGTATCTGAAAATAGTCTGATATAACGGTAACGAAGAAATGATTATGTATGACAGATATGTTTAGCCAATCACCTAGGTTTAAGGGTAGAGCAAGATAACGCGGTGCTTATCTTAGATCAGCTCACGGCAAGGTTCCATCGATGCTTCCATTAGTTTGTTCCCACTCATGCTGTCCACGTGATGAGTGTGATCCAAATCCAAGCTTACCTAATTAGTTATGTAATCCAAGGGACTCAGTTTCATCAATCTGGCTGACTACTTAGATCTTATCGATGGACCTAAGGCGGCTAATCCATCACTCTTTGGCGGCTATATCCTTACCCTGACAAAGTCACGAATCAGGAGTAAGAGTCCTCATCAGGAATGGAAATAATTATTAGAAAATTAGCTATGCCAAGCAACCTTTCATTAAGGCTAAACCTTACGTATATTGGGCGCGCTACTAATCACACCGTCTAGGTAAAATAATTTATGACATAATCAATAAGCCCAGGTGAAAAACAAAAACAAAACAAACAATCGCAGCTGTCAACTTGGTGCGGCTCAAGGTGATTAAAATGGCTCACGGATATAAAGATCGCTTAGACGGCATTTCATCTCAGAAGCTATCATTCAACATGAAAAAATAACGAGAAAAAAAATTTTAATCTCCGGCAGGGATGATAGCTGTATTTTTGAATGCAATACAATTAACTAGGGCTGCATCACATTATTTATACCGGCTTAAATATGATCTATTACTATAAATAAATAACAAATAGAATATAGGAATAATTGTTACTGGCAGGAAATAAATAAAATTTAACCGAAAAGATGAATATCTAGGAGCACAATATTTTATCTTTCCCAGACACCTTATTCACTTAGGGTTATCTTGAAAATATGTAATCCCCACGAGTTTTGGAGAGAGCCATGTTGAACGCAAATACCCAACGTCAATTACAGGAGAATGATTACAATTATAAAGATACGTGGGTGGGGGTTTTCGATTTAGGACTTGGCATCGGGATCCGTGCACAATTATAGCTTAAATATATACCAGATATCAACCCCGCTGAATTCAATCTCAGTAGATTTTACGCGCCCTTACTCAAAGCCCGCTAGCTATGCCCCACTTTAGGCACGGCGAGCGAACCCGGCGGCTCAGCCGTAGGTGGAACTGACTCGATTCGTCAGATGCTGACCCCGCCCCAACCGGCTAAGAACGAGCCCAGTCGGATTCGTAGACGAGAAACCGCGCTCGAAAAGAGGCATAACCACCAGGTTTGAAATAGCATGATTATAAACTTAAAATAAATTGAGAAAATTGAGTAATATACATATAATATGATGCTCAAACGGAATCCGCCATCTATTATCGGGTCCCAAAGAGGGCTTAGTTGCTTCGGCCCCTGGACCGGCGCGGCGGAGTTAACTACGATACGGGACACCGGCGCCGAATGCCGAGTGTGGGTTCGGGTATGTTATTTTATTATCTTAGGTGAGGTGGTATTGGGAGGGAAGCCAAAAATAACAAATATTAATTTAACACTATACCCGATCGTAAGGTCGGTATTAAAACTAATTCTTTATGAATTGGTTTTGTTTACTAGATAATATTATATATTATATCTGTATATTTATTATATTAAATTTAATAAAGATTAAAACAATTTATTTTTAACCCTGTTCAATGTTTATAAAAGACCCGATCCTTTTGGGTCTAAATAGAGTTTTACAGAGTTATAATTCTGTTTAATTGGTATTACTCATTATAATTTTAAATTCTTAGGATTATTTGTACCTTCAGATTGTTCATTAGCTTTAGCACCCGTTTTAATTTTAATTGAAATGATTTCATATGCTGCTCGTAGTGTATCTTTAGGTTTACGTTTAGCTGCTAATATCTTATCAGGTCATTTACTTATGGTAATTTTAGCTGGTCTTATCCGTAAATTTGCTATTGCTATGGGATACTTAGGTTTCTTAGCTATTGTTCCTTTCTTAATTGTTATTGCTATTACTTCTCTTGAAACAGCTATTGGCTGTATCCAAGCTGGTATATTCTTTTGAGTAAATTTAAATTTTCAATTCAAATTCCTTCTCTTTCGAAGAAAATAATAATTACGCAGTCTCAGACTGATATTCCAATCCCCTATAAAAGATAATTTTATAAGCGACTTGCCGGATTCGAACCAACATTGATAATTCCGCCGTTGAATGCGGGACACGCATCATCTCGGACAACCGTTTTTCCGCTGCATTCAATAATTTCAACCGCGGGGTAACATTCGCAGAACCCCACCCAACCTCGGCCATTGTACTTTGTACATCTTCGTGAGCTCGCCGGAAGAATCGAAATCAAAGTTTGCGTATATCGTCTATCTTGTCTTATGTGGTGCTGGTGCTGATTACCACTCTCGTTCCCATATTTACTTTCGCTCTGACAAAAAAACCAGTTTTAGGTTATCGTTTCGGCATTTCATCTGCGTCCATCCCCGTCTAGTTTTGGCAACGCACCGTCCCCACCAAACCTCCGACCTGTTAGTATTTTTTCTTCCAACTTTTTCGTGGATCTTTGTTTACTTCTCCGTTTTCATTGATTTTTTCATCGCTTTTTTCTTTAGAGGTCGACTTTGTTTTTGCGTCCTTTTTTAGTTGTCTCCACATTGTCTCCTCTTGCATCATCGATACTGTGTGGTCAGTTCAACACAGTCTTTCTCCGTTGGAATTTTAGTGCCTCGGATACGGCTCAAACCTACATTCTGGTCCCAACCCGCCCCACCCACCTAGTAGCCGAAATCTATGAATAACTATTTTTATTTTCGTTCGAAAATCTTTATTGCCAAAGTTTAATTTGTTTTTCGTTTTGCCTTTTCCTCTTTCTGTGTTCCGCTTTTCGCTTTTCGTTTTTGGTTTTTTTCGTTTTCTGTCACTGTCTCAAACTCCGGCACCCTAAACCACACCCCACATCACCCCTCATTTTGAAGAAACTAAGTCTGAGTGGCCCCACCTTTTCTTCTCAGTAATCTAAATAACTAGTGGTGGTATAGTCTATTCGCCTGGCTTTATATTCGAGATAATAATGTCTCGCCCCCGGGATTTTGAATCCTCCCTTCAATCTGCACCTACGAGGGATAATACTGATCTGTATCATAACACGGGCTCATCTTCTAACACCGTGGAATCACAGTTAACGCAGGATTCGGTGCTATCGTCCATTACACATGCCCACCCGGATTCCCCTTGTCCTAAACGGAAACCGGTTCGTAAATACCACTGTTTATATTGTGATCAATCTTTCACTCGAAGCGAACACAAAACTCGTCATGAAAGATCTCATACTAAGGAAAAACCCTTCAAATGTATAAAATGCTCGGCTAAGTTCGTTCGTAAGGATTTATTACTAAGGCATGACCGAACCGTTCATGGCAATAACCCAAAGAAGAAACGAGGTGTAAAATCAACTGCTAATCAGGATCCTACTTCTCCATTAACTGACGCTGAAGATCAAGCTCTGCTTGAAACTGATATTAATGATGGCTCTGCCATCATGGCCGATTCTCCAGCTTCTCCCGTCAGCCCTGGAACCGCTTCAAACGACTTTAATGTGAATCTAGACAAAAGCGAATCTCAAGATTCAGTCAACTCAAAATCATCATCAGCATTATTCTCAGTATCTTCACGTTCTTCTTCGTCTTCGTCTTCTTTATTAAAATCAAGGTCTAAACCATTATTAGTAGCCCCTTTACCCTCAGATGGTCGGTCTGGACCCACGGAAAATATTAAAAGAATATTACCCTCATCGTTATCTACTTTGCTCAATGTGGCCGAAGATTTGGAACATTGTCACGTTAGAAACTCACCACCACCAACTCCCTCATTACCCCAATTCACAGCTCTCTCAAATAAAATTCAAAATCAGAATGAAAATCAGAATCAGCCATCTCCCCACTTAAGACAGGGTGAAACGATGTTTCCTAATAAACATCAAAATCAAACACAAGGTCAGAATCAGAATTCAAGTCAAAATTATAATTATCCTTTACAATCGTATCATTCCAATCCTGTTCATCGCCATTTGCTTCACTCACCTCAGCCCTCATATGACGTTTCTCAAAATAGAATTCAATCTGACCCCAATCATCGACCCAGATTATCTAGCCCCAATCTCCGACCTTCTCTACCAATCCCTCCCTCGGCTCAACTTCACCACTTTCAGAATTATAATGGCTCGCAACTAACGCAGAATCAATATCAGTCATTGAATTCAAACTCAGCATCTTTACACAATAATGTTAAGAAAGAAAGGAGTAATTCTCCTTCCGTTTTGATTACTCACCTTCAAAATAATATCTCTGCGCCCGATTATACCCCGCCATCAGTTTCCACCGAAACCGATTACAATATTGCGTTATATATGACTGAGTTACAGTACTTATCATCTCCCAAGGCTAGTGAGGCTTCAGTTAAGGTCTCGCATTCTCCTCCTGGGGGGGGCGTTTCAACGATTTCGTCATCTGTTGTTACGAAAGACCCGATATCACCCAATAATTCCCATATCACTCAATCTGAATCATCAGAGTCAACCTCTAAAGAAGGTGGCAAATATTTCTGGCATAATATTCTATCAATTAGCTCAATTCATCTACCGTCAAAATTACCGGTACCTCAAAGTTATTCAAAGTTTGACATACCTAATTCACTGCCCATTCCAGATTATATCCCTCAGATATCTATTCATGAATCAGTCATTTATGATCAACTAAAGTGGTTGAATACGGAAGTCTCCACTTTATCACCATTTTCGTCTTCGTCACTTCCATGTTCACCTATGCCATCTCAAGCTAGAATTAACCGTTCGCTTATTATTTATTTCAAACTTTTTCATGTTAACTATCCTTTTCTGCATCCTCAATCGTTAAATCTTAATAATTCCCCTATTTTACTTTTGTCAATCTTCTTATTAGGGGAAAAAATCTATCAAAAGGAAAAGGTTAAATCGGCTATTGTTAATTCGCATAGTAATAATTATTATAGTAATCATCAGGAAATTATGGAAATTCACCAAAATAGTACTTTCTGTAAACGACTTCATGATGTTATAAAAATTGCAGTATTCAAGATAATCAGCACTTTTGAAAATCAGGATACAAATCTACATAAAATCCCAATTTGGGTATTACAGTCATTAACTTTGTCAATCTTTTTTGAATCTGACTTGGGTCATCAGGATATTGAAACTAATTACATTATTGAAGATGATTTTTCTAATTCCATGAGCCACTATTTAACTGAAGTTATTACCGCCAAAATGGAGTATATGTACAAGGATGACACCAGTAATAATAATCATAATAAAGAATTCTATAATAACAAATGCGATAATGATAACCCAGATGTGAAATATGATAATGTTGGTGATAATCAAAAGTGGAAAGAATGGATTTTATCTGAATTAGTAAATCGACTATTTTTCACGTTATTTAGTGTATATACTAAAAGTGATCAATCAATGAACACGGCTTCAGTCTCGTCAACCTCGTCGATGATGTTGTTTAAAGTCTTCGAACGAACTAATATGACGATTAATTTTCCTTATTCTAGTATCAACTGGAATAAGTACTTTTTCAATAGCTCACAATTTAAATCGGCTGTCTTTGATCAGGAACTACCAAGTAGAAAAAAGCTATTTGCAGAGCATTCAATGCACGATTTGATCTCCCATCTCTTTGAGAATCGTGATCAGAGTTCTCATGCAAATTTGAAAAAGTCAAAATTGTTCTCGTCGTTGATTCGTGCCGTTATTGAGGGAGATCAAAGATTCAATCTTAATATTCTCAATAAAGTTATTCTCAGCAAAATCAATAAGATAAGAATGAGAAATGAATATATGGAAAAGTTTTTACAAAGTGGTAATGATAGCGGAAATGGGTCATCGACTAGTTCTCTTGATCGTTGTAGATTAGAAAAGAGCTATTTTATTCCCGTTTCTAAACTTTATGTCATTATTTTGAATGATGGGTTGCCATTGAAAACACCCAATGATGTATTTAGTCGGGTTGGTAACGGTAATGGGCATCAGTTTGATATTATTATGAACACTGATAAATTAGCTTTCAATAGCCTGTTATCTAGTGGTTTGAAGGTCATTCTTGGATCCGCTGAACTATCATTCCCTAGGTGTCATCTTTTTCAACAATTCTTAAGAATCCTCAATTTTAAAATCAATATTAATCAAGAATTCTCGTCTTATTTCAAAATCCTCAAGGAGTCGTTCAAATTAGTTCAGATTAAAGAAATCGGCAAGTTTTTAACAATCAATAAGAACTCTATTATCAGCAGTTTCAAGAAAAAAATCAAAGATATGATCATCAAAACTTATAAAAAGTCAACAATTAAAAACGAATCGCTCCTAATTGATATAGTCAGAAGTTGTTTTGATTTATTTTGGCTTGAATTTCATGTCAACAAGTACTTTGAAAACGAAGCAAACAAGAATTTTACTAGTACGGTCGATTTATTAATTTCTGGTAATTTATCGCACTATAATGATATTGATGATGATTCAATTATATCGCATATTATGGGTAAAAACGATATCATTTTCAAGTTTCAACGTATTTTAATCTTGGGTATCTGGACTAATTTAATAGAAAACTCTATTAATGGGTCTTCTTCAACAACTTCGACTAATAATAAACACTTTGCCAAAAATCAGCCAGTATCTATTCTTAATGATGTGGAAACTGATGATAGCTCATTCCCCTCAATTTATATTGATCAAGAATCTCTTATGCTTTACGATAGAATCAAGTGTATGATGAATTCGACTTCCAGTTGTTCACCATCCACAGGTACTACACAACAATCAATTATAACCACAAATGGTAACCGTCGTGACGGGTCGGTTGAGAATTTTGTTTTATTAAAGAATTCTGATAAATCAGTAAATTATTCCGCTTCCATTCTCTACTTTTACTCAAATTTCTTGACTCATGAACAAACTGAAGTTGGTAGTAACCCTACCATCAAATATTGTAACGATATTAATGATAATAAGGAAAAGAAAAAACTTTGTACTGTGTTAGGTGATTTGTTATTAAGTTTGTCTAAAGAAATGATTCACTAAGTTTATTTATCTAAATAGCAAAATAGAAATAAAAGGATAAATAAAAAAGTATATATAAATAATCGCGTAAAAAGCGAAGTAATATCTGAGCGGAAATTACCGATAAGCGAGTTAGTTGTGTTAGATGATCGTACCTCCCAATGGGCTTCTCATCAGTCGAGCCAGATTGGATGAGATTGATCGGCTAATATAATACAACAAAATTCAATATCCTAATCGATGGCTTCTCCAACAGCAACTGAATATAAAGGATTTTTAATTCACACTGTCTCTTCTTTAGCATTTCTTTTATATATATTGTGGTCATTTCTACCAGCCTTAATTCTCGAGTCAACTCTTCACATATACTACTACCCTTCCAGATGGTGGTCGTTGGCTATTCCATCTTGGCTAATAATGACTTTAATATTCATCTACATATTTTTAGCGCTAATCAACATTGAGTATATCACGAAACCTCTGCAAAGTTTGACCTGTATCACTGATGAATTCTCTATATTAGCTATCGAAGAGAATAGCGTGTCAAAGTCAGAGAATACGGCAATGATGAGTCAGGATATATCTCATAACATGGAGTCATCTGATATCGAAATCTCAATGAGATGCAAACTGAGTAACAAGTATCTCTTTGAACCAAGTGATGGTGTTTGGGACCTACCCTTGAGTGATGTCTGTAACATTCTTTATGGAGAGTCAGATGATGAAGAGGAATAATTATTTTTTTCAAATTGTTTTCCGAGTTTCTTTATTGATGCTCCACTACCTTTTTGATTCCTTTATTCATGATTTTATGATTCGTTTTTTGTTTCCTTGTATATTATTATGAATCTCGTGTTCACCACAATTTATTGTGTTTAGTCATCACTAGAAATATCATAGCCTGTTACAGTCCCAGGTGCCTGATTTAGTTTGTTCACAGACTAATCTCGTTCTCAGCAGCTCAAGAATTTTTAAAACAAAAAAGGCTATTTAATTCATTAATCTGAGCTAATCAAAGGTCATGTTGAGACAAAATAAAGTAATTCAATCCACTGATCTTGATGCTCTCTCATCCAAGTACTCTTGCGTAAAGAAAGGATATCTCCAAGATGAGTTTATCGACGCCATTGTGAATGGCCTCAAGGCGAACTTGATGACCAAATCACCTTCTCTTTCAACAAGGCCTATATTCTCCTCTTCTTTACCATTGTCGCTATCAACATCTATACCTTCACTTGCGCCTCCGTCGTCAATCCCATCTCTGGGTAGTGGAAGAGTCACATTTACAGGACGTGATAATAGTGATTATAGTTTGAACTTGCAGCACCGGGTAGTCGGTAATGAAAGTAGTAAGAGGAGGGGCGGTTTTGGAGGTAATAAAGAGTTGAATTCCTTTATTCAACAGTTTGAAAGGGCTAATAAATCACCTATTATAAATCGAGGAACGTTCATTCGCCATTACGCGATGGATAAATTAGTTGATGGATTTCTTGATCCATTTCTGAATGAAAGTATTAATAAATCTAAGGGGAAAACCATTATTCAAATTATCTCACTGGGATCGGGTTCTGATACAAGGCCATTTAGACTATTATCTGACTCGAGATTCTTAAATAATGATAAGATAAGGTTGATTTATCATGAAGTGGATTTCGAAGAATCAACGCGAAAGAAGGTCAATACCATTCGAAATGATGAAAAATTATCAGCTATTCTTGGATTAAATGATGGTTTTCAAAATACAACAACGAAAGATTACGAAATTCATACTGACGATTACCATCTCTATGGTGTGGATTTGCGAAATATAAAGGCAGAAACAAAAATAACCAACATTTTACCATTTGTTAAAATATCAGCGGAGATTGAACCTGAAAGCAGTTTACAAACTTTGATTATTAGTGAATGCTGTCTGTGTTATCTTGAACCTACGAAGAACTCTGAAATCCTAACTTTTTTTAATACCAGTTTTCAATATTCAAGCTTTGGGATTATTCTATATGAGCCTATGGGTGGTCATGATAATTTTGGATCTGTCATGGTGGAGAATTTACAAACTAGAGGTATTAGTTTACCGACGTTGATGAAATATCGAACTGTGGATGATCAGGTGGAACGATTTAAGCAGCTCGATTATAAAAGTATATGGGTTTCTGATGTAGAGAAGATATGGTACGATTGGGTAGACAAAGACACAATGGAGAAAGTTAAAAGGCTTGAATTTCTAGATGAAGTCGAAGAATTTAACTTATTATTGAATCATTATTGCTTTATTTGGACTCTGAACTTTAGTGAAAATCAGCGAGGCAACATGAAGAGCCTCTCGAGAGAAAGTCTTCAATGGTTAAATAATTGGAAAAATGTTTTCAATCAACGTAATTATATGGAATAAAGATTTTATTTTAAATAAGGATTAATAATAATATTTTCTATGTGCTGTGAAATGCAGTAGTAACAAGATCTATCGTCAAAAGTATACATAATTGATACGTTCTCTTTTTGATGAGGGGGGTGGAAGGGCCAGTATACCTTAGGCCTTTCTAGATCTAACCTTACCAGACTTACTGTTTGCAGTTAATGAGGCAGTAACGGGTACAATTGTTTTTTTCTTTTCACTTTCGACTTTTTTGGTAGAAGACTTCTTCAAGTAAGAGTCAACCCAGAAGGAGATGAAAAGATATGTCAAAGGAGCCAAGTAACTGACGATGAAAATAAGAGCATAGTTTTGACCACTGCTCTTGACGCAAGGTAAATATTCGCCTGTCTTAGGGTTGAGGTAGTTGGCAAACATATGGGATAAAGCTAAAGAACCACCAAACAAGAATTGGCAAATTTGAGCTGTAGTGAGTGCACGCTTAAGAGCGGTAGGAATCTTAATCTTAAGGGCCGATAAGGTGTAGTAGAAGTACATCAGAGTGTGAATCAAGGAGTTGAAAACGACGAAGATCCAGATAGGGGGGGATGAGAATCGGATACCAGCCCACATGGAAAGCATAGCACCAGCATGGTGATATGTTTGTAATAAGGATGATTTCTTACCCTTGGCAAGAATAATAATGGTATCGAAAACTTCGTAAAACTTGGATAAGTAAAAATAGTAACCATAGAACTTGAGACCAGTTTCCCAAATACCATCGTTCAAGTTACAGATAGCGTTCCAGACGCCAATAGTGGAAGTTGTATTCCAAGCTTGGCCATCAAAAGATTGATCAAAGATATCGGATTGGCCTGCTAATAAAGCTTGAGTGTTCTCGTTATTCTTGATGAGCCACTTTGAACTTTCAAAGATAGACTTGTAAAAAACATTGAGCATACCACCAAAAGTCCAAGCGGAGTAAACACACAAGCCAATGTTGTGAATTAAGACAAAGGCCTTGAAAAACTTAGTCTTAGTAATGGCTAAGGGCTCCTTATTCGTTTCACGGTAAAGATTAGCAATATGAACCGAGAACGCGTATGTAACAACGATGGCAAGAGGGACACGGATATCCATGAAAAACTCAAAGTAGGATGAGAGGAAATTTGATGATTCAATTCCAGCGGGGTATTCATAGCCCAAAGGGGAGTTGAAAACACCCTCGGCAGGTAAGGTGAAGTACGAAACCTTCTTAAGTAGAGACATCCTGAATTAACTAAAACTGTCGTAACAGGTCCAATGAATGAATGTGAGGAGAAAAAGAGGAAAAAGAGAAAAAAGGAGGAATTAAACGGTAAATAAAAAGTCCATAGTATTTAGAGTTGTAGGGCCGCGGGGTTTGCGGCTGAGTTGGCATAATTAAACGACAAAGAGACAGAATTGTACACCCAAATCGTTGACCGTTGAGCTGCTAGGTGTGGCGAGGTTTAGGGTTGCACTTTTGTTGAGATCAGAAGATCTTCTGGGCGTTGACTTATTTTTTAAACGAAATCTACAAGCTGGCTATAATAAATGGATCTGTTAGATAGAATCTTTAGAAAACGGGATTTATTTAGAAAGCTTTTAAGTGCCAAAAGTGAGTTAAAAACTGTTAGCCTCTCTAATCAAAAAAATGGGAAAAGATTGAAGTATAGATATATATTACATATTACCGGTCAAAGGTTATTTTAAAAGTCCTTTTCATTATGGCGTTTCTGCATGATTATGAGACCTTAGATATGAGAAACCTTATGTTAGACCTACATAAGAAAAACAATAACACGCATAACAGGGGTCTGGCGGCAAGCCTATAATATGCGCAATTTATAATTATACTATGTACAAGTTTTATTCAATTGTCCGGCTCTGGATCCCAGACTTGTCGTCTTTGGCATCTAACGCATACCTAAAAGCCAAACTGGTCATTAAACAGAAATAAAAAAGAGGGGAAAATTAAAAATAGAAAAAAAAAAATAAATATGCGACTATCTCATAATATTAGAGAATAGAACAACTGTAAAGAGGAAACTACCAACTTTGGCGAAAAACTGGAAAATTAAAAATCTGAATCTAAGACCTGTAAGACAGGGTCCCCGCAGATTTCAGTCATATATTATCTTCTATAATAAACTTCATTATCATCACTAATGCCAATCTACACTTGACCATTATTATACTTAATCCTTCTTAGGGTTAAGAATTTTGTCAAAAGCAGGAATCAAAGTTTGAGCTAAGGCAAAAGAGAAAACAAGCTTAGGACCAGTGGTCAACAACTTAGGAACAAGACCCTTGAAGAAAGCGCCGAAACCTTCGTGCTTAGCCATATTCTTCAAAATGGTGAAACCACCTTCAGTGCTTTCGAAATTCTTGTTTTGAATTCTGGTCTTAATAACATCTAAAGGAGCGGAAACAATCAAGGAAGCGGAAGCACCAAAGATTGAAGCAACAAAGTTTTGACTCCAAGTGGCAGAACCGTAATCATTCAACTTAAAGAGGTATTCCTTAGCAAAGGCGTTACCACCGAATAATGCGAAGGAACCGGGAGCATTTCTAGCAGCAGTCCAGCCCCAACCTCTGTAAAGAGATAAACCTTCATCACGGATAATAGTGAGGAAACCTCTACCTCTGAAAGCTTCAGGGTTCGTTTGACGCTTAATCTTAAGAACATCAAGAGGTAAAAGAACAATTTCACCAATACCGATCAAAGAACCAGCGGTGGCAGACATAAGAGCCTTACCGTTCTTTTGGCCGAAGGCATTTTCGAAATGTGCATGGAAATTCTTGGTAAGGAATTCGTTGGCAAAGGGTTGGCCACCGTACTTGTAAACTCTTTGAAGAATTTTGTAACCGGCAGCGTAACCGAGACCGGGGAAAAGGGAAAGGAATCTGCGACCAACACTTTCGCCAGCAGTCTTTCTGAAAACAACTTCATTTAATTGAGTAGCAGAAGTAATACGAGTGTGGTTACTCATTAATCTCTTGGCGGTAGTATCAACAGGGTGAAAAATAGCTAATTCAGCGATACCGGCGGTGGCAGAGCCAAGAACTCTGGCAATACCACTTTGTTTTTTGTCAGCAGAAATAGGAGGAGACATTATGAATAAGTTCTATAAACAGCTGTTGATTATTCTGACTTATTGAACTAAACTAAAGTTGTTTTTTTTTGCTAGGACCGGAAGAAAAGTGGGAAGGGGGATCATGAACGAGAAGATTTTAGATTTAACACGAACGATCAGTCATATATCACGTGATGTGGATAAACACCAGGTTTCAGAATCGGCCCCGATAGAAAATAAAGATTTGATTAACCACTAAAAGGCACTTGGGATTCTTCTTTAACCTTTAACCTACTCGTATTTATCGGCTTTCTCCGCTGGTCCTATAAAAGTTACAGCAATGCGGATCAAATAGTAAGAAATACTACTTTGACCGATCGGCACGGCTGCAAACTTTATAGTAAAACTACGCACTCAAAGATTCTGATCTAACTTCATTTAAAAATGCAATTATTCATTATTTTTTTTTATTACGGGTTTGATTTTTTTTTTTCTAGGCTTGTATTTCTTATTTTTCCTCGTTTTATTTGTTTTTAATTTTTAATTTTTTGTTCAACATTTTTTCTTCTCAACCTTTTAAATATATTTCTATCAAAAAGTTTATGCTTAAACCCAAATAATAAAAGAAAATATTTATTTAAAACAAAGATCGAAAAAATAATAATAAATAAATAGACATTTTTGAAGACTCATTCACATATTCCAAACATTTTGTATTTCGTAATATTTTTGGTTATTTGGGAATCAGTATGACTCTCTTTCTCCCTTATCGAGATCCACAGCACTGCATGAACTATTTACAGTCATCTCGCTCACTCCTTGAGTAATTCGTCACCCTCATTCGACATTTAATAAGAAAGTACCAATGATTCGTTTATTAAACAGGCAAATATTTTCTTGCCAAAGATTGAGCCGACCAATGATTTTTCATGATTCTGGTATCGCAACGCCAAAGTACTGTTCTTCACTGGTACTATCAAAGATCCCTATATACAAGCCTAGATTATTATTCAACCAAGCAAAGTTACTTCATGGGACTTCTCAATGCCAATCAGCGAAGGAACCATCCCCCTCATCATCCTCTACACCTATAGACTCAAAAACACCTCCTACCTCTGGTACTTTACATTCTAGGATAATTTCTAAATTACCGCCCAGATACCATAAACTTTTCCATCATTATTTTCCTCAGTCCACATCTAATCCTATTTCATATGCTATATCATTTATTTTTCTCCATGAACTCACTGCAATCATTCCATTATTCGGATTTTGGTTTCTGTTTTGGTACATGGAATGGGACCCTTTGAGCAAAGGCGAGGTCACCTCTGAAGAATCTAAAGAATCTCCTCTTTATAAGCTCGAATCTTGGCCAACAACACAGTTTTATAGGGATTGGATAGATTCATATATTCAAAGAGGTAGCGAATTCGTAAAAAAAGCTACAAAGAGATGGACATGGATTGAATTGGCCGAAAACGATGAACATGTCCTTATTAAAATTTCCAATACGAAGGACACGAAGGATTATGATCATCCTACCTCTCAACCTTGGCTTGTTATAAAAGCGGACGATGTGCCAACGTTTTTAGCGCAGGGGGCTACATCTTACGCTTTAGTTAAGCTTTTAGCCCCTGTGAGAATCGTATTCTCCATCATGATGATGCCGTTTGTGGCTAAAAGGGTATTTATACCTATCAGTAACTTCACGGCATTACTCAAGAACAAATTTCTTGGAAAAGTTCGGGTGAAAAAATCATAAGGCTTTTAAGGATATCTTGTTTACTTTAAGATCTGAAAATACCTGATATTCGTTAAATCTACACCATATATAAAAAATATAAAATTTTGAACAGGACCCACATTTATCTATTGATAATGCTATCCCGTCTCTCAGATTCCATCCGACTCCTGGTATCTCTAACAATGGCTCTAGCTTCTTCAATCTCATGCGGTGTGCCATCAACTAAATCATTCGCATAAATTTGAGCTTGTTCCCAATTCGAAGAATTAAATTCATACCTAGCCAACCATAATCTTGCCTTTGAAGTTTCGTCGGTAACACCTTCGGTTTGTTCTTCTTGTAAACATGCTTTCATATAGTAAGCTGCTGAATTCAAGTCTTGGATTTTTTCACACAAAATTCCCAATCTGAACAAAATCATAGGATCCATCTCTGACACTTGTAAAGCCCGTTTGTAAGATTTGACTGCTTCATCAAATCTTTCTAACTTGTCATAACAATTGCCGAGCGCTTGCCACATTCTGGGGTCCATAGACTTTAGAGCAGCAGCTCTTTGATAATAATATAGCGAGTAGTAATGCATATCCAAGACTTCATAAGCTTGACCTAGACCATACCAAGCTCTGAAATCTTTATTGTTCGCATCAATAGCCCTTCGGTAAGATTCGATTGCAGCATGCGAATTTTTTAGTTCCACAAACTCATGCCCCATCAAGGTCCAAGCACTAAGACAATCACGATTTAGTGTCAACGCCCTTCTATAATATGTAATAGCCTTTTCATGTTCAGACTTGAGACTATAGTAGTTGGCTACGATGCAGCAAGTCTCAGGTCGAAATTTATCAGTGGCCGAAGCTAACTGTGCGAGAAATGCTAACTTTGATCGTCTTTCCATTACATAAAGAATATTCGAATATGTATCCATATCATCCAATCGATGAGGATCTTGCTTAATGACGTGATCAAATATTTCTTCAGATTCAGCGTAGTTAAGATTATGGTAGTTTATCAATGCCTTCTGTACCATCAAGAACTGAGAATTCGGAAAAATTGGGTCCAACACTCGTATCAGCTCATACAAATTATCCATTGGCTGAAAAAACTGCTGATTCGCAGTCAGCAGAAAGAACTTTGCCATTAGATGCATAGGCAGTCTTGGTATTATCTCAATTAACTGCTCATTACTCGCGATACATGATAGTAGTTCCATCCAAGCACTCCAATTGTATGGATATATACTAACTGACTTTAACAATTTCGAAATGGCTACCTTCTCATTTTTCTTCTTTGCCATAACTATACCGTACAAGTAAAGTAAGAAGGAATCATCTTCACCATGCTTTTTGAAGTAGGCCTCCAGATCTTTAGCTAATACTATCAGTTGCAAATTCGACGTTACACCATCCTTAGGCATCAAAATTCCTTCGCTATCTTCTTCCTTTTTCTTCTCACCTGCAATATATTTTGAATATAATTTCAAAAATAAGGATCTTGGTGATTGACAATTTTCTAAGTAGTATGCACATCTTGAATATTCGCCGCAATCAAAATAGGATTTAGCCAACATAAACCGGTCAATTTCACTTCCCAGAGAAGCAAATAAAGTACCCATTGAACTACCTGAGTTTAATTTATCACCATCGCTATACTCTTCACCCATGCTATCAAGGGCTTCTGCACTCCTAAATCATAGACATGACAGTTAGAAATTAGATCCGAAGAAACAATGCATTAGTGGTGTTTACAGCCTATGCTCGATTGAACCTACCATTTACTAGCTTGAACCAGCCCTAAATTAGAGAGAAGTATAACTGATTCTCTCAGCTCATCATGTAAAATTGTAAAATTATTAATTGACTCTAACATGAGTCAGCTTTTGAGGTAACCTTCCTTGAATTCTCTTATTCAGCGTAGAGTGGACTGATAAATACGTGATGATCCTGCTGCAGCCTCCCACTGTTCAGTACCTATACCTACATACGTGATCTGTTTTCCCAACTACTACTTTTCTGAAAATATTAATTTTTCAAATGGTATCAATGAATCTCGAAACCGTTTCACTGATTATTTTGGGGATTGTGACTGTGTATATAGTCTATCCCTACATTATCCCATCATATCCAGATGCTCACTTAGCTGTTCTTCAGAATCAATCATCGATTGACAGGGTGAGACGATCGGGTCAAACTGCAGTTTATAGATCGAATATTGCCCCCCATGAAGGTAAATTGATGACCGGACTTTCTATAAAAGATGGCTATAAAACTAGAAATGGTACTATTCACGACATTTGGGAACTGGCCGCTAAGGCTAAATTTGCTGAAGTCGGCAAGGACGGCGATATGAGATATTTTGATTTTGGTAAGTTTTGAAGCAATTTTTATTAAAATCTGTATGAGATTGAAAACTTCCCATGTTGTTGGCTATGATTATTATGCTAACCATGATATTATTATTATTAGAATCTGAGACTTTGCCATTGGTTTTTGCGCTTGGAAGTAAGTTATCTGAAACCGATCAAAAGACGAAGCAAGTGTCCATTGTCCTTTCAAACACAGTTGACACTTTGATAAGCTCTTTCGGATGTGCCCTATTCAATCTGAGCTCTTGTATAATCCCTGATACTATGTCGGCATTACAAATTTCCGAACATTTGAAGGCATTAAATTCGGACACAATTGTTATTAAGTCCGAAAAATTGATCGGTATCAATATTAACGATTTGAGTGTTTCTACTATTGTCTACATTGGTTCAAAACCTATTGTACCGTCTATAATCAAGCTTATCTCATGGGAATCATTACAGGACTCGAAAACCAACCTGTCTTCTAAGGTTGAATTTCCTAAACCAAATGAAACCCTTAATCCTATCATATCTTCATATTATGTTGATGGAAATATTAATATCACCAAATTTAAGCACTTAAATATGTTATCTTCCGCAGCTGCACACGTGAAATTCCTACCAGTTTCTCAGCAAGTAAAGGATACAGATATCGTTCTTATCGATGCATCAATTTCTGAACCCACTGTGCTTTCGCTTGTTTATGCTAGTATAGTTGCTGGTGCGACAATTGTAATGCATCCCGGATCGGATAAGCGCATTTCTATGGCCACAATTGCTTCCACTGGTGCCACTATTTTAATTGAGAACGCGTTTTCTCTTTCGCACATCTTAGCTTGCGGATTCTCAATCCCGCAAAATATTCGGTTGAAAAGGTCGCTGGTTTCTTTATCTAACGGCAAGCTTCCTGAAAGAACAATTATTCCCGAAGCTAAGTCAGTAAGATTGATCTACGCTTTAGGGGATGGCAAAAACAATGAACTTTTCCTTCCTACCAACCAAATCACACGGTTGTGTGCGTTTTTTGGGGCTCGCATTTGTTATGGTTTAGTTTCTCATCTATCAGCCTCCCCTATTGCTCAAACTACAGTTTACGATTATCGTTCATTGATGAAACCCAAAGGACAAGATTTAGAAGGTTTTAACGTCGTATCTTTTGGACCTCCCATGCCCTGCATTGAGGTTATGTTGAAAGACCAGAAAGAACTTGGATATTTTGCTGATAACAAAATGGGCGAAATATTCATTAGAGGCCCTTGCACTGAAAATACTGGTAATTGGATAGCCACCGGTGTTAGCGGCGAATGGGGTTCAGATGGTTGTTTAAGAGCGGTAAACATCGTCGATTAATGGCATTTTACAGATTAGTCAGTTATAAAAAAACGAAACAACGTAAATATATGTAACTTTAGATATGTGAAATAAATCTATTCTCATATTATGAACTTCCTCTATCTCGATGGATAATCTGTACTCATTTATACCAAGTGCTGAATAGTACGCGTAGTTTCTTTCTCCCAACTGCATCGTTATTAGCTTTGAAAATAGCTACGCAGGGCCTATCAAACCTTCATCAATCTGGTACTATAGCATTCGTGTAAGTTGGAATTGACAGTCTCATTCACCTATAATTTGTGTTGAAGGGCCTAAGAATCTTGCTAACCCTCTTTTCTCTTTTATTAACAAAGTCACTAATTTGTAGTGATTCTGTGTATCTGAGCTTCGTTCGAGGCATTAGATCATCGCGCATTACTAACTTCCAATTTATACTTCTGATTAGTTTATTTCTTCATTCTCACGCGATTAAGTAAGTTATTTTAATAGTTATGATAATTTGTGTTAATTCTGAACTAAGAATGATTATATACTTACTAATAGAATAAACTTATAGCTTCGGCTTAGATAAATAAATCCACACCAAGTTACTCAGTCTGAATTGAATTGAAAAGAATGAATCAATTGCCACCACCACCACCTCCCGGATGGTCGGTTCTTCCTCCTCCTCCACCCCCTCCCGGAAAAGTACCACCCCCTCCCGGAAACACACCATTACCTCCATCTGGTTCAGATCACAACAGAAATGAAAAGTTGAGAGAGAAAAAGAGGAAATGGCTTCAACTTCAGAAGAAACGTTATGGTGATAAAAAAGGTACGTCCACTTATGTTCATTCAACAAAGGTCGATATGCCCGCTGAACACTTGAGAAAAATTATCCAGGATCATGGTGATATGTCGTCTAAAAAGTTTTCGGCTGATAAAAGATCATATCTCGGTGCTCTTAAATTCATGCCCCATGCAGTAATAAAACTTTTGGAAAATATGCCTCAGCCCTGGGAACAAGTGCGCGAGGTTAAAGTTTTGTATCATATCACTGGTGCAATTACATTCGTCAATGAAATTCCTCGTGTAATTGAGCCAATTTACACCGCTCAATGGGCTACAATGTGGGTAATGATGAGGAGGGAAAAGCGTGACCGTCAGCACTTCAGAAGATTAACCTTTCCTTTATTTGATGACGAAGAACCACCAATTTCATGGTCTGAAAATATTGAAGATGTAGAACCTGTGGATGCTATTCAGATGGATCTAGACAAAATAGAAGACGCTCCTATCTACGAATGGCTATATGACCACCAGCCTTTAATTAGTGAACTAAAGTTTGTTAATGGCCCATCATATAGAAAATGGAACTTGGAAATGCCTCAACTAGCTGCGTTACATAGACTAGCAAGCCCTTTACTTTCAGAAAGATATGACTCTAATAGTTTTTATCTATTTGACAAAAAGTCGTTTTTTACAGCCAAGGCCTTGAATAATGCTATTCCGGGCGGCCCTAAATTTGAACCTCTTTACAAAGACGTCAATCCAGATGAAGAAGATTTTGGTGAATTCAACTCTATCGACAGAATTATTTTCAGACATCCGCTTAGAACTGAATATCGTATTGCACTACCCCATCTATACAATTCGCTTCCTCGATCAGTGGAGATTATATGGTATCACGATCCTCAGAATGTCTATGTGAAAGCTGATGATCCTGATCTACCCGCATTTTACTATGATCCTCTTATCAACCCTATTTCACCCAGAACTGCCACAACCGGTAGTGATGCTAATTTTGAGGACGACATTTTTGGTGATGAGGACTTTGATGAAGGATTTGAACTTCCCGAAAATTTTGAGTCTTTTCTTAGCGAGGAAGGGCTCACCACTTCCAACACAGCGAGCGCGATTGCACTTTACTGGGCACCTTATCCATTCAATAGAAAGAGTGGCGTTACTGTTCGTGCTCAGGATGTTGCTTTAGTTAAAAATTGGTATTTAGAACGCTGCTCTCCTGAATATCCTGTCAAGGTTAGAGTTTCTTACCAAAAACTTTTGAAGTCTTATGTTTTGAATGCTCTTAAGACCGCGCCACCTACAAATCAGCGTAAGCGTCACTTACTAACAAGTTTAAGAAGTACTAAGTTCTTCCAACAAACAACCATCGATTGGGTTGAAGCTGGTCTCCAGTTGTGCCGACAAGGGTTTAATATGTTGAACCTTTTGATCCATCGTAAGGGTCTAACTTATTTGCATTTAGACTATAATTTTAATTTGAAGCCAACTAAGACTTTGACTACTAAGGAACGTAAACGGTCAAGATTCGGTAACGCTTTTCATTTGATGCGTGAAATTCTGAGAATTATCAAATTAATTGTTGATGCTCATGTCCAGTACCGTCTAGGTAATGCTGATGCATATCAATTAGCTGATGGTATTTATCACACACTTAATCATCTCGGTCAACTTACTGGTATTTACCGTTACAAGTATCGTGTTATGCATCAAATCAGGACTTGTAAAGATTTGAAACATGTAGTTTATTACAAATTCAATGTGGCTATCGGCAAGGGTCCTGGTTGTGGTTTCTGGCAACCTGCTTGGAGAGTATGGCTATTCTTTCTTCGTGGTATAATTCCTTTACTTGAGCGTTGGCTTGGAAATCTTTTAGCTCGTCAATTTGAAGGCCGTCAATCTAAGAGTGTAGCAAAGACCGTTACAAAACAAAGAGTGGACTCTTACTATGATTTGGAACTTAGAGCTTCAGTGCTGAATGATATTCTTGACATGATGCCCGAAGGTATCAAGCAGAATAAATCCAAGGCAATTCTACAACATCTTAGTGAAGCTTGGAGATGTTGGAAGGCGAACATTCCTTGGAAGGTACCTGGATTACCTGCTCCAATCGAAAATATTATTCTTCGTTATGTTAAGGCCAAGGCTGATGGCTGGATTTCTGTTGCACACTATAATCGTGAACGTATTAGACGTGGCGCTACTGTCGATAAGACTATTGCTAAGAAGAATCTTGGACGTCTTACAAGATTATGGATTAAATCTGAACAAGAACGTCAACATAATTATACAAAAGATGGCCCTTATGTGACACCTAATGAAGCCACCACTGTTTTCACAGCAATGGTAAACTGGCTCGAAAGTAGAAAATTTTCACCAATCCCCTTTCCTCCTGCTTCATACAAGCATGATACCAAGCTTCTTATTTTGGCGTTAGAAAACTTGAAGCAATCATACAGTATCAAGGGTAGATTGAATCAGAGTCAAAGACAAGAGTTAGCTCTCATAGAAAGATTCTATGATAATCCTCATGAATGCCTAAACAACATGAAGCAGTTCTTGTTATCTCAAAGAGCTTTCAAAGAAGTTAGTATTGAAATGATGGATCATTATAGTCATATCACCCCTGTGTATGATATCGAACCTATTGAGAAAATTACGGATGCATATCTGGATCAATATCTTTGGTATGAAGCCGACAAACGTCATTTATTTCCCAATTGGATCAAGCCTAGTGATTCGGAAATCCCTCCTTTGTTGGTATACAAATGGTGCCAAGGAATTAATAACCTTAACGAGGTTTGGGATACCTCGGATGGACAATGTAATGTCATGATTCAAACAACTTTGAGCAAACTTACTGAAAAGATTGATTTCACTTTACTCAATAGGCTTCTGAGATTAATTGTTGATTCAAATATTGCCGATTATGTTACTGCTAAAAATAACGTTCAACTTACTTACAAAGATATGAACCATATCAATAATTATGGTCTAATCAGGGGTCTTCAATTCTCTTCATTTATTGTACAATATTATGGTTTAGTATTAGATCTTTCGCTTTTGGGTCTTTCAAGAGCTTCTGATATAGCTGGTCCACCACAAAGACCGAACGATTTTCTTCAATTCCAGGATGAAGCAACTGAAACGCGTCATCCCATTCGTCTATATTCTAGATATATTGACAGAATTCATATGTTCTTCCGTTTCACCGCTGAGGAAGCGCGTGATCTAATTCAACGTTATCTCACAGAAAACCCTGACCCTAATTTTGAGAATGTTGTCGGCTATAATAATCGTAAATGTTGGCCCAAGGATTGCCGAATGAGATTAATGAGACATGATGTTAATTTAGGCCGTGCCGTTTTTTGGGAATTAAAGAATAGACTACCCCGCTCGCTTACGACAATCGAATGGGAGGATACCCTTGCATCAGTTTACAGCAAGGATAATCCCAATACTCTTTTCTACATGAACGGCTTTGAAATTAGAATTTTACCTAAATGTAGAATTCAAAATGATCTGGCTATCAAGGATAGTGTTTGGAGTTTAATCAATGAAGAAACTAAAGAGAGAACAGCATACGCCTTTTTGCAAGTCTCTGAAGATGAGATCGCGAGATTTAGCAATAGAATCAGACAGATTTTGATGTCTTCGGGCTCTACCACTTTCGTGAAGATCGCAAACAAGTGGAATACCGCAATCATTTCCTTATTCACTTACTTCCGTGAGGCTGCTGTTTCCACAACAGAGCTACTTGATACACTTGTTAGATGTGAAACAAAGATTCAAACCCGTGTTAAGATTGGCCTTAATTCTAAGATGCCTAGCCGTTTCCCCCCTGCTGTGTTTTATACTCCCAAGGAATTAGGTGGCTTGGGTATGTTTAGTGCATCGCATATCCTTATTCCTTCATCCGATTTGAATTATAGTCGTCAAACTGATACTGGTATGACACATTTCCGCTCGGGTATGTCTCACGAAGATGATCGTTTGATTCCAAATATTTTTCGTTACGTTACCACTTGGGAGTCTGAATTCATTGATTCTCAAAGAGTATGGACCGAATATGCCATGAAGAGACAAGAGGCAGCCCAGCAAAACCGTCGACTTACTCTTGAAGAGTTAGATGACATTTGGGATAGAGGTTTCCCTAGAATTAATACCCTTTTCCAGAAGGATAGACACACCCTTGCTTACGATAAAGGTCACCGTATCAGAACCGAATTTAGACAATATTCTTTGGCGAGATTCAACCCTATGTGGTGGACTAGTCCTAGACATGATGGTAAGCTCTGGAATCTTAATGCCTATAGAACTGATGTTATTCAAGCTCTCGGTGGTATTGAGACCATTTTAGAACATACCCTATTTAAGGGTACCGGTTTCGATAATTGGGAAGGTCTTTTCTGGCAGAAAGCCTCAGGCTTCGAAGAAGCTATGAAATTCAAGAAGCTTACAAATGCTCAAAGATCCGGTCTGAACCAAATTCCCAATCGTAGATTCACTCTTTGGTGGTCACCTACAATCAATCGTGCGAATGTTTATGTTGGTTTCCTTGTTCAATTAGATTTAACAGGTATTTTCCTTCATGGTAAGATTCCAACCCTTAAGATCTCCTTGATTCAAATCTTCAGGGCTCATTTATGGCAAAAAATCCATGAAAGTATTGTGATGGATATTTGCCAAGTTTTGGATAAAGAGCTGGAACCGCTTTCTATTGACAGCGTCCAGAAGGAGTCTATTCATCCCAGAAAGTCCTACAAGATGAACTCTTCATGTGCGGATATTGTGCTTTTCAGTTCTTACAGATGGGCCACCTCTAAACCATCATTACTTCATGACAGTAAGGATGTAATGGACTACACCACATCTAATAAGTTCTGGATTGATGTCCAACTTCGTTATGGTGATTACGATTCACATGATATTTCTAGATACACTCGTCGTAAATTCCTTGAATACACGGATAGTGACATCAGTGTTTATCCCTCTGCCACTGGTGTAATGGTAGGTATAGATCTGGCTTACAATTATTACGATGCTTTCGGTCATTGGTTCCCTGGTTTGAAACCTTTGATGCAGCAAGCTATGGCTAAGATCATGAAAGCAAATCCATCTCTCTTTGTTCTTCGTGACCGTATCCGTAAGGGTTTGCAAATCACACAAGCGCAACAGCAGGAGGCTTTCTTGAACTCTCAGAATTATAGAGAGCTCTTTAACAATGACGTTCAATTCTTTATTGATGATACTAATGTTTACCGTGTTACTGTCCATAAAACTTTTGAAGGTAACGTTACCACTAAACCTATCAACGGTGCTATCTTCATTCTCAATCCCAAGACTGGCCAACTTTTCTTGAAGATTATTCATACCTCGGCCTGGGCTGGACAGAAGCGTTTGTCACAACTATCCAGATGGAAGACGGCAGAAGAAGTTTTTGCTCTAATCAGATCGCTTCCTCGCGAAGAGCAACCCACTCAACTTATTGTCACAAGAAAGGGTACCGTGGATCCGTTACATGCCCATGCCAATGACTTCCCTCATGTCAATATTCGTTCATCTGAGCTTCAACTACCTTTCCAGGCAGCTATGAAGGTCGAAAAGTTAGGTGATATGATTTTAAAGGCTACTGAGCCTCAAATGGTTCTTTTCAATCTATACGATGATTGGAACAAGACTATCAGCAGTTTTACCGCATTTTCCAGATTGATTTTGATTCTTCGTGCTTTGCATGTTAATGAACAAAAGGCCAAGCTTATTTTAAGACCGAGCAGTTCAGTAATTACTGAAGAGCATCATATTTGGCCCAGTTATACCGATGATGAGTGGGCAAGAGTTGAAACTGAACTCCGTGACGTTGTATTAAACGATTATTGTAAGAGAAATAACGTTAATGTTGCTTCGCTAACTCAAACCGAAATCAGAGATATTATTCTTGGCCAGGAGATTAAAGCTCCTTCTCAACGAAGACAGGAAATTGCTGAGATTGAACAACAAAAGGAAGAACAATCTCAGCTTACAGCTCTCAAGACCAAAACCCAAACTGTGCACGGTGATGAAATGGTTGTTGTCACAACAAGTAATTATGAGCAAAAGACATTTGCTTCTAAGACTGAATGGCGTAGCAGAGCTATCTCCACGACCAATCTTCATTTACGTACCAAGCATGTTTATGTGGATTCAGATGATATCCGCGACGACGGGTCATACACTTATATTATGCCTAGAAACATCCTGAAAAAGTTTATTCAAATTTCAGACTTAAGAGCTCAGATCGGTGGTTTCCTCTATGGTTCCTCTCCTGTTGATAATCCCAATATCAAGGAAATCCGCGCCATTGCTCTGGTCCCACAACTTGGCACCAATACGGGTGTTCAGCTTCCTCATCAATTACCTGATCAAAATAGTATGCTCAAGGGATTGGAAACCCTGGGTTGGATCCATACTCAATCATCTGAAACTTCGGCTATGGCAGCTGGTGATGTAACAGCTCATTCACACATGATCAAGAATTTCGAGTCTTGGGGCTCGAATACTATTACAATGTCGGTTGCATTTGCGCCCGGCTCTATCTCTCTATCAGCTTATAAGCTTAAACCTGAAGGTTTTGAATGGGGCGCCAAGAACAAGGATATAATGAGTTTTTCACCTGAAGGATATTCTACCGAATTTGGTGAGAAATGCCAACTCCTCTTATCTGATCGTATTATTGGTTTTTTCCTTGTACCCGAAGCCTCTATTTGGAATCACGCTTTCCTTGGTGCCACTTGGAATCCTAAGGGCTCTTACGCAATGAAGCTCGATACACCCATTCCATTTTATCATGAGCTTCATAGACCGATTCATTTCACCTCTTTCAATGAAATGGATAATAATGATTATGAAGTCGAAAGATCAGATGTCTTTGCTTGAGTTTTCACGTCAATTTGTTATATCATATTTTTCAGGGATGAGATTTGTGTTATTTATTCTTCACCCGCGCCCACAATGCTATTTTATCGTATTTTATACCCCCGTATTATCACCATTTTGTTTCTTTTTCTTTAGCCTTTTCTTTCAGGAGTCCTTTGTTTTACTTCGATTGTTTTTCTTGTACACTATTTACGTCTAATTTTGATTATTTTTTTGTTAAAATTAAGTCCAGAATATTAATAAGTTCAATGTTTCTTTTATTTATGTTTGTACTAATACATATATAATCCATAAATTGAGTGAATAAAAAACATCTTATTGTTTAACGGGTTTAAAACTCTCTATGTACAGGTAAGATTAAGGAGCCGGAAATACGCACCGAGATGAATAACTGAATAAAAGAAACACCAATATAAAAACAGAAGTATCTACAACTTTTCAAGACCGAGCAGCAATCTCTAAAAAAGCTTTTAGTTTTCTTCCTTGACGTCTTCCTTCACTTCTTCCTTAGGTTCCATGTCCTTCTTTCTACTCTCTAATGTCAGGAATAAGTTTTGACCAGCGGCTTCTAAAGTTTGAACTAAACCAGCACCGCCTAATACAGAAAGAACACCAACAAGTTGGGATCTAAGTTGATCTAAAGTGGGTAAGTTTTTGAACTTATTAATATCTTCCTTGTTCATGATATCTTGTTCGACTCTAGCACCCATTAATACTAAACGGTCCTTAGAACGCTCGATGATTTCAGTAACCTTCTTGACAGTCGCAGGGTTCATTTCAGGAATACTGATAACAGCTGTAGGACCGACTAACAGAGGAGATAGAGGGTGAGCAACCTCTTTGAATTGGGCGTTAGCAGATTTACTGGCGGGGTCGGAGTGGCCTTCACCTCTAAGAGCGACTTTGAATAACGAAGATTTAACGATGGAAAGGGTGACGCCAAGGGGAGTAAGCTCGGAACGAATTTTCTGATTATCAGCCATTGGTAAATTATTATGATGTAAGATAAGAAGAATAGGACTTTGTCGTAAAAGTTGTGAGTAGCGATCGACAAGATATGTTTTTCTGGAATCAATAGCCTTCAATGTGTCTCTTTGATTCGATTCAACAGCAGCAGTGGAATTAAAACGAGCGAATTTAGTACACTTAGTACCAAAAACTCTAATGCCATTGAATAAAATAGATAGTTGTGATCTCAACATATGATTTAATTTTTGAGTTCGTATTATATGAGGATAACAGACACGTATATTATGTAGATGTGAAGTTGAGTTTTGAATTTTTTTTCTTTGATCCCAGCCCCGGCATTTCGACATTTTGGGGAGGTACGATCTGTCCGGGAGTGTACATTAGCGCTTTATTTCAGCAAACACGCTGTTTCATCGGACTTAAAAAATAAATAATATGTTGCGATTGGTTAGACGGAGCAATTATAGTAACTTCTCCGTTTGTAGATTTGCTTCGACAGTCTCTAAACCATCGACGGTGGAAGAAGCTGCGGCGCACAAATATTCGAAGACTTTGAGATTACCTAAAACGAAATTCGCTAATAGACCCGATCATAAAATTTACGAAACAGTATATTTACCCCAAATCTCAGGAGATCTATATAAATGGCAAAATGGAAAGGAGAATAATAAGCCTTTCGTTTTCCACGATGGCCCTCCTTATGCAAATGGTCAGTTGCATTTAGGACATGCAATGAACAAGGTCTTAAAGGATATAATCAATAGATATCAAATCTTGCAGGGTAAGCGGGTTTATTATATTCCTGGGTGGGATTGTCATGGCCTTCCAATTGAACTTAAGGCTCTGGAAACCTTGCGCAACAAATTAAAGGTGGACCCCGCCACGATCTTACCGGTTCAGAAGGTTCGATCTATTGCTAGAAAGCACGCCGAGACCACTATTGAATCTCAAAAGAAAGATTTTCAAAAATGGGCAATTATGGGTGAATGGGATAATGCCTACAAGACTCTCACAATTGATTATGAAGTTCGTCAACTGAATTTGTTCAAAAAAATGGTGATTCAAGGCTACATATCCAGACAAAACAAACCAGTTTATTGGGGTTATGAGACCAGAACAGCCTTAGCGGAATCAGAATTGGAATATAACGATAAGCACAAAAGTACATCTGTTTATGTTAAATTCCCTTTGAGAAGGCTTCCAGAACAACTTAAACTTATGTTACCAGATCTTACACCTGAAAATCTATCAGTTCTTATTTGGACTACGACCCCATGGACCCTTGTTGCTAACAAAGCTGTTGCCGTCAATCCAGGATTTGTGTACGCAATCGTTGATACACCTGAGTTCGGCAAATTAGTTGTCGCTGAATCTCGCGTAGATGAAATCATATCAATCGTACCTGATTCCAAGAAATTTGATATCACTTTCTTGGGTTCGGACCTTGTTGGTGCTGAGTATGTTAATCCTCTGGTTAAAGATGAACATACTAACCCGGTCCTTGGAGCTGACTACGTTACTTCAGGAAGTGGTACCGGATTAGTTCATAACGCTCCAGGTCATGGTATGGAGGATTATCTCGTTTGTAAAAAGGAGAACATAACGGCTTATTCACCTGTAGATGATGAGGGTTGCTATACTACTGACTTACCAGCTGGATGTGAATCCTTGGCCGGAAAGATGGTGTTACAGGAAGGGCAATGGGAAGTCTTACGAATGTTGAAGGAAGCAGGAGCATTAGTGAACAAAAATTCTAATTATAAACATTCTTATCCCTATGACTGGAGATCTAAGAAGCCTATTATCGTTAGGGCCACCTCCCAATGGTTTGCTAATGTTGATGCTGTGAAAAGTAAAGCCATTAAGTCATTGGAAAAGGTAACTTTTTACCCTCCTAGTGGCCTAACGAGATTAACTTCATTTGTTAACTCTCGTGCTGAATGGTGTATTTCACGTCAACGTGGTTGGGGTGTACCAATTCCTGCATTATACAACATTGAAACTAACGAGGCTTTATTAACAGAAGAATCGGTTACTCATATTATCAATAGGATAGAAAAACTGGGTACTGATTCTTGGTTTGAACCTGAAGAAGACATTGAAGAATGGCTTACTGGTGATTATAAAGGACAAGGTAAGCTATTTAAAAAAGCAACTGAAACTATGGATGTCTGGTTTGATAGCGGCACAAGTTGGACATTGATGGAAAAGTTATTTGGAGATTTAAAGGTTAAGGATGAGCCCTTAGCCGATGTTTACCTTGAGGGGTCTGATCAACATCGTGGCTGGTTCCAATCCTCCTTAATGACTAGAGTATCGTCTAGTAGCGAATGCGTAACTGCGCCTTTCAGAACGGTTATCACACACGGCTTTTTGCTTGATGAAAAGGGAAATAAACAGTCAAAATCTATTGGTAATGTTATTGCCCCCGAATCGATTATTAAGGGTGAAGGTGGACTTCCTGGTGTGGGCGTTGATGGTTTAAGATTATGGGTGGCTCATTCAGAATACACTAGTGATATATCAGTAGGACCCACCGTACTAAGGCACGTAGGTGAAATGTTGCGTAAGATTCGTATTACTTTCAAGTATCTGTTGGGTAACTTAGAAGGGTTTGATGCTAGATCCACCACTCCTTATGAGCAACTTTCACCAATTGATAAATATGCTTTGCATCAGCTATATCAATTTTCGGAAGCTTGTAAGCAACATTATGATGAATACTCTTTTAACAAAGTTATTCAAACAGTTGTCAATCACATGAACGTCAGCTTATCCAGTTTCTACTTTGATTCTATCAAGGACCATTTATATGCCGATGCCGTTGAGTCACGCTCCCGCCAGTCAATTCAAACCGTGCTATATGAAATTCTCAAGGTTTATATTTCGGTTTTATCGCCGATAGTACCGTTTTTGACGCAGGAGACTTACAGCCACATACCGGCGTTGTTACGCTCAGAGATGCCAGCGGATGCTATCACGCCGGCTCATTTAGGCTGGTATGAGTCCAAGCCTCATTGGATTAACGAAGATTTACATAACGACTTTACAATAATTCGCGACCTTAATCGCCAAGTCCAACTATTAATGGATAAGGCCAGAAAGAGTAAGGATTTAAGAAGTTCGTTGGGTAGTGAGATTCATCTCTTCATCAAGGATAATAATAAAAATTCGACCACGATGTTAGACTTATTGAAGAAATACGAGTCAATACTGTCGGACATCTTTGTTTGTGCAGATGTTAAGGTTTCTCTCAGCACTACTACTGAGTTTTCTTCAAATAAATTCGATTGGTCTTACATGGACACCAAGACAATTAACCAGATTGATATGATGCTTGCTGTTGTTCCGCCCATGAATCATGATAAGTGCATGAGATGTTGGAAGCACACCGCTGATAAAGGTCGAGATTTGTGTAAGAGATGTGGTGATGTCTTAGCTTGATATATTTAAATGCATAAAAGTCCCGATTTCTCTTTTGAGGGCATCCAGTTCTGTGAGGGTTAAGCGAGCTGGAATCTTGTAAATATAGTTATCTGATACATCTGATTGACATAAATAAAGGAATAGATATATAAAGTAATATGAGAGAGAAATGAAAATTAAAAACTAAAAACTAAAGTGAAAACACGATAAAATGATAAGGATATAATCATCAGCCAGATGCTATAATACAAAAATAAATATACAATACAAGATAAAAAACAAAAACCGTTAAAAGTACATAATAAACATAAATATACGTATATGTATATATATCTTGAGAGTAACAAAGGTAAAAAAAGAATAAAAGCCAATCAATAGACTGGAAAAATAAAACAAGGATATTACAAAAATATTAAAAAATCAAAATATACAGCAATAGTCAGCTCATTCATTTGAAAATTAATTATCTACTTTAAACCAAAGACCTTTCTCAAAGTTCCAAATTTCTTTTTCTTAGGAGAATCACCCGTAACATTTTCTGGAAAGTGAGTCTGGGTCTTGGGATTCCCGGCACGCGTGTCGTAATCGGATTGAGAGATGGGATGAGAAAATTCGAAATGTCTTTGTTGCATTGTCTGCTGGGGTTGTTGCATTCTTTCCTTCAGTTCTTGCTTACTAGCGAAGAACCGAGATGATTGCTTTGAAGCTGGCGACGCTTGATTAATCATGGGCGAATTCGGAACGGGATTAGATGTGATAATCGTCGACGAGGGTCTACCAACTGGGGTGTCATTGGTAGGGGGTCGTTGATATGACTTTTGCGTATTGGCATAATTAATACGCGGTGCTGATGACACATGGTCATCATCGGAATCAGAATCGGCGAACCGGGACCTGAAGCCTCCAAGCGTTGATGATTGATGGCCAGACGATGATGTCTGTCTAAAAAGGGCAGAGTCAGAATGGGGTGGCAATGGATCCTGGATGGAGGGGTCGCGTAAAGTCTTAAGCCCGAAACCCATACTGTGACGATTATTAGGTCTTTCGCGATCAAACGACGAGCTGGATAATGAACGTTGAAGAGGGACACCGGGATTACTATTATTACTCAATGATTTGTTATTAGATTGAGCAATTGAAGCAGGTCGGATAAATGACGTTCTACCGGACATAGGTCTTGATAATATGCTATTATTCACTGCCGGTAACTTTTTAGAATTCGAAGATCCGTCGGAGTTATTAACAGCGGGTTTCTCCCGATGACCAACCTGATGATTATTACCACGCGAGGCATCTTTTCGGTCGTTGATCAGTAACGAATCGCGTTTATTCAACCTCGAGTCAGCCGGGAAATCAGAGGAAACACTATCTTCATCGTCATAAGCTAATGAGTGATAAAGATGCCTATTTGACGCACCTTCATGTTCATGAGATTGTCTTAGTGACGAAAGTCGATGGGAATGTTGTTGTTGTTGTTGTTGTTGTTGTTGACGTCTCTCCTCATCTCGCTTTTGATTCATCAATTCCTGTTGTCTTTGAAGATTTTCTTGCTGTTTCCGTAATTCATCTTGATCACGCTGTAATTGTTCCTGTTGCTCACGTAAAGACTGCTCCTCATAGCTCATATCCTTTTTGTGGGTGGCAGCTCTGCCGGAGCTTGAGGGTGGTAGATTATTTCTCACATAAGGCTCGGTATTGTTTCGAGTCGAAGACTTGGAATATGGCGATTGTGGTGAAGTCCCCGCACGAATAGCAGAGGTGGATACACTCTTGCGTACAGTGGAGGCCTGGAATCCAGTATAGGCTGGAACGTTACGCAATGTGGATTGCATACTACCCTTGCGTTGCAAGTTGAAACTAGCGCTCGAGGACAATCTGTTGGTATTGTTGATGCTATCTTGAGATCGCTGGTTGGGGCGACTGGAGTAGTATCCGTCAACACCATCGTAATAGGTTGAACTTTCACTATCTGATTCACTGTCAGCAGGAACTCTTGATAATCGTTTCATAGTAGCGGCCGCGGCTGAAGCAGCATTTTGCGTGGACACTGAGGGCCTGATAGGGGTTGGTTTAGCAAGCGCAGCCTGAGTCATTGCCGCTGCTGATGCAGCGTAGTCATCGCCATAGGATTTGGAATAATCAACAGGTTCAATATCGTCAGTGATAGCCGAGAAACTGACTCTGTGGCGCTTCTTTTTCTCCTCACTGGGGACCTTGAGTGCCGGTTTCATGAGTGAAATTGATCTAACAGGAGGACCGTGTCTTCTGGAAGGAGAAACTATGCCGGGACTAGTAGTGCCATTTTCAGATATGCGGATTTGAGGATTACTGGCTGAATTTATGAGTTCGCGACCACTCAAATCGGTGGTGGTGTCTTGTGAAAGTTTTTCCTCTGGGGTCAACTGCACGAGGCGAGGGCAATCGCCACCATTGTAAACGGTATTATTTGAGGGAAACTCAGTGTTATCGTTATTGCGAGAATTTTCGTAAGTTACGAAGTTTTCAACATCCGACTGAACCTCAGCATCACTCTCTTCGCGGATTTCAGCAGGCGGTGACACGTGAAGATAATCATCATTTCGGGGATAAGCCGGGAATTCAGTTTCCAACATGGGTTCAAAATCAAGAGGGTTTTCACTAAGATCTTGATCAAAGCTGCTTTCTATGTCGCATTCGGGTACGGTCAAAAGTTCAGGTTCGGGTTCCTGTTCAGATTCAGATTCAGATTCAATAATGGCCTTGGGAGGTTCAGAGAAATGTTTATACTCGGATGGTAATTCAGCTTGTTGCTCATCATCTTCAGGGGTAGTGGATAATGAATCATGTTCATTATTTCTTTGGGACGGACGAATTCTACGACCAATTGACGGTTCCTCAGATGCCGAATTGATATCGCTATCGTAACTAATCACACTGGAAGCATATTGAGGTGACTCGGATGAAGCAAAGGTGGCCGAGGATACTGAACTAGGCGACGCCAGGGTCAATGACGCTGAACGGCCTGAGGAGGATGAGGGAAGGGGCTTACTATTATTAGATGTAGCCACAAGGCGCCCTCTCTCTCTTTTACTAGGGCCTTGTGGCAGCGGCGTAGTTGTGGTAGTAGTCTTGACGACTTCGAATTTACCCATTCGCTGAATACTAGTCGTAGTGAGCGATTGGGTACGACCCCCCTTGACCTGAGTCACCTTTGACGTAGTACTAGACTTGACTGGGGTCTGTGGCAAATACTTGAAATTAGCAAAATTACTGATACTACGTCGTGCCGACAACGAGTACGAAGGCGATTGTCCACCAGCTAAAGACGATGTACGCGCATTCGGGTTCGAGTAAGACGACGAAGACATCATGGAAGAGTGACGATAACCGGGCGTGTGCATACTGTTCGGATTAGACGGTTGAGGGTTATTATATTGATAGTTTTGCGCCAGGGCCCGTTCACGAGCCTGGCGACTCATAGCCCCCACGGTGGCAGCGGCCGCCAGGGCTGCCGCCGACACATTATCGGGGGTGCTAATCGGGGGTGCGGGGCGCAATGAGTTACGGCGATTAAGTGACACCATGGACTAATCGTGGGATATTGTGGTCTCAAAGAGTGGTTGGAGATCACACGGTAATTCTAGCACACCTCAACAAGACAAGCAGAAAAATACCTGCTGAAAGCCACAAGACAGGGTAGGATCAAAGCGTTCCTCGGGCGGTGCGAGGGTTGAAGCTCAGACACGTGGGAGGATAAATGAGGTAACGTAGGCGCTTACAGGTTACTACAGGATGCGCCCAAATACAAAACTACCACAAAATTAATGGGAACAGAAAATAAAGGAACAGGGGAGAGTAGAAATATTATAGATACAAGAGAGAGTATTTGGGTTAAATGGTTATATGATGGTGCGGTTGCACTTGATGCTCATACTGCATGGCGGACCGTGAGCTTGCCGTACGGATGCCGCGACGACGGAATCACTTCAAGAATCACGAGTTTTCCGCGAATAGCGGCCAGAATACGTCGCCAGAATCGTGCATCGTCAGTAAGTATGTTAGTGTCCAATTGCATTGCTAAGTGATCGGCGGATACTGGCACAATACCTGCATTCATGACCGTGTATCGGATAAGCTGCCAGTACTTTGCAATTCTCTGTGACTGGCGAGCCTCCGAGAGCGGATGTCCTGTAATATGTGGGGGCATGCGCAGTGGCATGATAGCCTTTTTCGGAAACTTGACACGCCCAAGCTGCTGAAGCTGATTACGATACTGGTTAAAGTAGCTCTGGTGCGCGGGTATTTGGTCCATAAACGTCGGCTGAGAATTTGAATAGTTCTCGTGGTCCTGCAATGTACGAAGCAATGGGATTTCAGCATTACGCAAACTATGTAAGATTGCTGGCATACCGGGAGTCGGAGAGTCTAAGATATCCCTGAGACTCGCTTGACTTAGTAACAAGCCATTATGATAGCCTCTCATGTTAGCATGGCCATGGCCAGGGCTAAATGCGGCAACACGCCGACTGATTTGTCGGATTGCCGACTCGGAGTTTACGAGCAAATCATATAGCAAAGTCTCGATATCACGGCGGTATTTTGTGGGTTCAGAATCCGAACCATGGATCCAGACTTGGGGTTGCTGGCGCTTGCGATGAAGACGGATAATACTCTCAAGAGGCATTAGATAAGTCTGATATGCATGGGCACAATAAACCTGAATCCTACGGGCATCTGACTCCCCCTGATTACGGTAGAAGCCCGCACGAAGTCGAATATGTGCCAGTGGGTACAGCGATTCAGCCCAGGGCACGGCACGAGGTTGGCCAACTGATGCCATCGTGACCGTGACCGGAGTCAATAAGTTCATATCTGAATCAGCGGACGCCTGAAGGGTACTATTGACAACTCTAGGATACCATAATTGTCTAATGGCTCGGTACAGGCTGCGGTACAGTCCCCGCGCTGGGAGGCTTGGAATGGCGGCCGGATCCACCGTCAAAGCGTGATGTAAGTTGCGATAGACCATCGGCGAGACCTGGCTCAAGCTTCGATAATTAACTCGTCCACTGGCCCTCAAATTGGCAGGTCTCGGGCAAGAGCAGGCCCACAATAGTGACATTAGCGTTCATAGATCTGATCCATTCACACTGAAGCAATCAGTTGGGACGAAATTTGGGACGAATCAATCGGCCGCGGCGGTGGGTCAAATTTTCCACCGTCATTATCACTTTCCACATAGAACAATATCAGTTTATCAGCTGAAAGTCCATTTCATCGTTTGCAGACCATTATGTTCGCTAGTATATTAAGACGTTCAGTGCCTGCTGGTGTTACCGCCCGGGTATCTGTCCCTATCTTGGCCTCGCGCAGTCTGTCGCACTTGTCGTCTCGCTCGGCTCTCACTGCTTTCAGATCTCTCCCCACCTCGCGCACCGCCAACGCCTCGACTCTGCTATCGGGTCAAGACACCTCGGCTGCCATGGCTATGGGCTCATCTTTGATGTCAGTCCCCACCGTTGGCTTGCTGAGCTCGCTCACCGGTGCTTTACAAGTCCGTTGGAAGTCGCGTGGTCACACTTTCCAACCCAATACCCTCAAGCGTAAGCGTAAGTTTGGCTTCCTCGTGCGTATGAAGGCCAAGGTTGGCCGTGTGGTCATCTCCCGTCGTCGTTCCAAGGGCAGGTGGTTCCTTTCGCATTAGAGATCGTGCGCTTCGCTGTTCTTCGGCAATGGGCCTTTTTGGTCTACTTGCTCCCACGATGAACGTGATCTACATAAAATTTAACGACTCGTCCGGCCTCAATCGTTTCAGCGGTATCATTCCTGGGGCTGTCACGATTCGTGTTGCATTTTCTTTTCCTGTTCTCTTTTTCTTGTTTTCTTGTTCTTTGTCTCTGTTGTTATTGCGATTGGTTCCGCACCACGGCCTGGTAGTATATATCACGCGAGATGTTTAGACCCCGCCTATCTTGTAAATGTTGCTGCCGCTCGGCAGTTGTAAATAAACTATTTTCTATACGTTCTGCAGGTAAATCTCTATTAAATCCTTAGTATATCTCCCATAGTGAGCCGGCTCATAGTTCAGCATAGTCTTTGATCGATAAACTATCTCCCAATGCAGATCTACCACACCTACGGATATATATATATAGATATCCATCTATATTCACATATACATTCTCTCACATGTCTCTGGAGCCCGATGAAACTCGGATTCGGCGGCGATGGGTGGTTCTCAGCTTTATCCTTATTTCAGGACTGCTCGGCGTGCCGTTATGGCTATATACCACCACTATCCCGCGCGCGGATCTGCCTTATGAGGCCATGGCTGATATTGCCGGCACCATCACCTCAAAGATTCACATAGACGTTCCCGTATACTTGGACTCGAAGCAATTGCACGATCCGCATCTCGTTTCAGCCGTTCAGAGTCATATTGACCATGTTCTGGGTTTGGAACAGGTCCAGGGCTGGCATGTATCTGTTCACGCCTGGGAAGGGGAATCAGAGATTAATGAAGACCCTTATTTAGTGCACATAACTGCTGCTGAGAATAACTCATTTGCCATTGATGCCACAAATCGTTCAGCTCAAGTTTACTACACTGCAGACATGCTCACGGCCTCTTACCCTGACCGCCAGCTGGCCTGGTTTATCGCTCAAGCACTGATACAGGATATGTTCCGATCGGAGATTGATATGTTTACTAGTATGCAGAATAATCCGTTAGGTGGCACCGCCAATGCCCATTCATCTTCTGTAATATCTTACTCGCCTATTTATCATCTGACGTTTTCGTTGATGTACGGTGGTGCTGATCCAATGGCATGGGACATGGCCGAGGCCTTAGACGAGTATTTCACGCCATTCCGACAACAGCTATCCCGTGTCGCTAATTTCACGGTCGATACTCAAGTTCAAATGTTTTCCACGTTATCCAACCCGCCCGCTTACGATACGACTACGCAATCCTTTGTGCTTAACCCACGTGATCTAACCACCTTCGTCAACTACGCTGAATGGAGTCTCTCCAGCATCCAGCCATATCCAACAATCAATTTTATCTTATATGTACCAGCCGCTGATACCGCACCATTGAAAATTACTTCTTCTGCTTCCAACTCTTTCTTGATTCCGCAATGGGGTGGTGTATCTATTACCAACCCAGACTCGCCCAAGGACCTTTTCTTATCCAAAATTCAGCTTAGACCTGTACTCGAGACATTTTCATCACAGCTTTTGACTCTACTCGGCGCCCCACATTCACCTAAATCGCCTACCATCCGTATTGACTTCTTATCGCGCATTTCATCCGCTGCCGCCCTAGTAGGCGCGGCATCCACCCTGAGCTCACTTTACCGGTTAGCGCGTTCATTGCCTAATATTGCCATCCCGCAATCTACACTCACTGCCGTTGAACAATCGCTGTCCCTAATTTCAGATGGTTTGGGTCATCTTAGCTGTGGTAACTGGGATCAGGCGGTTGTAGCATCCGGGAGCGCCATGAATAGTGCCAAGATGGGCTTCTTTGAAAAGACTATGGTTCAGCAAATGTACTTCCCGGATGAGCATAAATTGGCCGTCTATTTACCGTTCCTGGGTCCAGTCGCCGTTGTGTTATTTACAGGGTTGGTTAGCGTCTTAAAGGATCTTAAACGAAAGAAGATATCACCGAGTGAAGTAAATAATTAATATAATCGGCTCTAACGCAATATAATAGTGGCCTAACTTATTTAACTTGAATTAAAATTAATATACATTTAAATAAAATTACTAAAATACTTTTTGTTCAGGTGAAAAATAAGACTATTCATTCAGGTGCCTCTCAAATAATGCTACGTTCATAATCAAGATGACTTTTTCTTCTTAGTTTTATTGTTAACTGTAATCCAGGCTTCTCTGATCCCCCGTTTCGCTAAAGCTTTTCTCACAGATACTTCCTGTGGACCCTGGACGGCTACAATCTCTTCCTCCTTCAGGCCCTTGGTAACCGTTGTTGAACCGGCACATGCCACTCTAAGTTCATCGGCTAACAATACACCATCGATACGGAATGGTTCCAGACCCGTAATTACAGTCATCACTTTGCCCCTAATTCTAGTTTCAATAACCACAGCGATCTTTGGAACAGTACCCTTACGAATAGTACCCTTCAGGTTAGCTCGATCAATATCCTCATTAGGTCGTGTGATTACATGGTACTTTTCACAACGCGATAACATGACATCGTTAATCTTATCTCTCGCTAACGAAGAACCAGCTTGTACACCCAGCGTTTTGGCCAAAACATCATCAATTATTAATTCACGCGGTTTGGATCGATTGACAATCGTGGCTTTATTCGCCGCGATATAAGCTTGAACTACACTGCTGAGCTCCTGTGCGGTATAGTAAACTTGGTCAAAGAGCGGATTAGTAGATGATTTGGGTTTGTAAAATTCGAACAAGTTCATAAACTGAGGTAATTTAGAGTTGGCAGATCCTGACAGACTGCCAGTTGATGCCTTCTTAACCTTGTACGGCTCATGTTGAGCCACTCGGGCATTGTCCTTGCCGGCTATGGACAAAATAATCGCTTCGCCGCTCTTTTCCTTCACCTTAACCAGACCCTCTTTCTCCATTGACTTGAAAAATTTCGTAGCTTTCTTCCAAGAAGTGTGCTTCATAACTACTGAGGGATGCGAAATTGCTATATTGGGTAATAAATGGCCCGATAAAAACTGCGATGATGTAATTGGAGTCTCGATTTTATCGAAAATAGCCTTGTGAAGTGTTTGAAGGAGTGCTTTGCGGAAGAAATGATCAATATCGGTTGTAGACAACTTTGTTTCCTCTTCTTCACTCTCAGAGTCATATTTGGCGTTTAAATCTTCATCGATAATTTCCTCGGTTATTTCAACCTCAGCCTCGGTGTTGGTGTCAATTTCAACTTCAACGTTAGCATCTTCATTATCATTATCTAGTTCGGAATTAGCATCGGTATCATAAACGGAAGCTTTAGATAGTTCCTCGGTAACATCTTCTACTTGGACGTCTGTTGTCGATTCCTCGGTGTTAGTGGCTTCAGGCATGACTACCACCTCTGCTAGAGGCACCGAAACATCTAGCGATTCAGGAATAACTTTATCACCTCTTACTAACTCAAACAACGTATCGCCAACGAAATGAACAGTTTTAACACCGACACCACCCTCATTAGCCTCCACACGAGCTCTCAGATTATCTACTTCAGCGTAGCCGATTACCATGGGTACCGTCGGGGTCAGATAATTCGCGATGGCAACGATAGCCCCACCGGATAAATCCCACGGAACACTTTCATCAAATATACCGGGGATCATGAGATCAGCACCGCCACATAATTTGGAAATAACAAATTTATTAGTCAAAATGATAGGTACGACGAAAGGAGCGGCCCATACGGTGTACAATGATGGCATCAGTTCGCCTATGGGATCGTTGGGATGCGATAAGTCAAACCAAAGAGGAACGCCGGCCTCGGATGAGAATAAGCGGCCATTATCATTTTGAAATGTAGAATATCTAGCTTGTTTGATGGCCTTGGGCAAAATAGCAACTTTGCCTTCCTCAGTCAGCGTTTCGGGCAATTTGTAAATGTTTTGTAGATTATTGTAGATCTTGCGTCGTTCCGATGATTTAACGTTAGCGGAGGGTTTGATCTATACGATTGGGAGTAAATAATTTGTTTTATAATATCAAATTTGCAGATCCGTAAACGGGACTAAATTAAACTTACTGTAGGCTTCTTTCTAAACATTTCTTTTTTACTTTTAAACCCGAGAAATTGGCCGTCTGTGTACAGGTGAGAAGGTTGGAAAAATAAGTCATACATAGGCGTGCGGCGCTGGCACTGTGGCCCCATCCTGGAAATCGGCCTTGATCTCCATTGAATTTGTGGGGTTTCAGAGCTCTAACGATGGGCTTTATCACGTTAGAAGAGAGAGTGCTAGTCAATGCTATTAACCCTAATGTGCTGTCATGGTGTCCCACGATGGACTTGCTAGTTTGTGGTGATAGCGACGGCGGAGTATCCATGTACCGATTGAATGGACCCCGAGCGCTGCACATTAGTGGCTCCTCCAAGCAGACGGTGCTTGGAATAGCCTGGCGGCCTGATGGTAAAATGTTCGCCCTCTCATTCCAGGACGGAAATTGCCGACTGTACGATACGCACACAGGTAAGCCGTTGCACCAACTAGATTCTTCGACGTCCAGTTCCTCGATTTGCTTATTACAATGGATATCAACCGCTGAATCCCTGCTGAATCGTGGTCTAAGATTATTTGATACCTTTCTCGATGTGGACGTATTATCCAGTTTGCCACGATTACCATTATTGCCTTCCAGTTTGGTGCATACTGTGTTTGCGTCTCGTAATGCCATTGAGGATATGATTGAAGCTGGATCGAATAATTCAGATAATAGCAATCACATTGATTTGTTAATTAATGGGTATGACAACGGTGATGTGGCACTGGATATTTTTGGCATTTTCTCTGTGGGTGCTATACCGCTCATTGAGGGAAGAGGAAGACCCATTGAGCATTCACATACTGGTGATTTACTTAATCATGTTTTCCTAGTTCATGGACCTAAAGCGTCAGAAGGTGATGTCGATGGTGCACTTTCATTCGTGAGTGTTGAATTTGGGTTTATTCAGAAATTTGGGTCTTATTTAAATGATGTTTCGGTGACCTCGTCCAAAATTATAACTTTGCTAGCGTATATCAAAGAAGCAGTTAGCATTTTACAAAGTGAAGCAAAGTCGATTGAAAATTTAATGAAATCAATGCTGGGACCTTTGGAGGCTAAGATGGATGATGGTGCTACGATTTCTGAACTTTATGATGCCTTGATTACTGGTACCCCGGATCAGCCGGTACGCCAATGGCTAAGTGAGCCTCTGGGTTTGAATAATAGCAGAGCGTTTAAGAAATGGAAGAAAACGGGTAGTAATAATTATGAAACTTGCCGTAAGGTACTATTTGAGAATCTTATACCTGCTTGTCAACGGGTCATTATATTGCTATCTCGGCTGTCAGGATTAGGTCAATGGGAACATAGAGGCAAACAGTTAGGTCTTATCCCGACATTGTTAGAAAAGGGAATAGAGTCAGCATCTGAGTTGCTGAAAATGGGAAGAAAGATAATATGGGAAATCAATGATGAGTATCACCATTTCCAAGCGTTTATGTCATGGTTACAGTGGCTAATATACGAAAATGCCGGAGAAAAAGCTAACCAAGCAGCTGGAGAAGTTCTGGAAGATATAAAAACAATGGAAGTTGCAAAGTTTTTAACAGAATATTTGGGAATACACCAATCCAGAGTGGTGCACTATTTTTTGCTTACTACTGGTGAAGATGGGGATGATGGTAAGACCGGTGGACTTGAAGATATGACACGACAGTTGTTTGAATATTGTTCCCTGGCCTTTGAAAATCCCAAGATCGCCATGCGATCCAAAATATCCACAATTAATGAGATCTTAATTATTCCAGCAACGGTAGATTCGCCGTGTATTAGCCGTGTTCGGGTGGTTGAAACGGCTAACATGGTATATGCATACATTTTACTAGCAAATTACTCAACGAAGGCTTATTGCAACAACAGTAATAATAATCATGAATCGTGCTTAGTAGTGGCCCGTGCCAACTTATCCGAGACAACTCTGGTGGCTATTGAGATCGTACTGGTTGAGTACGGCATGCCAGGGCATAGATGTATATTGCGAGCAGTGGAGTTCGTTGATAATCGGGAGGTAATATGTCTGATCGAAGACACTGACGGCGCAGTGAGCGCGCTACAGTCATTCTCTTACGAATCGCTAAGCTACAGTACGGTCCCAGTCGGCCAGTTTACATGGTTAGTCCCCTATGTGTTATCTAGCGGTCTGACAGAAAGTGTGCTTGAAGCTACACACCAGCGGTTGTTCAGGCATGAAGATGGATTCGTTCCTCGGTACATGACGATTAACGGTACAGCAGGACGTCGTCTAGGGTGCGTGGTGGGACTTCAATGTCAACAGTACGTTGTCTTTGACTTAGACGAGCACGATCCAGAGGACGGCAGCAGCGATGACGATGATGCGCTGAAGCGATGAAACCCCCGCAGTTATATATCCCAGTGAAGTAAAATTCCCCAATATAGTATACCATAAGCAGCAGATAAACCAAAATAAAAAATAATGTACCGCATAGAATATAGCCGTGTCCACGTAATTAGCCGTTTTAGCCGGTATGCGTCAGATAAGAAGGCTCAGATAAGAAGGTTCCCAGAGTCCCGTCGGTTCTGCCCGAGCCATGGCGCGCCGATGCAATGTGGAGCATGGAGGGTATTTAACCTTTGATTTTGGCACCGCTTCCGCTTTGCAGCTTTTTTTCACACACTTAGTTATATTCATTGAATAATAGCAATTCCACTTATTATGGCTCCCATTGTTTCTTTGGCCGACTTAGAGGCCATCACTATGCCCAATACCGATGGTATGGCCCGCGACTACTGGCAGGGCGGCGCCAATGAGCTGATCACACTCCGCGAGAATAGCTCAGCTTTTGATTACTACAAAGTTCGAGCGCGCTGTATGCGGAATGTGGCCAATGTAGATATTCGCCCTCAGAAGACAATATTTGGAAAAAAATACAGTATTCCCGTCGGTGTAGCCCCGAGTGCGTTCCACCAAATGGCCCATAATGATGGTGAAGTGGCTACAGCACGGGCCTGTAAATCGCGCGATTGGGTTATGGGTCTCAGCTCCTACTCCAACAAATCTTACCAAGAGGTCAAAGATGCCGGTGAAGATAGTGCAGTATTCTTTCAATTGTATGTTTTTAAGGACCGTAAAACCACTGAAGCTTTGGTACGTAAGGTCGAAAAGGCGGGTTACAAAGCCCTGGCCCTTACCGTAGATACACCCTACCTAGGTAGACGATACAATGAAATGAGAAACAAGTTTCATTTACCCTCTCATCTTAGTTTTGGTAATTTCCAAGATGAATCAGGATCGTCTACTATTTCTGCCGATACCCTGGCCAAGAGCCGCGATTCGTTAAACTACAAGCCGGAAATCGCTGCTTCAACAAACAATGATATTGATCCTTCCATCTGTTGGGAAGAAACCATTCCCTGGTTAAGATCCATTACTAAAATGGAAATTTGGGCTAAGGGTGTAGTCACCGCTGAGGACACTGAAGACGCTATTTCCGCCGGTATCGATGGTATCTGGGTCTCCAACCATGGCGGACGTCAATTAGATTCGGGTCTGGCCACTATCGATGCCCTTCCTGAGGTCGTTGAAGCCGCCAAGGGACGTGTCCCCGTTCACGTTGATGGTGGTATCAGGCGTGGGGGTGATGTGTTCAAGGCCTTGGCTTTGGGCGCCGATTTCGTCTGGCTAGGTAGACCCGTTCTTTGGGGTCTCAAGTACGATGGTCAAGCTGGTGTCGAGAAGATGATGGAAATCATTACTGGTGATTTCACTATGGTTATGGCGTTAGCTGGTTGTAGATCCACTGACGAAATTAACCGAAAGTGTTTAGTCAGAATTGGCCCTAGTATTACCAAGTTATAATCGAAATATATAAAAAATAACAGTATTTATTAATCTTTGAAATTCTTTTAAAAAAAAGGAACTCTAGTTACGTATAAAATCTATAAATACCAACGTTCATAATTCTGTATTCTCTCTTCAATAGTCTGGTTATTCCATAGTTCACCCCCATTGGAATCATGCTTCAATTCTGGTATACCAATCTGTTCAATAACTAAACCTGAGGCCACATTACCATAAATAGCGCCTAGTTTGGCATCGGCACCGTTGTGACCTGTTAAGTAACCTATCGCAAACCCTCCTAGAAAGCTGTTTCCACATCCTGTAGGATCTATGATTCTTGAATCTTTAATATTAGAGGGGTTTTTAGTTTGGTATGCTGGATACCAGTCGCAAATTAGCTCATGCGAAGTATAATTATCGGAAGATTGTCGAATTAACAAACAGCCTAATTTGCCCGCCCGTAAAACAATAATGGCCTGTGAGTTCTTAGCCATGTGAACTGCTAATTTCCTCCCCAAGGTTTCAATCTCGCAAACCGTCACGGGCTCGGGCTCACCGAAAAGTAAAGCAGCTTCGAGGGTATTAGGAGAAAAGATATCAATATATCTCATTGTTTCAAATATCTCAATCAGGTTTTCGGCAGGGCATACAGTGGGAACGGGTTCCCATATTAATACCAGCGGGTCATCCATTTCTGTGATGCCCTCATTGCTACGAGCTTTAATTAACTTACTTCGAATATCCATACACCTATCAGGTGAGCAAATCAAATGCACACATTTAGACGATACCAATGAGCCGTTATCTTCCTCGATCAAATCATTGACTTCAATTTGTTTCTTAGCGGTTAAATACCTAAATTCGCGTTCCTCATCTTGTCTGTACTTGTTCCAAGCTCGGGTCGTCTGGCGATTCGGATCGTACCTTGCCACAACCCGCGTATCCCATGCCATTATTTGGTTTAGTACAGTATCTGGGAAATCATGACCAATATCCAAAATCCAGCCCACTTGTTTAGATTCTCTGGGTCCGCGCGAGAAGAATCGCGCACCAATAACCCCGTAAGTTCCGGCACCGCCAATGATATTATATTGGGATTGCATATGACTCAAAGCCTCGCAGCTATTGAAATGGATCTCATCTAAAATGAACATGCCCATAGAGGTAAATAATATCGGTTGATCGCAAGTACTGTCATGTTGATTTTCGGTGTAGTCGTGTCTTGGCTCTAGGCTTGTAAAGTTCGGCATACTGATCATGTCTTTCATGTTGTGTTGTAAAAGCAGGTCCAAACGGCTCGGATACTGGTACGGAATTAGCGGGTGCACGGTAGCTGGTCACCACCAACAACGAGAGAGTTTCATTCTAAACTCAATGAGAATTAATGGATTAAGGCTAGCTTAATTGGAGCATATAGACATTCCCCTTGAAAATTTATTCCCCTTAGCAAGAAGTTCTTGGCTTCAGTCATCTAATCTGATTCGCATAATTTACCGCCTCATGTGTATCCTTTCCTCCCAGCTTTTGCGGTGAGATGTGTGGGATTCATGTACGTGTGATTCAAGCTATTCTTCTTTTAATTAAGTCACTGGCATTTCCAATTGATTGTTTTTTTTAATTTTATGTATGTAACGCAGTATAATACTCTTATTACTTAGATCATCTAGTATCTAACTCGCTCTAGTATAATGATTCGCTTTGTCGATATTGCCGTTGCCGGTCTTTTGACATCCTCTGCGTTAGTCGGGGGTTTCCCTAATGAGGTGGCTGAAACCCCCGAATTTAAGGTACGCTTTACTCTGGTTTATATTTATTTATTATTTCTGCGTTTCTAACGACTTATGTAGTCCCTTGAAGTTTCTAAGGCCGCGTTTTTCGACCAATTCGTTGATGGCTCTAACTGGAAACCATCATCAGCGAGGAAGGATGATGAATTCTCCTATGTTGGTAAATGGGAAATTGAAGAATCATCGCTTTTGCCGGTGATTAAGGGTGATAAGGGACTTGTTCTTAAATCGGAAGCTGCTCATCATGCCATTTCAGCCAAACTTCAACAACCGCTTGATAATACTGAAAACACACTTGTGTTGCAATACGAAGTTAAATTTCAAAAGGGTTTAGTATGCGGTGGCGGTTACATCAAGCTTTTATCTGAGTCTGATCATTTGCATGAAAATGAATTTTGCAGTGAAACTCCCTATCAAGTCATGTTTGGCCCTGATAAGTGTGGATCGACTAATAAAGTTCATTTTATTATCAGACGGAAGAACCCTCACAGCGGCGAATACGAAGAAAAGCATTTAGCTGCACCCCCCGCTGTCAGAAACAACAAATTTACTAATCTTTATACCCTTATCATTCATCCTACTCAAGATTACGAGATTAGAATCAATGGTGCTACCGTTAAGGCCGGTTCATTGGTGGTTGGTGGTGCGTTTAAACCTAGTTTGAACCCTCCTGCGTGGATCGAAGATGTTACCGAAGTTAAGCCCGACAATTGGGTCAATGAGGCCTACATTGAAGATCCCGAAAATTTAGTTAAACCCGAAGATTGGGATGAAGATGAGCCACTATACATCCCTGATCCCAAGGCTTCTAAGCCCGAGGATTGGAATGAAGAAATTGCCCTTTACATTTCCGATCCTACTTCTGAGATTCCTGATGATTGGGATGAGGAGGAAGATGGCGAATTTGTTTCGCCTGAGATTTTCAACCCTGAATGCGAAAATCATGGATGTGGTCCCTGGGAGGCACCTCGAATTAAAAACCCAAATTTCAAGGGTAAATGGGAACCCCCGCTTATTGAGAATCCTCAATATATCGGTGAATGGTCGCCTCAATTAGTGGCTAACCCTGAGTACTATGAAGATACCACTCCATCCAATCTTGAACCCATTGGTGGTTTGGGCTTAGAGTTATGGACCATGCAGCCCGATATGTTGTTTGATAATATTTATCTTGGTCATTCAATTGAAGAGGCTGAATATATTGGTAATAATACCTTTGTCGAAAAACGTAAGTTAGAGGAACACGCTATGGCCAACCAGAGATCCAATTCCTTGAAGTCGGAAGAACCTGTAACTTCGGATAAGTATGATAAATACGCTGCTCATTTACAGATTTATGTCAAACAGCCCTTCCAGTTCTTGTCGGCTAATTACCGACGAATTATTACCAGAGTCATGAAGGACCCCTTTAATGCGTTTATGAATGAGCCTATCCTTACGGTGATTAGTGTTTTAGTATTCCTTGGTAGCTTTATGCTTGGATTTGGTTTATTGGGCGTTGCGGGTCATCTTGCTGGTAAAATCCTTTCCATCCGACCCCAACCAGGTTCCAGAGCTGGCGCCGTTGTCAGTGATGGTTCTGCCGTGGCTGAAAAGCCAAACGAGGAATCAGCGGAAGACATTAAGGTGATGGAAGCTGCACCATCGGCTGAAACGTCGGGTGTTGCCGAATTCGCAAAGGTCACTAATCGTTCTAGGAGGGCTTAGTGGTGGTTGGAATCTCCTCAGATCTTGTTTTGTTTTGCCCGTATATTTGTGTTTGTGTTGTTTTTTCCCACATCCGGGGCTGTGTTTTGGCACACGATGGCTGCATGTATGTGTATCAACTAGCTAATACAATTAAATTATCTTATCTTTATTACCACGATTTACAGCCGCGTCGTACCCATCGTATCATCATAGCAGTGCGCGGAGTCTCGCATTAGGTGAAACCTGACAAGTATAAATAGAATCTGCGTGCGATGAGGCGCAGCTGCTAGTAAAGATGTAAATTGGGATGTGGTTATCGCACAAGAGCTGCGCCGAAAAATTATCCCGTGTTAACCCACGCAATTCCGAGGTTGTATTTATTTTCTGAATTTCTTGCTGCGTCCTGATCCATTGCGCTTGTTCTCCTTGTTTATTTATCTTATCTCAATCCTTTTGTTATCTCTCTCTCACGACTACCTTTCTCATCCCGCATAATATATATACACCCCTGCCTCAAATGAGCGGCCATTATGATAAAGTAACGTAAGTTTATTCTTTTGCTCGACGAGACGTGATTTGTGCGGTTTACTCACTGACGATCGTCTCTTTTTCCCTTTATCTAGTGATGATTATCATCAGCCCAATCCCTACGCCCAACAAGACTATGAGTTATCCGATGTTAACGCTGCTGGTAACCCCTTCGGATCCGGTGCCTCAACAGCGTACAGTCAGGATAATATGATTGAATTTTTCGCTGAAGTTGACGAAATCAAGCACATCTTGGTGCAGTTTGATGAAAATATCGAGCGTGTCGAGGCCCTACATAAAAGATCTTTAAACGAAGTCTCTGAAGAAGGTGAGGACTGGACGCAGAAACAATTAAATTCCATGATCGATGAAACCACTGCATTGTCGCAGACTTTGCGTTCCAGAATTAAATATTTGGAATCTACATCACAACGTGACTCTACTAAACGTACTCAGTCTGAGAATTTGAAATCGCAGTTCATGAACTCAATTCAAAGGTATCAGTCGGTGGAAGCCACTTTCAGACAAAGATATAAAGATCGTGCCGAACGACAATACAGGATTGTGCGACCTGAAGCCACTGATTCAGAGATCAAAGAAGCCCTTGAAGATTCTACTGGTTCCCAGATATTTTCTAGTGCCCTGTTGAATTCTAATCGGAGAGGTGAAGCTCGTTCTGCGTTATCGGAAGTTCAGTCCAGACATCGTGAAATTCAAAAGATTGAAAAGACCATGTCGGAATTAGCTCAGTTATTCCACGATATGGAATTGTTGGTTGCTGAACAAGAAGCACCTATTCAACATATCGATGATCAAGCCCAATTGGTTCAAAATGATATCGAACAGGGTGTTTCGCATACTAGTAAGGCCGTCAAGAGTGCTAGAGCTGCTAGGAAGAAGAAATGGTGGTGTCTTGGTATTTGCGTCCTTATTATTATCATTATTGTTGTGGTTATCGTTGCTTGGTACTTTACTTCTGGCCCTGGTGGTAAATCGAGTAGTAATTAATCAATTGCATTTAGTACCTAGAGAAAATTTGGCCTGGTACGTTAAAATTTTAGTTTGCATTTATAAATTTTCATTACTATATATTTTCTTTTCAAAGTTACCTTTTTTTCCTTCACATTTTATCTGGTATCGCAAGAAGCTATTTATAGCTTCTTGCATCACACTGCGACGCAATCGGCATAATCTTGATAACTAAATTTCATTGTGTTTCAGAATTAGAAGTCCCAACAGCTGTTACCGTTTCAGAAAAGATCATCAATCTTCCTAGTATAACAAAATAAGCCTAAGATGCCTTCAACTAATATACATTTACCTACAGTTCCAGTTTCTAGTTCTTCTACAGATGCTTCTCATAGTGGTACTACTGCGCCGAATCAGGCAGCATTAGCTTTGATGGAGAAGAGAAAGAACTTAGAGGAATCATTAGACGCGCTTGTTTCAGTACTTCAATCAGTAAGTAATTGGTTCAAAATAAGCATCTGGAAACGATAATAACTTTTAAGTACATTCTAACCATTTATAAGCATAATGTTGATATGTCCACCAGCTTAATTACATCTGATGGATTTCCCCGTAGCGATATTGATGTGGCACAAGTCAGAACTACGCGAGCCGAAATTATTCGATTGAGGAATGACTTGGAGAGTTTAAACAAAAGCATAGAAGATGAAGTCATGAAGTATTGGGCTCACATGAAGGAATTGAATGATCAGGCTGAGCAGCAACGACAACAAGAATCGGCGTCACAATTAACCACTGATTCTCAGCAACAACAGCAGCAGCCTGCTTCTGACAATACTGAATTCAAATCACGATCTAATTTAGTTCCTTTCGCCAAGGTTAACTCGGTGGCGGCTAACTCAGCGGCGTCTAGAGCTGGATTGTTGGCTAATGATCAGATTTTATCATTTGGCCAATATACAGTGGTCAATCATGAGAAATTATCTAAGATTGGTAGTCTGGTACGTGCGAGCGAGGGTAAGGAAATTGAAATTAGAGTTTTAAGACCCTCTAATGAGGTTCGCAATGAAAAAGAAATCGTTCTCAAGTTAGTACCAAAGACGGAAAGTAATGGCAGCATGCTGGGTTGTCATTTAATCTTGATTTGATACAGGATTGAAGATGAAATAAGGAAATCAATTTGAGTTTTGAAATGTATTATTTTTGTATATGGATATGAAATTATAACTGATAACGTCTCAAGTGCTTGTATATTTATTGAATATGTATATGTAAATGCCTCGGGCGTGTGTAATGTACAGAAACGATGATGAAAGAGAGATACCTCAACGCCATGAAACCCTATTATATCCTTTCTAACCACCGTGCAAAGTACTAGCAAACAGAATTACATCGCGTTCCTGTAACAAGTATTCTTCTTCACCTTCGAGCTCCCAATCGGTATCGTTGATCAAGATAAGAACGCCGGGCCTGATAAGGCCGTCGAGCAAGAAAAGTTCGACACCACCGTTAGCCTTCGAATCAGGGTCCATCATGTGGTTAACCATGAACATCAATAAGTACTGGATATTCAAGGGCGAGCCATCTGCCGGAGCTTGTAAGTCGATGGTGTGTTTGCGGATATTGTGGAAAATTGTCTCCAGACCTCCCCTATTTATAGACGAAAAAATACGTTAAAAATGCCACTCACTTCATACAACAGATATATCCCTTTCCTCAAAAAATAACTTACGAGAACTCAATATTGATCTTCATTTTTAGATTATTCTGTGTTTTTTCTGTTCTGCTCGCGATTCGTGAATTCAGGTTCCAGAAATATCTTCATGTTGGCGGTTAGGGTTGGGACCCATCTCATAAACAGCTGGCACCGTTATCGCTGCTTCCGCCACGGACCTCACTTTTTCAAGGCATCAATCACGATCAATTGATATTATTCTTACTACACAAATGAAGTTTTTTGGTTTCGGATCCCGGAGCTTGTTCCTCTTCACACTTTTGATGTGTGTGTTTGCGGTAATGTCACAGTCATTCGATGACGATGATGAAGTTGACTTTGATTTTGATATTTCCACACGAGTGCTTATCGCCGACGGCGATTCGCTCATGGAGGCCGATGAGGGTTACAAGGCCGATTTACGCAATGGTGAGGAAGCCAGTTTCAAGATTCGTTTCCTCAATAACGAAGATAATGTCGTTAAAGTTCTCGGCTGTGGTGGTGCTTACTATGACGCCAAAGGAAAGACCAAAATTGCTAGTCTTGATACCACAGCCATCCCCGAGCAAAAAGTGCTCCCTGGTAATGACTTAGAGATTAATCAATCAGTAGGTGTAGGTTTGGACTCCGGCGAATACACATTAATTCTTACCCTTCGAGTTGAATACGAGGGCGAAAAGATGACCCTAGTCACTTACGATCAACCTGTCACTATTTCCGAAGACCCCGTAAGCTACTTTGACCCCGAATTCTTGGGTGTGGTGGCTCTTCTCGGTAGTTTAGCCCTGGTGGCCGGCTACTACGCGCGCAATTCCTACCTCAAGTCCGTTATTACCGCTTCTTCGCGCGTTCAATCCAAGGCGGAACTCAAGAAGGGACGTTCTACGGGCGCTTCCGTCAATCTGGACCAGTCGTGGTTGCCCGAACAGCATCTTGACACCACTGCCAGAAAGACCAAGGTCAAAAAGGCCCAGTTGTTGCAGTCGTAGTTGATAATCATCTATATAATTATGAACTCCCCCAATCTGACAAAGACAATACATATGCATATACAAAATACAACAGCATGCGCTTGTCAATATCACATCACGTGTACACGCGGCTGGGGAAGGTTGCAATTTTGGGACCAAAGATTTTTGCTCTGCCCGTTCTAGCCGGTATATATTAAGCTCGGTTTTCCTCCCACAAACTTCTTCCGCTTGACATTGTTGGATATACTTTTATTCTGTCAATTTCCACCATTCACCGTTTGAATTTCACTCAACCCAATATCACTTTCATAATGTCTTCTTTCCTTAGAGCTTCCCGTATCGCCGCCCGTGGTCTTCGTTCCATGGGCGTCAACGCCACCATGATCAGAACTGCTGCCCCTGCTCAAGCTTTATTAAGAACTTCCGTTAACAGCTCCGTTCGTGCTCTTTCCATTTCTCGTGCTATATTCTCCTCTGCCCTCTCGGCCTCTGATGCTGAATTAGTTTCTTCCCTTGCCAGAGAAATTGCTGATGAAAAGTCCAATGATGAAGCTTCCCTCTCCCAGCTCCCCCAAGAAATTAATGAATTCTTACAAGCCTCCGGTTTCACTGTCACCGATGCCGCCAAGGGTGCTGATGAAATTGAACTCGTTAAGAAGAACGGTTCTGAAACCATTCGTGTTTACTTCGCTGTCAGTGACGTTACCGAAAACGGTAATGAAGTTTTTGAAGAAGGTCAAGAAGTTGAAGCCGAAAATGAACTTGATGTCCCCGCTTCCCCTATTAGAATCAACATTGTTGTCTCCAAGGACGGTGCTGAAGCCAAGGGTGCTTTAAGTATTGAAGCCATTGCTCAAGATGATGTTTTCCTTATCGAAAACGTCGTTCCTTACAACTCTCTCGAAATTGCCACCGCTAACTCCGCTAATGGTGAATTCGGTAGAAGACTCGCTTACCGTGGTCCCTCCTTTGAAAACTTAGATGAAGGTCTTCAAGGTGCTTTCGAAGTTTACCTCGAGACCAGAGGTATCAACGTCGAATTAGCTCAATTCATTACTGAGTACTCTTACTGGAAGGAAAACGTTGAATACGTTAACTGGCTCGGTAAGGTCAAGGGCATCATTGAAGCTTAAATCTTCAAAGGTGATCTAGACCATCGCAGTTTGTTTTTATAGACCAAAATGATTTAAAAAAGTGAAATTTTATTTAATTGCTCTTACTTTTTCTCTCTACTTTTCTCGTCTTTTAATCAGTGTTATATTTATTTTGGGTTAGTTTTAATTACAAACCGTCTACTGATATTCATTTGAAAAACTACTGTATATTCTTATTTATAGCCAATTACTTGTACATAGTTAATATATTTTTCCACAATGAACATTAGTTAGAATATGGCGAACAATGAGAATTTAGAGATAGTTGATTTAATGATTTATATTCAAATTCTGTTTACACTAAGCTGAAAATAAAAGTTAAATTGGTATTTTCTTTTTCCTACAGCTCTATAGTATCATCATCAAGAAGAGATTAACGAGGATTACCCTTATGGGAGGGTTAAATGCTTCGGATTTCTTGAGCTCCCCCCCCCCCTTATAACCTAATCGAATAAAAACCCAAAAAAAATGATCTAGTCGAGGTTTGAACTCGAGACCTTCTCAGGACAATAGTCATGCTTCCCAAATGGCTATGGAATGCAAGTTTCAGAAGATTGTGAGTGAGACGTGATAACCACTACACTACTAAACCGGTACTATTGCAATTTTTGGAAGAATGTTGAACTTAACATAGATACGATATGACGGGGTATGAGCCAAGAAGGAGAAAATGTAGTTTAAAAGCACGATTGAAATGTTTTACCTTTCTTCTTGGTCTTGTCGAGGGCCTCCATTGCTTTGAAACTTCTTCATAGCATATAATATTAGTCGAACACTGACCATATTCATCTTCAGAAATCATTTCGCAGTCTGATCATTCTGATCAGAGAATAATAATATCCGCTTCATAACTCGTACTATTATTTGACACTGGATCCATATTATTAGCTTTAATATCACGTTCATTGAGCGAAGTTATGGTCAAATTGGTACTAGGCTGGGTATTTTCTACGGATTATTAGTTTCTCGATATTCTGACGTTTCTGTAGAGTTCATAACTTGATACGTTCGGCTTACTCTTTTCAGTGTTCAAGCTACTTTCTAATAATAACGAAGAGGTTGGCTCAGTTGAAGTTGACGAAGCTGAGATTCTTGGGTTGAGAAAAAATTCAGAATTTTACTATCCCTCTCAGCATGTCTTCTCGATCTTAGCTATTTCTCCACTGAGCTCAGCTATCTTTTTTCACCTTGAGCCTTTTTCACTTTGAGCTGGCTTCCTTCGATATTTTTCGAGTTCAGCTTTCGCTTGACTGCTTTAAGATTTCGATTCTGCAACTTCGATTCTTAGCTATAGTCACTCTTGCACAAGAGCTACTTTTTGATCACTTTGAGCTTATCTCTGTCGAAACTCTCCAGTGAGTTCAGCTATCTCTTCAGTATGCTTCTTTCGAGATTTTTCGCGTTCAGGATTCTTTTCATTCTTTTCGGATTCCAATTTTACGAGTGCAGTTCTTAGTCTACTTCCAAAATCTGCTATTCCTCAGAAGCTTTCTTTTCTGCATTTTTGGTTCGTAAGTTTTTTTCAAGGTCAATTATTTCTTGCTCAATTACAGATTTCGATTTGGAAACCATGTTTAATTGCTCTTTACTGACCTCAATTACCGCTTCCAATAGTTTAGCTCTCTTCTCACTGTTCTGGGAATCTAGTGGAATATCAGATGAAGCTCTCAATTTTTCCCCTATTGCTCTTAAATTACCAATTTCAGTCGACTCTGTTAATAATTGTTGTATAATTGAGATTCATCAAGTACATGTTCTGTTAGATGGTCAGCCGATCTGAAATAAACGCCCGATCTGGAATAGGCTTAATGGTTGGTGTTTCTTCCCCATGTATCTCTGCTTGATTTCTTGAAGCGAGTTTATTTGAGAGTGATTCTTCCCCTGGTTCCATCATCAATGCAGGCGTAATCGAAGATAGTCCATCATGAGTTTCTAGACGACACAGCTTCTCAATGTACAAGTGTTTAACTTTTAATGGTAAATTCCAAACTTTTTTAATAATTATTATCGATGATAGAGGATAATACCGACGATAGACTGCTCAAGTTCAGAGGCGTAATCTCGGTTTGGGAGTCAAATATAAGCGCTGGGGGAGGGGGCAACAATTAAAGATCAGTCAGGACCATATAATATCAACCGATTAAACAGAAAAAGGAAGTTTTGGGGAGACTTTATTGAAATAAGCTAGGAGGTAATATTAATCGGGAATATATGGCCTCTATGGAGGATCATAAGCCCCGCTGGTAGTAGATGTAGCTCTCATGGATGGTGCTGAGGAGGCATAGGGCTCATATAGGAAATAATCAGCACAATCATTCTGTCTCATTTGAAAAAAATACTAAGAGAATAGATTACTTTTTCTCTCATGTGATTGCTTAAGAAATCACGACAGTTAATGCTGAACAAAGTTCCGCATGTTTCACGGGTAACTATTCCTATCGGGAATATGCTGATTTCACAAAATAGCACTCGTACTTTCCTCTTCCTTTGTTTCTTTTAGGCAGTAAAAAGCGAGTATCAAATAGTACTGCGATTATTAGCATGTGGAGTTCACAGATTCATATTAATAATCTTGATTACCACTGCGCACTCGTCCAAGATGCTATCGTGACGTCACTCTGGTTAGAGCGGTAAGCAGCTCCTATCCTGTAACAGCGATGTCTAATAGCCAACATGATAAGGGTTCAGATAGTGAAACGAAAACCAGGACAGAAGTGAATAGCAATCATGACTAATATAATTTGAAAGTTCGGGCATTTCCAAAAGAGTGAGTGACATCGCAATTTATGTGTAGCTAATTTAATAAAGATTGCTGCTTTGGAAAGGAGTATCTGAAGGATTACACTCGCTGATTGGTCGAGTGTAGTGTATCCGGAGAAATATTGTGGGCACGTGTGAAGACTGGTAGATAGTCATATATGACCATACAAATATCTCATAAGGGCAGCAGCGGGGTTAAGGGGAGCGAAAGCCGCTAGTAATACTGGTGCCTGTTGAGCGGTGGTTGGAGGATTTGATGAAGCCTTGACTCTGTCGTATCAAAGCCACGATTTAGGCTAGACCTTAATTGGGTTGGTCAATTGTAACACATGCATGGAACGTTGCTATCCAAGATTCCACGCCGGGGACCTGCACACAGGCGAAGTTTCTCTGCATAAGGCTATGGAGCTGCATCAAGTCTGGCAACATCTATCAACAAGCGAAAACGGAGCCCTAAAATATTCTCAGACAAGATACTGTGTCTCTAAGATCCGAGTCGAACGCACGATTGTCCCTGTGACTTGGCCGCATCCAAACCCAAGAAGGACAATCAGGGGCATGCGGGCCATGGTGCGCATTGTGAATGGTCAATCGTCGTCGAGATCGTTGAAGACCCTTGCCTGTGATCTACGGTGGAATGCATGCGTCGTGGGCGGGATCCGGCTCGCGGCGCATCACGCTTGCTTAAGGGCGGAAACCCGATTCGGATCGCCGACAGAAACGAATAGCAGCGCGTGGCCTTTAACTAGTCAAACGATGATTAATCGCTGATATGGGATCTCCCAGTCCGGTTCAGGGCTTTTTTTCGTGTCTCCCATTCGTTGCCTTTTTTTTGAGCCAAGCTATCATATCACATCCGGAGTGCGGAGTTCACCCACCCCCCGAGTGATGTTTGACGTATGGAAACTTAATGTAATGTATGAACTCCATTTTGCTCGCAAACTGGGTGAGGGGAAGAATGGGCGGGACGAAGTTTTGATGGTTTGAAGGAGGCACTCATTTGAAACTCCCCACCGATAACCCGTGTGACGTCGTCCGGGATACCATTGAGCCCCGTTAAAGAACACACCTCAGATGCTGTTGTCTGCGTTCGACGTCACCGACTCAGATCCTACGGCTACACATACCTTGTAAGAGTAGTCTGGGGGCACCATTAACCGAGTTGTCAGGGGTAAGCTGCTATTGCCGCTTCCACCGCCGCCTTGAACCCTATCTGGTGCCTAGCCGTACATCCCATGAGCTTGGCGGAACTTCGTTTTAATTGTTTTCGTCGCTGGGAGCGAGAAGAACGCCTCGCCACTGCAGATCACTGATCATTGCAAGGCATCTGATTGCTCGCTTCGCTGAATGCTAAACGGAAAAACTGAGGGGTGAAGGATTCGGCTACAAACGGCAATTAGGTGAAAATATTCGTTCAGACAATGGTGAACTCTAATTGTTTGACGCGCATCTTATTCTGTTTTAGATTGGTTAGGTGGCTTGGTATATATATCGAAATAATCTTCCCCACCCTGATTACTCTGAGTTTTAGTTGTGTATCAAAAAAGCCCTACTTTTACAATATATAACATAAATTTTCTTATAACATTTTTATGCACCTTTTATACCCACATACGCACATATATACACGACACAGCATGTCTACATTATCTGAAGCTTACGCACTATCCAATAAGGCCCGTGTTAAATTGACCCAAGAGGCGATTAAGCTCGATATCAACCTTCGACACTTGGTGCGCCATGCGAATTTGCTGGACAGCCTCATGGAAACCATTGCAATTAAGGTGTCAAACCGCGAACGTCGTCCCTCCTCTTCCAAGAGTGCCGAAAATATTACTGGCAATCAGCCGTTTGTTTTATTCTGCCGCAACGCGGTGAAGCTTCCGTTTCCACCCCTGATTTATTGTTACCTTTAACTCAGGTTGAAGAAGATACATTGTCATCTGAGCCTAATTTGTCATTACACGTCGAGGTTGTTCATGATGGATACTTTGAAGTAGCTGAGACCGAAATTAATCAAGTGGTTAATGTTGCCGCTAATGCTATTGTCTCGGCACGAGACGGTCCCAGTTCCACTTCGATCGCTTTCGCTAAGATCGCTCAGGATAATAATCAATGGTTTAAGGACGAGTCAGGGAACGATAATGATAGTGATAGCGATTTTGATGAATATTACTCTGAATTTGACGAAACTTTTACTGATGATGACTACAGGTTTGAAAATTTTGATTTTGATTGTAATATTCAAATTCGTAATAATTACCACTATCAACAACCGATTGAGGATAATAGTAATTATCACTTGGTTTCTACTCCTTTATTCGAAACTCCGAAAAATTTAATCCCTGCCGTTGAATCTCACGAATTAGTTATGGCCTCGACGCCGCGTGGGGCGCTCAATCAAACCGACGCTTATTGTTTGGAATCATTCCTGTCTTACCCCACGCTTAAGGCTGAACTTATTCGTAATTTGGCACCTACTTATTCAGGTCTCAGTGGTGATGATCCCTCGTTGAAGGAGGAGGTATTGTCCACATCGCCAAATGATAGTTATCGTATGATGCCCGAATTGCAATATACGCTTTCATTGAGTGATGACGTTGAGGGTTTTGATAGTTTGAACAAAGCCGCAAAGGGATTATCAATCATTAGAATGTCGGAAGATAAGTATTCTAAGAGCCTTAAATCATCTGACGATAATCAAATGGCTATACCTATAACCTTTATATTTTAGTTTAATATTACTTTTACGAATTAACGAAGTAAACGAATGGTTGTACATTATTATAAGAATACATTTATTAGAAAATTAAAATACACGGTTCTAAAGAAAGAAAGTTGCAAGTAACCGATTCGCCGTTTCGCTCCTGATTCGGTTTTTACTCAAATTGAGCCTTTTCATGCTCCAACTCGAACATCAAATCTTTGGTCTTTTGCACTTGTTGATAAACTGCCTCCAGGCCCACTGTCAAACGATCCAACTCCTCTGATTCTGTTTGAGCACTATACATTGTTTGAGGGGTCTTAGACGACGGTAATATAGCGCCCGGTTTAGCGGTAAGCATTTCAAACATGACCTCAGTGGGTTCATTGAATACTAGTTCATCGTAAACGAAACTTTCAATAGGGATTGAATTACCGTCCGAGTCCGTTTCTGGTGCGGTGTCCGGCGCATCGGTAGTAGCATCAGCGTCAGAGGTATCAATATTACCACTAAAGTTGCCGGCATCATCACCATCCACGTCCATGTCCGCATCGGCAACGGTAACGGAGGATGAATCGGCCAGAATCGACGATGATGAAGCGATAACGTTGATATTAGAATCAGGCATTACCTCTAATTTAACAGCTGCGGTATCTGATGCTGAGTCCCGACTCGATGGACCTAAATCTAAATTACTGGGTGGTTGGTACGATTTATCGGCCCCTGTACCGTAGGGATGTAATTTCAAATGATGGTACAATTGTATATTCTTCTCATTGGCCTCGGGGGCAAAGTATATGCGAATGGCAATCTCAAATTCGCCCCATCCGGTCTCGGTAATCTCAAAAGGTCCCGGCGCCTCCACAGTGCGTGAGGAGTTGGCATAGGTGTCGTGTAACTTGAATACTACCTTTTTGATGAAATAAGATATATCGTCGTCGGCATTGGGACCTCGCACAAAGATGGTCCAGGAATGGGTATGGTCAGGCGAGGCGTTAGGGAAGTTGGCCCGCAATTCAGCGGTCAATGGTGTGGCCGTGTTACCATAGATAATGGGCCGCGTAATGGCAATATTCTATACAACGCGAGTTAGTATCAATCCAGGTATTAATTTAATAACAGTAATAAATTAAAAAGAAGGGAAAGGACAAAAGCTAGAAAACAAAAAATAGAATAATAATATTTAACATTAACGCGAGGCTCGCCCACCCATTGCACTTGCCTTTACTCTCTTGACGGCCGGCGCCATACTAGTGATAAACGCTGATAGTGATGCTTAAAGCCGCGACGCGATGGTGAGTTTGGCGTTTGTCGGTCATTCGTGGGCCCTGTGTCTGTGTAAGCGGCATGGTACGTCTCGGTTATTCGCCCAACGGCCGCTCCAACCGGTCCTACCCGGTTTTGGTGCAGCGGGAGGCCAGTCCCGTCTTTCGCATTTTGATGGTTTGTGTCTAATGAAGCCATCTTCTTCGATTTGGGATGTTTTCAAGGGTGTTTTTAGGTTTTTCCGGTAATTAAATATATCTATATTGTCTGTATGTTGTCGTGCATTTACGCTGTCTCCGTTTGACTATTACAATCCATATCTTTCCATATCCTTCATGCCACTGCCGGAGTTCCTTTCCTTACGCACCAGAGTCGGCAGTCCGCTGCAGGTCCACGACGCCCGGTCGGTCAGTCATGAAAATTCTTACGAGATCGTGATTAGATTTCGGGCTGGTCGATTATGCTGGTCATGAACTGGCCCGATTAATAATCTGTATTTTCCACTGGCGCAGTGCTCCTCCTTTTTTATTTGCCCTTGTCATTACCATTTTTTTATTTATCTTTTACCTCTGTTGTTTTTTTCATCTTTTTCCGTTCTCTCCCACTAACGGCTTTTTGTGCTTTTTGTGTTGTTTTTATCTCCTTTTTTAAATCTACTCAAAATGTCCTATACCACCAAGCGCTTGTTCTCGCAGGTCACCAAGGAGGCCAAGGACTACGTCAGTCGTAAATATAAGCCCTTCCCCAAGGTTAACCTGCCTAATCGACAATGGCCCTCTAAGACAATAACGAAGGCACCCCGGTGGCTTACTACCGATTTGCGTGACGGCAACCAATCTTTGCCTGATCCCATGAATTTCGAAGAAAAGAAAGAATATTTCCATAAGTTAATCGATATCGGATACAAGGAGATTGAAGTGGCCTTCCCCTCTGCTTCCCAAGTGGACTTTGATTTCACTAGGTATGCTGTTGAAAGGGCGCCCAAGGACGTTTGGATCCAGGCATTATCGCCCTGTAGACCTGATTTGATCAAACGAACTGTGGATGCTCTGCATGGTGATAACAATAAAGCTATCATTCATCTTTATATTGCCTCGTCGGATCTTTTCCGTAAAGTAGTGTTCGGTATGAGCCGTAAGGAAGTCATCGATGTCGCTGTATCATGTACCGCGCTGGCGCGGTCATTAACCAAGGATGATTCCTCGCGAGCATCCACTGAATGGAGTTTTGAATTCTCACCTGAATGTTTTTCTGATACCGATGTTGATTACGCTTTAGAACTTTGTGAAGCGGTTAAGACCGCTTGGGGCCCCACTAAGCAAAATCCTATTATCTTTAATTTACCTGCAACCGTTGAAGTTGCCTCGCCCAATATTTACGCTGATCAAATTGAATACTTTTGTAATAAAATCACCGATCGTGAAACCGTTTGTGTCTCAGTACACCCTCATAACGATAGAGGTACTGCCGTTGCTGCCGCTGAATTAGGTCTTCTCGCTGGTGCCGATCGTGTCGAAGGTTGTCTTTTCGGTCAGGGTGAACGGACCGGTAACGTTGACCTAGTCACCATGGCCATGAACCTTTTCACCCAAGGCGTTCATCCCGAAGTAGATTTTTCTGATATGACTTCGGTCATTGATATTGTTGAACGTTGTAACAAAATCCCTGTACATCCGCGTGCTCCTTACGGTGGATCCCTTGTGGTATCAGCATTTTCAGGCTCGCATCAGGATGCCATCAAGAAGGGTTTCACTTATCATCGCCAAAACATCGAAGCTGGTAACCTCGAATGGAGATTACCCTATTTACCACTTGACCCCGCTGATATGGGCCGTTCTTATGAAGCTGTAATCCGTGTTAACTCGCAATCGGGTAAGGGTGGTGCCGCTTGGGTTATTTTAACCAATATGGAATTAGATTTACCTCGTGGTCTTCAAGTCGCATTTTCACAGATCGTACAACAACAAGCCGAAATTGTCGGTCGTGAATTACAACCCCAAGAATTAATTGACTTATTTGAAACTGAATACCGTCTTACCCCTGATACTAAGCTCCCCGTTCGATTAGTCGATTATGAAGTAGTTAATCTCGCTAATGATCAAAGAAAATTCACCGGTAATTTAACCTTCAACGAATTATCAATTGTTCTCCAAGGTCAAGGTAACGGACCCATTTCATCCTTCCTTGATGCCGTCAATGCCCATTTGGGTACTGATTTTGAAGTCCTTAACTTCCATGAGCACTCTATTGGTCGCGGCTCGGATTCAAAGGCCGCTACTTACATTCAACTCTCTTATGATAATGGCACTAGTCAAAGATGGGGTGTTGGTATTAATGCTGATGTCTCCCAGGCCTCTATTGAGTCGATTATCTCTATTCTCAATTCTCTCGACGTCAAGAGCAAGTAACGCTACGTATAATGTGCTAATTAGTTAGACTCTCTTGGCATTACATCACTGCCATTGTAAAAATTATAGATTTTCCTTTCTTAATCTTTTAACAATCTTATTTGTTTAGTTCATTATTAATATAAATGTTCTCAACTGTCATGTTTAGATTTTTTTGAGATTTTTTTACAATAATCCTTCTTATATAGTAACCACTTTGCTGTATGTAGATTTATTAAGTATTGTTCTATGTAAAAATTATAATAATAATATTAATAATAGTAATAGTAAAAACAAAGAGTAATGAGGCCAAAAATAAAAAACAAAATAATATATATATATATAAAGATAAAACTGAAAAAATAAAAATATAAACGGGTAAGATTTCCGTTCTAAATTCAAAAAAATAATACATTGTTCTAAAAGAAAAGATTAGAATCGAGAAAACCCAACGTCAAAATGACGAAAAGTATTGTCATGTTTCCAAAAAATTAGAAAACAGGCGAGAAGAGAAAGGAAGAAAGAAGAAGTTATAGTTAAAAAAAATAAATCTAATGTTGTTTACTTGAACATAGCCTTCAACTTGGAGAAGAAACCCTTCTTCTTAGGCTTGGCGGCACCAGCCTTGACTTCGGGTTGAGCGACGGCGGCTGTGCCGGGGGTAGCAGCAGGCTCTTCAGTGACAGCAGTGGCTTCTTCGGTGGAAGCATTAACTGCTTCAACGGATTCTTCAAGTGTGGTACGGGAAGCAATAAGAACGGCTTGCTTAGCATCTTCGAGATGCTGTTGAGCGCCAAGGGACGATTCTTCAGCGGAGGTTTGGGCGACTTCCGTGACTTGTTCAGGGACAGCCTCAACAGTTTCAGTGGCTTGTTCAGGAATAGTTTCAGCGGTTTCAACGGCCTTGGTGGCGTCAGTGGGGAGTTCAAGTTCGGGAACTTCAGATTCGGTATTGAGGGCTTCATTGACCGATTCTTCGAATTTGCTGACTTCGGGATGAGTTGATGTCACGGCGGCAGATTCTTCGATAGTAGATTCGGGAACAACAGGCTTTTCAACAACGGGAGCAGCAGCGGCAATGACTTCTTCAACAGGAGCAGCAGCAGTTTCATCAACAACGGGTTTGGGGACGGTAGGTTCTTCTACAACAGGTTGTTCGACAACGGGAACAGCAACAGGTTCTTTGACAACGGGAACGGTAGCGACAACGGGAACGGTAGCGACAACGGGTTCTTCGACAATGGGAACGGCGGCAATAACAGGAACAGCAGCAATGACTTCTTCAACAGGAACGGTTTCTTCATTATCTTCGAGACCGGGAGTAGATTCTCTGCTGTATTCATCAGTGTCAACTTCACCATTGTTAAGAGCACCCTTCTTCTTATTCTTTTGACTGGCCTTTTTCTTCTTGTTCTTAGCTCTCTTTTTGGCGGCGGCAGCGGCATCAGCAAGGACTTCGACGGTGATAATATTGTTTAAGTTTCCTGTTTCATCTTCTTGAGTGGCAGCTTCGTTATCAATTTTCCATTCACCATTAACAACAAACTTATATAAGACTTGTTCGTCAGCGGGAAGATCGACGGTAGCTCTCCAGGAGCCAGATTCCTTGGATAATTCCACGGACTTGGTCCATTGATCGAAGGAACCAGTAACAAAAACTACTTCGGCTTCGTAAGGCCTGCAAAAAAAAGAAAGACAAGTTAGTATAATTGCAGAGAGTAATAAGGTTTAATTTCTGCACGTTGGGGCGTTTCAGATTACAAATTGGCAATGTGAATAAAGATAGGTAAATATAAGTAATTATATTTAGAGATGATTATGCAGCATAGTGAATCAACAACGAAAATTTAAGTGCATTTAAATGGGTAAATCAAAGACGATAATCGAAAAGTGAATGAAAATATATATATGCATATGCACATATATTTTTTTAATTTCGATGACCTTTGGCACTGTCTTGGCAAGACAGAGCGTGATTCATTAATGCATCACCCCATGGTCGAAAATGAGATCAATGGTCTTCGAATTTTCAGAGTATGGGCAATGTCTTGAAGCAGTGTTTCAGTCAAAAGGAATAATTAACGTCTGTGAAATGGGCCCAGTTGTCACCACGTGTCTTGTTTCACAAGCGGCCATATCCTATCTATCAAGAATGATCCAGAGATTCAATTCACAATAAATTTTCAGCTACTACTCAAAACTGTGTTTCTTAAATGGATTCACTAGAGTTCAAACATGGCAGCTTCAACTTCTCACTCAATAGCACGTTATTTCATCATCTGAAATAATTTTATCTAATAATAAAAATCATTACTCCCACGCATCCTAGAATCAAACCTAAAATTTCCAGCGAAGAACAAAAGTGTACTTACCAAGTAAAGGTGAAAGGCGACGACATAGTGGTGAATAAAACGCGTGTTATTAAGATAACGATATCGGTAAACTGATACGGAGGAGAGTTCGAGACGTCGGGAGGGAGGGCAATGGCAAGCGGCGGTGCCGTGTGGCTCGCTGTCTCCTTTTTAGTGGCGCGGCTCGCCTTGAGGCGTTTGAGAAAAAATGGTTGTCACTGCGGCGCTTTTTCTGGCTCTCATCGCGCTTCAGACCTAGCATTTTTGACGGTGGGCAATGATTTCATTGATATATACAGATACATATAATTATTTTTTTATTGAAGAATGTAACTATAAAGAACGAAATATTACATTACCCGGCTCACGCGTGTGGATGTACGGCCCCCGTGCTACTCTTACGCCGACCAGAACTTGTAGGTTTGCGGCGTGTCGAGGCTGACGGGCTGTAACGAGGGTTTTGGCACGTTGTTATTCGAGGGTGAGGCCGCTTCGTCCTTAATGGTTGAAACCTTGAAGTCCTTAGTGGCTAGCATAGTAGCCTCAGCGGCTAATTTCAAACCCTCTTCGCTGCCGGTGCCCAGCGCGGCCGCTTGTTGTAATTTCTCCATCACTAACTCTGATTGCTTCTTGAGCGCTAAACGGTCCAAATAAATTTGTAATTTCTCCTTTTTGAGTTCGCGTTGTTCAATTTGTATTAATCGCTCTAATTGGTTGAATTTATCCAATTTGAGATTAATCTTTTCCACCTGGGCCTCTACAAGGGAATGGATAATTTTCTGTTGGTTCAAATCCTCTTGTGAGACTAATTCAGGCAGTTTCGTCAGTGCACCCTGTGATTCAGTTGGCGACGACGATGATGGCGATTGCGGCAGTGTTAATGATGGCGATTGTGACGATGATGATGATGATAATGATGATGAAGCTTCTAATTTCGTTCCCTCAATCAAAGTTATTAATTTCTTCAGTAGACCATCCGTAGTTGTAGCCTTACCAGTCATAGCCTCGCTACTATCCCGACTGGGCTCGCGTTTAGTCAAGTAAGGATCCTCGATGGGTAACTGTAAGAATTTAGTGATACAGTCTTCACGGGTACGGGTGGCCACGTGGTCAGCGATACTTTCCCAATCATCTTCAAACATTTCAATCCCCTCTAATAACAATAATAATTCTTGTTCATTCCAGGGTTGGGACGACGTTTGCGCTTGCTCAATCTTAACGAAATCTGAGGCCTGCAAATTAGCTGGGAATAAACCCTGTTTGAAGCAAGATGCCGATATAGATTGTTTAGTACGTAAATTATGGTATCTTACCTTACTAACATCTTCACCGGTGGTGAAACAATTGTAAGATTTTGAAAATAAGGTATTCAACTTCTTTTGATTCTCATCATTAAGCGCTGTAGCATCAGCGGTGGTATCGTAAATATTTCTTCTCAAATCCAAATTAATAACTCTCTTTTCTGCTTGTTCAGCATCATTATCTTCTTCATCTTCTTGTTGTTGTAACTTAGCTTCAGTGTTTGCGTTGAATTTATCGCCGTAATCGGATTTAACTGATTTAAGTGCTGGTTCAAAGGGCTGAAGTCCCTTGGCAGTATCCAATACCAATCTAAAGTGACCAGTAAATTGGGGTCCAATAATAGAAGGACGAGTCTCAGGATCAATTTGGTAATTGATCAACCCCCATCGTTCCAAAAATGCATGAACGCGCATGATAGCCGCGACATCACCCGCCAAGTTACGTCTACAGGCCGTGAAGGTCAAATACTCGCTAGGATTTAATCGGTAAACGTCAATCATAAAATTACGATACTCGGTATAGATTTCGGGAGTCTTGGTTCGATTTTTGTGGTTGAAGAATTCAGGTAATGACTTTTCCTCAATTTCATTGATCTTGTTACGATCGAACCATACTGAAAACGACGGGATAATTACTCGTTGAGTTTGTTTAGCCAAATATTGACGCGCCTTTTCCTCTAAAATGTCACGTTCACGCTCAGGATTGGGTAAATGGGAGATGTCAGTACTTATGGCGGCAATAGACTGATGGTTGTTGAGAGGGTCGTTAGTAGTGTTGACAGTGTTATCTTCCATATCAATGTCTTCATCCTCGTCTTCAATGTCATCTTCATCCTCGTCTTCATCGTCATTGTCATCTTCATTTTCGTCTTCATTATCATCCTCATCCATAACATCTTCAGTCTCAGCTTCAGCTTCGGTCTCGGTAACAGGTACAGCAGCTTCGGTTTCGGTGGTTTCAGTCTCAGTAGGTTCAGTCGCAAAGGCTTCAGTCGCAAAGGCTTCAACCGCTTCAACCGCCTCAACGGCTACAGCATCTATGGCTCTCATAGACTCAGTATTGTCAGGCATTGTATAATAGGAATTGTCTAAAACCCGTCGTCTTCTTTCAATGGCGGGAGTTGTGCGTGGTAGTGTAATTTAATTAGATCACCTTTCCGAGTCGTCGCGTGCCAGGAATTCAGAGGTGTTAACAAAACCGCTAGCCTGGTGCACACGATTACGTCAGCCTGTAGGGGGTTAAGAGTGTCTGGTCTGGCGTTTACGCGCGCCAGCTTAAGGACATAGCCAATTCGGTGTCGGCGATAAACAGGGTTGGATAAGGGAAATATTAATATTATGGCGTTCATCAAGGGCGGATAATTTGTGGTCTTTCTTGTTGATTTTTCTCTGTTAGAAGGTTTCTGGGGTGTGGTGATTCCTCCGCCGTTCAGTCGGCCAGTATGGCATGAAATATCTCAATCATCCCGAGACGGACCCGATCCCTTCTGGCAATGCAATACCCTATACCATGTCGTTCCTTCAAAAGACCATTGATCTTCTTCCTCAGCATACTGGTTTGTTGCCCAAGTGGCTTCTCTTTGTAAGTGGGTCTTTGTTGATTTGTATTGTGGTTTCCATTGGGTGCTAACTGTCTCAGATCTCGGTAGTCTCGGCCTTCAACTCGGCCCAGTGTTATGTCGCCGGTGTGGATATCAATCGTCGTATTTACACCAACAAGCCCCTTGATGGTATGTATTCAAACGAGTAGATATACAAGTAAACCAAATACCCTAGTCTACTTATTCAACCTTACTTGGCTATCGCTGGCTTCCCCTTTAATAGGGTCTAGAATTGACCAGTGTCAAAATCAATAATGGTAATACTAACTGCTTAAAGTAACTGAATTGTCTTCGAGAACTTTTGGTACCTGGACTTTCCTCTCCTGTATCATTCGTTTCTACGGTGCTTACTACATCAACGATCCTCAGTATGTATCTTCCCTTCCCTCCGCCCCCCACACACTAAGGTTTTAATTTTGTATCAACTTGGTGCTAACTATTTTAGCGTATATAACATCACTTTGGCTTCTTATTTCATCGCCGGTTTCCATTTCTTCTCTGAATGGTTGATGTTCCGTACCGCCAACATTGGCAAAGGTTTGATCGGACCTTTAATCGTTGCTAGTAAGTTTGTTTTGTTTTGTTTTTTAATTATGCAATGCTAGCATTTAAATACTAACTAGTATAGGTTCTACCATCGCTTGGATGACATTACAAAGAGACTTTTATGTTCCTGTTTAGATTTAGAATGAAACCACGACTGTTCGTTATTTTGATGTGATATTATATAATTAAAATTGTTTCGCGGATGCAATATATATATGAAGTATAGAATGAATAAATAAATAACATGAATGAGTGATAGAATTATATTGAGATAGGGATTGGAGGGCGGTTGATCCGTTACCGCATATTACGAGATAACCGCCCTGAATAAGGATAGTAATGAAAAGCTAATGAGTGTGTCACCTTAAATCACTTTGAGAATTCGCAACCATTTCGCTTCGTTCAATGGTCGGCTTTACTCTTGACACTCATTTATACTTTGGTTGACGCTCGTAAGCATTAGGACTAGCCGGTCTACGTTTCATGATTTTCTTCTTACCACCCAATCGAGCTCTACCATCGCCTGCTCCACCGTCAGATTGACTACCTGAATCACTACTTTCACCGCAAGACGATTCTTCATCAGATGATTCACCAAAGGCGCGCTGTTTATGATATATACAGCAAATTTTCGATTTCTTTCGATTCAAATGCTCATTATCAATGACATCTTGTTCCCATCTTACGCCTCTTGCCGTCGAAGTTTCCGTTTCAGTCTCTGATTCCAATACTGTAGTCGCTGGGGCGTCTAGTACGATATGGCCTACGCTGGGCGAGGTATTAGTACCGGTAGCGGAGTCAGATTCACTAGGTATCATTGTAGTGGTATTAGATCCACTAGATCGTGTAACTTGTGACATTTTGAACTAGATTTGATTAAATTAGATGGATTTGATGATTGATTATGAACCTTGCCAAAAAAAGATGGATGGGATGTTGCCCTGGGCGCATAACCCGCGGGGTGTTGAATGTATTGTGGCCGCAAAGTTTTGGTATTTTATTTGAAGAAACCAAAATTAAATGTGTTAATGCGTTTAATTTTGATCTTATAACCTTAACGTTCAATGATGAAAGAATTCCTGGTAAGCCAATTCCCTTTTGACACGTTTTTCATTTCCTTATTGAATTATTTAGTTAATTAGTAAGCCACGATTGAATGAAATCTCAAAAATCTGAATGTCTGATAAAATTCCCAACGTACTACCCTCGATTTTAGCTGGCCAACTTACTACCGAAAATTAAGGCTTTAGTTTCCTTCAGAAATGAAATAAGATTGTGTGGACCAAATACTAGAATATCCACTTATTACAAAAGAATTCAAAACCAATATATTTAGTGATGGTGGTGGTCAATTTTCAAGGTCGCAATCTTCTATGCTCTATCTTGATATTGAATTGTAAAAAATAAGAAGAGAAAGATAGTGCATATATAAAAGTAGGAAAAAAAATGATGAAATGAGAAGAGAGGTTTTCATGTAATGCCGTTTTAAAGTTCACGCGCAGCTTTTATTCGTATACATACCAGTTCGTACTTCCTTGTCACTCTTTCTCCTTCTAACCCCTCCTTTTTTTCAATGATAATACTTAAACTTGAAGATATTTAAATATTTAAAATTAATTTTTAGGCTCATTGATTGCTTTATCAGTTCTTGTGGTTCTGATATCTATATATATAATTCCACATTCAAGGACAGATCACGATTTATAAGCTCGAACGCGGATAAAGTCTCAGGACATCAAGATCTGAGAGAGAAACCAAGATGTGATAATTCGTGATTTAATATTTAATCTCAATCATATGTTACAAATTGCCGTAGTTTATCTACTCATGAATTGAGCACTGATGAAATATCGACGAATACGTCCCGGTCACAAAGCGGTTGTTGTGACAGTTGATGATGACACTCAGGATAGGATCACATACCAAAACTTCGAAATTATTTGATATTGTTTACAATTCTGTACAAGTATTTACATAATCAATTAATTGCCAGTGATCATTCCAATTTAAACCACATTTTTAATTGCATGCTGATGGTTTTCATTCAGTCTTCTTATACTACTACCACCACCCTCGTTGTAAGCTATCCACACTGGCCACCTAATATCACCCATACAGAGATTCTCACATAATCTGTAACTATTTCCGAGACAAAAATAACTTCAAATATCATTCCCTTGGATTTAATGCCTGAAAGTGGGCCATGCAGAGGTTATCTCTAAAAAAAAAACACCGGTTGTTATTTCCTAGAAGCTGTTAACAATAGGCTGTTAAAACCCCTAATGATAATGATATCAGATATTAGTATGGTAGCACATATTCGCACTAAGGACGATATTGATGATCAATGGTAATCAGCTTTTAAACTGGGTCATCCATTATTTTAGAGCTAGATTATCCGGGAACAGAGCAGCTAAAACCCAAATTTTGATACCGTTGGTTTCTCCATGGTTATTACCATGTGTGATAATTATTTCTTGAATACACCTTCAAAAAGTGATACAAGACGTTGGAATTTCATAAACAGTATTATAATGTCAGCCTGTCCACTTTTTGGTATAAAGACCAACTTTCTCTTAGGTATGGGGGGTCTCAATGAAATTTATTGAAAAAGAAAAAAATACAAAAATTGATTCATTCGGTAGTTTAGTTACAATGGATCATGAATGATGATAATAGCATTTTCATGAATGATTGTAAATCTTTCCTTCATTTATTGTTATTATTACTTAATCCCTTTCCAAATCTTGAAGATAATTTATCTTGGTTGTGGGTAAACGAAAATGAAGTTATTATTATCGACTATGAAAAAATTTAATTATCTTAATTAGCAATGATACCAATTTACCCCCTGGCTACTGCCAGTTATTTCATTTCTCAATATTTTGCAATCTAGAATTTCTAATCATAGCTATTTGTATCACGGGGTCTCAGATTTCAGAAATGGCTTGTTTTCATCTTTAATAACGTGAATGAAAGTGAAGATTGTCAATTAATATAATAAAGTTATCGTTATCCCTCTCATTCTGATTCCAAAATATTATACTATGACCTTTTGCCGTCTTACAATAGCAAGATTTTATTCTATTTATACGGATTTAGGATTGACTAACAAGGTGTTCGGTGCTAACTAATTTTGAGGACTTCTAAATACAGAATTGTGTTGATTTATTCCTAGCAGCGAATATCGATAATGGCATTATAAAAGCCCTTCCAAACAGAATTCATCATTAGCTATTCGATACCTCAAAACGATGTATTTGTTCTAATCACTGGGGCAATGAAATCGGTTCAGAGTCTAAGGTGGGTTGCCTGGTATTAAACTTCATTCAGTCATCTTTCAAATCCTCATCACCGATTTGGTTTAGTGATTCTGATAAATTATGCCATGCCACATTCATAGTTTTTAATATCGTCTTACTTCAAAAACCAAAAATTGAATAGTGCTACTCCGTCTATTGGCTTAGTTTTCATAGGTTTTCAATTAAACCTCACCCCTAGATTTTTTTCTAGACATAATTTGAATGAAAAAATAACGATTATACAAATTGCTAGTATTCAGTCAAAGATTTTAATTATTTTGTACTGTTTCGACTATAGATTTGGTTAAATACGGTTTACTTTTACTAATTACGGCCTCGTTAAATTAATATGTTCACTTCTGCATTCACTTCAGGTTTATGATTCAACGAGTTCCTAACCGTCCTTTGAATAGAGAAATAAATTTGAAGTTATGCAGATCAATCAAGATTTTTCCTTTCATCGCTAATTAATTGTCCATCAGTTGAAATAGTTAAGTAACCCCGGAAGATAAAATTGGGCCTTTTTTTTTTACAAAACATTTATAACTCCGCCTTTAAAATTGGATCATAAAATTATTTGAACACCCCCTCCGTGCTACTTCCATTCCTGATACACTTTTCAAAGCCATATTTGCTCATTTAATTAGTTTAGTAAGCGATGATTGGATGAAATCCTAAAAATAGGAATAATTTGGATGTCCTTTACCAATCGCTTGATAAATCCCTGATGGGGGTCCCACCATTGGGTTATGATTACACATCATTAATTTAAGCCATGAGCGTAATATTAAGGTATACATTCAAAGATTCGAGATGGGCAAGAAAACTTATTTTAATTTCAGCTAAATCAATATGCAGTAAATTGTTCTGGCAGGAATTTCCAAAATTTGCTTATTTTATTATGGTAAGTATATTTTTCTCAAAAATACTGAAATACTCAATTATTCGAAAACCTTTCGAATCCCAAATATTTAATAATGATCCATTTCCAATGCAAAAATCTTCCATGCTTTATCATGATATGTGATTCAATATTATATGTGGATTACTTTTCATTATTTGCCTCCCTAGCCCTGAAACTAAATCATCTGCTGAAATCATGAAAGTAAAACATTACTTCTATATTAGAAGGAGAACCTTGAAAAGTGGTACGAGATAACTGTGAAAGGGAATGGCACAAAATGTGAAAAAGGAAGTTATTTTGATCATACTTTGTTGGTTAATTAAAAAAAAAGTGCAAATAAAAAGTGCAAGCAAGAATGGGAATGCGTAGGAAGCGAATAAATAATAAATTAATAAATACAACGATCCCATGGTGCTCATTAGTATATTTACTATTGTTTATACAACGATCTCATTGTGACAAACTCACTGAAGCGCCTACATTGCAAGAACGACCTCTGTTTGCTCGTTCCGTTGTTCATCACGACTAAAGTACAGTAGATATATATGAAATTATAAAATGGAAATCAAACTTAATCTTAAAGTTAGAGCCTTGGATCCACAAGCTGAAACGCAATTCATGATTATGTGAATTTTATGTTTGTGAACTTTAGAAAAAGAAATCGACAAAAAACCTTCTTCGTATTTCATTATTTTTCCGATTCTTTATATTTGTACTATCTTTCTCTTTTTAATTACTTGCTGTTACAAATTATTCACGTTTCGCACTAATGTTTATTCAATTTTAATCTATCTAAACTGTGCGGCGATTGCCCCAACAGGAAAAACTCGGGCGGCCAGCCTACTTCCGCCGGATAATCCGTGCCCCCTTACCCGAAAGAGAAGTCCTGGGCGGGCGTTTCCGCGGCGGAAACCAGGGTTACCACGGCGTCATGCTCTCTAATGTCCGCATCAGGATATTCTGGCCCTGAACGGCGCAGCGAGTCAGCGACTGAACGGACCCTGATTCGCTGTAAGGCCCTAAGTGGTCCAACATGCGGCGATCGAACCGTCCTCGCACAGTTGTGAATCAACTACAGGCGCTGAAAATTGTTACTGCGCGGTACAGCGTAACAAGAGGTAAGAATATATATATTCACCCAAACCCCCTCCCCCCATACCTCGTCTCTCTGTTTCCGTTCTTTAGTTTTTCCCTCTCTTCGTATCCCTCCACCTTCTCTTTCACTACCTCTCTACATGATTGAGTCGGACAATTCAATCTACGACGCCGATCTAGGCAAGTCGGGCGAGATCGCAGAACACACTGTGGTTAATGGTTCTTCCGCTACGTCAGTGGACTCTGGCTGCGCGTTAGACGCTGAAAATAATTATAATAATATTAATAATAACATTGAAGCTCGTAAAATGAGTCTTTTAGTTATTATGTTGACCATTACCGCTTCCATTTCCGGGTTCTTGTTCGGTTATGATACTGGTTATATTTCCTCGGCTTTAGTCATGATTAAGGACGATTTTGGTAGCGAGCTGACCTCCGGTAATCAGTCTTTGATCACATCTTCCACTTCTTTAGGTGCGCTTCTTGGTGCTCTTATCGCCGGCACCCTTGCTGACATTTTCGGTCGTAAATACGTTATTACAGGGGCTAATATTCTCTTCTTAGTGGGTGCCGCCGTTCAAACCGGTGCTCAAACCGTATGGACTATGATTGTCGGTAGATTTATTATGGGTTGGGGTGTCGGTATCGCTTCGCTTATGGCTCCGCTTTACATTTCTGAAATGGCTCCCGCTAGATTCAGAGGTCGTTTAGTCGTTATTAATGTTTTGGCCATTACTGGTGGTCAAGTTATCGCTTACGGTATTGGTGCAGGTCTTACACCTGTAGCTAACGGTTGGCGTATTTTGGTTGGTCTCTCTATGCTTCCCGCCCTTGCTCAAATGATTTTATTTGTATTTTTACCTGAAACCCCCCGTTTCCTCGTTCGTGCCGGTAAATTAGATCAAGCCAAGACTGTACTTAATCTTCTTTATAACGACGCTGAAGAAGCGGAATTAGACGATAAGATTCTTGAATTGGTTAAATTCAATCGTGATGAATTCCCCGAAGGTATGGGTGTTTTCAAACGTACTGTTACCAATTTACGTGATCTTCATTCAAACCCCGGTAATCTTCGTGCCCTAGTCATTGCTTGTGGTCTTCAGGGTGTACAACAATTCTGTGGTTGGAATTCACTCGTTTACTTCTCCGCCATCATTTTTCAATCGGTTGGTTTCGAGAACGCTACTGCTGTTTCACTTATTATCACCTGTACTAATTTCGCCTTCACCTGTGTCGCCTTTTTAATTATTGATAAGGCCGGTCGTCGTAAGATTTTGTTATGTACCGTTTGGGGTATGTCATTAGGTCTTGTTCTTGCCTCTATCGCTTTCCACTTCTTACCCCCGCATCTTCTTGCAACCCAATCGGGTGGTGCAGTCAATAACGCTTGGGGTTCGGTTATAATTTTCTCCATGATGCTCTTTGCGGCCTTTTACGCGACTGGTATTGGTAATGTTCCCTGGCAACAGAGTGAGTTATTCCCCATGCAAGTGCGAGGTGTTGGTACCTCACTTGCCACTGCTACTAATTGGGCCGGTTCACTTATTGTTTCATCTACATTTTTAACTATGTTGAAGAATATTACCCCTACAGGTACCTTTGCCTTCTACGCTGGTCTTTGTGCCATTGGTTGGTCCTTCTGTTACTTCTTCTACCCTGAAACCGCTGGTCTTGCTCTCGAGGATGTTCAGGACTTATTGAAGGACGGATTCAACATTAAGGAATCAAATAGAAAGCATAAGGAGACTAAGCAATTCTATAAAAATGCTAAAACCAGCGAGGCTTAAGAAATGGTTGCTTTAAGAAATCACCACCCGCATCGCTTTTATGTTCTCTACACTCCTCCTCCCTTCTCATGACCCCCTTTATAATTTTCCGTTTTGGGTTTATGCACCCTCTGTACATTAGGTAATTTAATTTATTATTTATTATTTATTATTGATTACTTATTATTTATTCATATACCACCAGCGTTGTTCTTCTCAAGAAAGCACAATTAGATGAAGCAAAACAAACATTAATTTTGCTTACTTCATTCCCACGAATTTGAGCGCGCGGGCGCTTATTGAATGCAGCGTGACGTCGTCTTCGACGATACCTCCCAAATAGTTTGAATGAAAACGGGTGAGAACGGTTTTAGATGAATGGAGGTGAATTAATCGATAAAGATTTGTATTGGCACTTTAGTCTGTCTGTAAATATTTTCACATCTGTATTTATTTCTCTCCTCTAATCTTCCTCTCGTTCGTTCATCAACCTTTACAAGGCTCTCACAAAACCGGGTCAACCACCACGCCGCGCAACGCCGTGGATATTATTGCGTCCGCTCTTCCCTCTGCTGTCCCCATCGACGTAATAAATAGAGCGGGAGCGTTAGGATTGTCGGGCCGGCCGTAGTTTTCCCGATCTCTCATTTGATTGACTTTTTGGGATCTTTCCAATCTCGGCATTCTTTTGACGCGCGTTGGATACCCTTTCAACATCTTTTCGACGCTTAGTGTTTTTTTGACCTATTCTCGTCTCTCATTGCAATTGTTTATTTTTGACTTATTATTAAATAGTCGTTCGACCCTCATTGTGATTGATAATTTCTTTCGATACTCATATAGGAATTGGTTTCTTTTGAATTCTTTTGAATCACTCACATTTGTTCATTCATGATTTTCCCATGGACGATATTGGCACTACTGGCCTTCGTCCTCACTCTTCCTACACATACCTTTGCCGCGCTAACGCTATGCTCATCCGATAACACCTCTAGTGGTTCCGAGGTTGTAAGTATATACCAGAGTAATGGTGCCTGTACGGTTACATGTGAGGGATACGCCTACGCTGTACTATCGGGGTCGCAATGTTGGTGTTCTAATGTGCGGCCTAGCTCTGGCAGTACCGTCGACACTGATCAATGCTCAGATAGTTGTCCGGGTTTCCCTGCAGAAAATTGTGGTAATCAGTCTGCTGGTTACTTTGGGTATATTTTATTAGGTACGCCCAGTTCAACGGCTGCTAATTTATTGGCTGAGTCGAGTTCTACGAGTTCGAGTTCTACGAGTTCGAGTTCTACGAGTTCGAGTTCTACGAGTTCGAGTTCTACGAGTTCGAGTTCTACGAGTTCGAGTTCTACGAGTTCGAGTTCTACGAGTTCTTCGAGTCCTATAAGATCTTCTTATACATCTTCTTTTTCTTCTTCTTCTTCTTTTTCAACTTCCTCTTCTTCAATTCGCTCTACTTCTTCATCTTCATTTACATCTTCTAGATTTTCTTCTTCTTCTTATTCTTCTTTCTCTTTGTGGCCATCTTCATCCTCTTCTTCTGATGGTTTCTCTTCTTTCTCGTCTTCTTTCTCTCCCTCATCCACATCAGCCCCCTCAATAATAACCTCCGTGGTAACAATAACGGGCGAGCCCACTACACTAACTGTTACACGAGCATCGTCATCGACATCAACCAATGATTCTCCCGATGGTGTCTTCACTGACGGTACCACCTCATCGAGTAATGTCACTGCATCCTCCTCATCGAGCTTTTGGCATTCAAAAGGTAAAGTTGCCGGTGTATTTGCCGCCGTTGGGGTCGTCGTATTAGTGCTATCGCTTGGTATTCTTTACTTTTTCCTCTCCCGGAGAAGCCGCACCAATGACGATGATGATGATGAATACGAATTTTACCCCCCCAAGATGACCCATGATGCATCAGGTCGTGAAGTTATGCCCACACCGGAACCAAATGGTGACATGGGTGGTGTTGGTGGTGAGGATCCCAATACATATAATTATGGACAAGTGACACCATCCATGCCAGTGACTAGATCAGGTTCATTATTAGGACCAACCATTCTACGTGATGATCATCATCTAGGTACTATATTTACATCGCCTCATCCGATGACTTCAGTATCACACACGGGGACCATACAGGGCGATAGAGATATCAATAATATCAATAATACCTCTTCAATATCAGATCATTCCCCGCAAAATCGAATGATCCGGGTAGAATCGGCTCATGATATGAATTTTAGTAGAACTCAATCGTTTAATAACGAATTCAGTGTGCCAAGGCCACAATCGGTTCATAATATGTCGGTATTACATGGTCCTATATCGCCCGTTGATCAAAGATTAGACCCCGCCGCGTTAGCTAGACGATTTGGAAGTCATGAAAATCAATCAAGGGCTAGCTTTCAAGATGATTTTGATTATTCACGAAAAATTTTAAGAGTTACCAATAATTGAGTGTATTTTTTTGGAAGCAATATACCAATAATAAAAAAGTTAACTATCACTCGCTAATACCCTTTCTATTCATTTTTACTTTTTACTTTTGAGGACGGTTTTTTATTCAACTCTATTTTTTTTGTATTAATATATTATTTATTCGTTATATCGTTAATTATTGATCTTATCTATTGCAGAGAAGTATTTTTATTATTTGGTATTGCTCTTCGTAAGATCTTGTACATAAGAAGTACGGCCAATATTAAAGCACGATTACGCATACTCCCATTAGCATTACCGACAGTATGCATAACTGACTTTGACGTTGACATAGGCTGACCAAATTTTACAAATTCATCCAATGAGAATGAAACTGTTTTTGATCGGAATGACGAATATGTACGTTTCCGTTGGGCAAGGGCTGATATGATCCATTTTGTCACAATAGATATCGTGCGTGATGTCAAAAAGGATATACATACCATTAATGACAGTGGTCCAATAGTATGAGCTAGTGTTGTCAGAGCGTCATAGATCTTATTCGGGCCCCCAAAGGGGAGGGGGGTGAGGACGGATATGTTGTCGTCCATATTGGCAACGGATGTGGCATTGTGGGTATAAACGTCATTATTGGTGCTTTCTGGCGATATTAATCTTCCGTTCAGTCCTGAGGTTAAGTACGCTGGTCTAACAGGCACAGTGGGGTAATATGGAGTCGAGGTACTTGTACTTGTACTTGTACAAGTACAAGTACTTGCGGTTTTAGTCTTACTCTCGGCATCGTTATCAGATGTATCGCTTAATGCCTTATATGTGTCGGACTTATTCACGGCTGAGGCCCAGTCGTAATTTGGTCGCTTTATAGCCGCTATATGGCCGTTGTTTAAACTAATCATAAAGGAATGTGGAATAAGTTATTGATGAAGACAAGAAAATCCAAGGAAGGGAATGTAATGATGACCCCATGTCTCAATCCTTAATCTCGGTTCTCAGCCACTCAATATCGCTAATGCGTCCGTTCAAACCCCTTACGGGATCGTCAGATCGCGGGTGTAAATGTGTAGCTTCCCCGGGATTCCCCGTATTCACTCCGCATAATTATCCCGAATCCGGTTAATCAGCCGAAGCTATGTTCCGAAACTAACCGAAGGTCATTTACCCCCCGCCTTTGAAATAGAGCAATAATAATAATAAAAAATATTCGAAAAAATAGTAAAAATTAAAAAAGTAAAAACTTTACATAAAAGTGAATCCAAAAAGTAAGACAAAAAAATTTAAAATAGGTCACAATAAGACAGTTTATAAAACATAAATTCAGAAAGGTGCTTATAAAGACAAGAAAACAAGAAAAAAAGGTGTAAAAAGAAGATAAAAAATAATTATATAAAATAATGTAATTATAAATGTAATATAAAACATTTTTAAAAAATAATAATAAATTGAACTGGGAAAAAAGAAAACGCGGAAAAAACATACAAGGGAACGAGCAAAAAAGAAAACAGAAACGCCAGAAGATTAAGAAATAAGAATTATTAAAGAAAATAAAAATCTATTTAGATTCTTGCATAGCACGTAGACGACGAATTTCATTCTCTAATTCACGATTCTTGTTTAATAATTCATCTACCTTATCTTCAAGTTGATTCATACGTTCCATCTTTCTAGCTCTTGAACGTCTAGCGGCTTCAGTATTACGAGCCCGCTTGATTGAACCAGTATCTTCCGGATTATAAATAAGCACCGGACTCAATTCTTGAGTGCGACGTTTACGGTTATAAGTAGTTAAACCTAATTCATCTTTTTTGTTTTCCAATGATCTCTTACGCTTAGTACCAATCATAGCCGTTGTAACAGGACCAGTAATGGGGTTACCATTGATATCAATCATAACTTCAGATAAGATACCTGCTGGCGTAGGAGCGGCAGATTCACCGAAATCAGGTGATTCATTTTCGACATGACCTTGTAATAAGGATGCAAGATCATCGTTAAACGTAAGCGCATTAGTGTTACTAATGGCAATAGAAGTATATTCATTAAGAGACGAGATAGAGGAAAGTTCAGGAGTAGTTGATGAATCAAACGAGTTGGCATTCAATAACTTTTCTTGTTTCATGTAACCATCAGTCATAAGATTAGAGACCTTGGTACGGTCAACCTCATTAAAGAGGGACTCCCAATTATTCATGTCATCTAATTCAGCATCGTCAAACATGGGTGAAACTCCAAAATCATTATTTGAAGTAACATTAGTAGCGATTTCTTGACTGGGGGAAATAAAACCAGTAGAGGGCGTAAGAATAGCTTCAATGGGGTCAAAGAACCCATCAATAGAAGTACAAGGTTGTATTACTGAACCATTCGAGGCCTTACTAGAGTAAGAACTGTTATCGAAAACTTCCTGTTTAGGAGTCAACATAGGGGAAAGAGCATCCCAGGCGGCAGATGGTTGTTGGCAAGATTTAGCAGTACCAACAACGGTTGAGGCCGGGAATTTCTCAAAGAGCGATTCAATTTTAGCGATTTGAGCTAATTTGACGGTATTATTAATAGGGAAAGACATTTTTCGGATAATACTTATAAATATAAAAAAAATATGATTATTATTTGATTGATTTTTTGATTGATTTTTAATTGACTTGATTGATAAAAAAAATTATTATGATTGAAATAGAAATTATAATATTGATTGGATAATTTTTAGGGTAAAAGGGGGGTGTTAGGGGAACATCATTTTGTTAAAGGATAGTTATTCATAAAGAAAAAACTTGAAAAGTTGATTATTGAGGGGGGGTAGTTGAGGACATTTTAAAGGGGGTTTGTTATATAAATTGCAACATATTGAAATATAGTTGTTGTAATTGGGTTCTTACTAAAGTAGTTGTTTACTAATTATTAAGACGCTTGTGTTGTTATTTAACCTGACAGTTAGGGGAAAAATTTAGAAGGCGGCGCACATAGTTGATGATAGGGATATATACGGGTTCTAAAAAGGCTAAAAGTTAAGTGTAATGAATACGGAGGTTAAAGGGTGGGGAAGGAAAAAGGAGAAAAAAAGAAAAAAAAAGAAAAAAAAAGGAAAGGAAAAGATGAGTGACGCTGGCGGGTCTATATATATACAGATTGCGAGTGAGTGCGACGGGAGTGAGGCTTGGGCGCGAAAATTTGTAAGCATACCGAAGGTGGACATACCATCACGGGCCGATTATGTCTGAGAGCTGCGGCGCGGGCTTGACATTAGATCGGTACGTGACTCACGCAGCGCGTGTAAGTGGAGATTCTAGTCCCAGCCGGTCGATTCAGGATAGTGGGATATGAGTGGAAGTGGGGGACATTGGGGCATTGACCGGTGAGCCTGGTCAAAGCGGAATTGACCCTCTCTGACTATCAATTATTGGTCATGGACCGTCCGCCATACCCCAAGTGCACCATGAGCATCTTGAACATCTTAAACATCGCTGGGGCCCGATTGCACGGTCCAATCCCCTACCTCGTCTCGTTCACAAAGACCTAATTGACCCCACCCTAATGAGCCGGATTCGCCAAGATCATATTATCAACCCGATTTGGACACTACCCTGCGGCGTGGGTGGGCTTATGCGTCACACCATTGCCGATTGGCCAACGAGTGGCCCAATCAGCCGATGTATCTGAATGCGCATATTCTGGGAGCGCTAGCCCGTGGAAGGTGCAACCGAAACACAGTTATCGCTGAACGGGGACCGCTCTGAACGGAGATCGATGAGGTACTGGGAGCGGTTTTATCGTCACAATTTTCATAATGTATATTAATTAATATTTATTCTCTGTTATATATATATATATATTTTAATTATTTATTATTTATTATTTATTATTTATTATTTACGTTAAAACCCGTCGGTACCATCAAAGCCAGTAAAGCCGCATAATAAAAAGATTCGGTAGTACGGCTTCTTGGACACCGTATTAGCCCAATTCCAAGCACTGGTTAATCTGCCGTCAATACAAGAGCCCGCATCGTAGAAATTATCCGCACCTGAACCGTCAAAGGCGTGCTTGAAGAAATCACACAAAATAGTCTTTCGTAATTCTTCAACCCCACCGTACTGATTCTCAATCCATTCATGGATATAAGGGTCCCTTGAAATCTTATCAATTTCATTAATTACCAAGTAAACCGGAGTTAAAATTCTAGGTACTTGTAAATACTTATCCAAGAAGAATAATGCATTAGGTACCGTATGGTCACCTAAATGAACCACACTACTACCGATCCATGAACCAGTTCTTCGTTGAGCAATACTAATAATCTTGTGCATTTCACGCGATAAATTAGGGCATGCCTTAATACGATTAAGACCCTGACCGGTATCGGATAAATTATATCTATTCTTAGTCGACGTTAAATCAACATCACTCAATTTCCATAACTTGAACATATCCTTCATAATTTGTGACCATAAAGTCAATGATTGATTCACATAGTGGAATTGTTTCTCATGGTTATGCGATAATCTAGCCCCACCCTTACCATAATGAATCGATAAAATGTATTGTGGGTCAGTAACTTCAGGTGCAAAATATTCGTGTAAATGTTTAAGAATCGTTTCCGCCGGTAATCGATTGGATCTCAAGTATGAATTATAATCACCAATCGAGTATAAGCATTGTCTAATATCTTCGAAATCAGTCTTCTTCTTACCAGAGGCATTCTTGGCGTACTTTCTAGTCAAGACCTCAATAGCTCGTTCCTTATTTTCAATTTCATTTTGAATTTGTCTTCGGGGCTTACCCTCACTAATAATTTCTTGTGTGGCAATAAATACAAGAGGATCATTCAACATATCCAAACAATTTTTTAATTCCAGAAAGGTGTAAACGCTATTAATGGGTTTGTATAAATCAAAATCCATTGCATCCTTGATTTCAGGTAATCTAGAATCCATAATCATGTACATTAACTTACCGAAGCTATCTCTCATCTTTTCAGGATTCATAATCTTATATCTTCGACCGACTTCGAAAACGGCTTGAAACCATTCAGCATTTTGTGAAAAATCTTTATCTTCAAACAACTCTTGTCCTAATTTCATATTAGTAGCTACCACTAAACCGGCTAAAATTGAACACATTTCCTTTAATTGGGCAACAATTCTCTTACCCTTGGAGGTATAGGAAAGAATATCAACCTTATCTGTATAATCAGAGACATTTAATGCTGCTTCTAATAACCTCAGTAATTTACGTTCTTCACTCGTTAATCTCATAGGAATAAATCTAGTATGCTCCTTGAAAAGTCTAAGCAGTTCAACTTCTTTATCGTCAACTTCCATGAAGTTGGCCTTCGATTCAAGTTCCTTTATAGCTCTTTCCTCAGCCTCTCCCTCAACCTTTTGAGCTTTAGCCTTAGCGTCGGCATCCTCAGTGCCTTCGCTGTCTTTATTTGAATTCCTGACTTCATCCTCGTTAGTCTCAGAGTCTGTTATTGATGTAACGTCGCTAGTTTCATGTTTAGAACGTCTCTACAACAAGAATTAAATTGTTAGTTTAAAAGAAGGTACCTTTTCAAAAAAATTAAACCGATTATCCACGACTTACACCAGTACGATGCAAATAATTAAAGCACACATCACAAAATTCTTCTTCACATTGTTTACAATTCTTTTCAGAAGGTTGATCGCCACATTCAATACAAAGCCCACTAAAGGCTTCGCTAGCACAAATATTACCTTCAATATCAGTTGAAATCAACGACAAGTTATTGGAGGAATACTCGGTTGATTCACCTGAGCTACTATTAGCGTCATCGGAATCTGTGTTCATCAATGTATCTGCATCCGTGGACAGAAGCTCACCTAAAGTTCTTTTGCCCATTTTCGTATAAAAACCTTTTTATTTCAAGAAAAAAATAATCAAAATATGTGAATAAAATTAATTAAAAATCAAATTATGCTGCTGCTAAAAACCGCTATCTCTATATTCACTTTATTTCGATTGGTCGCTTTTCCAGCTTGATCTTTGTTCTTCATGATTCACTTTTTTTTCTGCATACAAAGCATTTACTTCCGGGTAATATCATAAATCATAATATCAAAATTGACTCTAATCTTTTTAACATCAACCATGTTTAAGGGGATGAAAAACAAATTTATTTTATTTAAAGTACTATTAACTTAAATTTACGTTAAAATTAGTTCAAATCTTTTAAAATTAATAATAAACTTAATTTGCCATTATATATATTTTTTATTAGTGTCCCAATGGTCATGTATGACGGATTCTATAAATTCAAAAATATATACAAATTTATTTTAAAAAATAAAACTATTAAATTTTAGTTATTGAATTATTTCATACAATGTATATTAATTATGAGATTGTATTTTGATAATAATTTTTTAAACTGTTCTTCACCATGAATCGTCCCAACCATCATCAGCACCGGTATCTATTGTATCTAACTCTAATTTCTTCCTTTGAACCGATTTGCTTCCCTTCAATCCTAAAGATCCAATCTTCTTACCATTACCATTCGACGATGCAGAAACTGTGCTCGAAGATCTTGATACTATGGGTTTATTAACCACCGCTGGTCTAGGGTTATTATCAATGACAACAGGACGGCTAGCTCTAGTATTATCATCAATATAATCAATATCGTCGCCGCCCCATCCGGAACCCCATCCATCATCAGCGGCCGGAGTCGTTAGCAAAGCGGCATTAATTTTAGTTGTTGTTGATGGCTCATTCAACGATAATGATGCGAGTCGATTCGAATTGCTTCCAGTACCAGTATAAGCCACACGGGATGGTGTGGTGGTACCCGAAATTGAATGAATAGATGTAGGTGTAGGTAATCGATCGATTTCACCACTAAGTTTAGTATCTGCAGAATTACTGCTACCACCCCAAGATCCGAATACATTATTATTATTAGTACTTCCATTACTGTCCGAAACTTGGTTCTTATTCAAATTACTAACATCTTCATCATTAGATTGACTAGCATCATTGACCTCGGTGGTATCGGGTAATGTACTTGCATAGCTTTCAATGCGTTCCATATAAATGTCAAAGCAAGATTTTGCCTCCAAACGAACCGCACTATCTTTGTCAATCACACTCGGTAAAACAGCTGATACCAACTTGGATGCACAATCCTGAGGTGTGAAAATTTCAGCATTGGTTGATAAGGCTCTAAGGGCCGCGAGTCTGGAATGAACGAACGGATCCTTAAGGGCTCTGGAAAATGCAGTAATTAATACTCCGGTACGAGTACCAGAACTTAAATGTTGTGCAATTTTACCAAGGCAAATAGTAGTATTAGTACGAATTCCTGGTTCAGGATCATTTTGAGTTTTGGCCAAATATTTTAAGAGATCATTGTTTAAGTTTCGGTCATTGAGCATTGGAACAATATGAATAACTGATCTTACAGTAATTTCCCTTAGTGCCGGCTCAGTATCAGAGAACCCGGTAACCATATTAATAAATACCTTATCATTAACAAGTCTTTTATCAATCTTTTGAATAAAATCAGGAAGTGCTTCCAATAGCTTGATTCTAATCCCTCTATTCGGCGAAGAAAACATCTTAATAAGAGTCGGTACAAGTGACGTCTTGTAAGCCTCATCATCCATTTCACGTCCAATTTCCATGGTTGTAGAGAGAACCTCGGTGCCACCCTCACCATGTTCGAGTGATTTGATTAATTCTGGTAAAATTTGTTGTTCAATGAATGCACTCGGTAATTCTGATTTGGCACATTCAAGTAAATGAAGGAATTGCTTTCTGTTATCAGGCTTTTGGAGATAAATTGTAATACTGACCAGTGACTCAGTTACCTCAATTGCTGCGGTACTGAAAATTCCATTGGGTGCTCTACCTTGTTCCAACAGCTGTTGAAAGCTCGGCCTTAATCGCGAATTTACAGCAATCAACTTACGTTGAGTTTGAGCCAGATTCATTGGAATCGCTTGTCCTACTGCTGAAAAGATCTTAGCTATAAGGTTACCGAATTGCCATGAATCACAAGCATTAATAGGTTGAATATTCTGTAAAATCTGCCAGCCACTTTTAACTACTTCCGGCGGAGCCCTGGAATTACCAGGCACAAGACCGCCATATGTATAAACTATGGAATCCTTTGGATCATCAGTGTTAGTGAGGACTTCGAACCCACCAATCTTCCATTCACCACTATCGGATACAAACACCGATGTTACGTCAATATTACCATGAATAGAAGATGCTTCGATATTGATTAACTTCAAAGAAGATACGAGAGAATATAACCCCCAGGAGATAGACTCTGTTTTCAGACTTTTGGCCTCAAGAAATTTATACAGGGGAGTCACTCGCTCAGTTGCAATCAACAATGTGCTATCAGTCTAAATAATTAAGTCAGTTAGTATACTTCGAAAAAAAACAATGAAAGTTAAAAAATGAACAATCCATACCTCAATGACATCAAGAATCTTAATAACACCTGGGAATCTTAATGTCTTCAGTTTCTTGGCCATATTACGGGCAAGGAGAAGTCTGCCATTATTTCCAGGAGAACGAGCATCAAACTCAAACACGGTACATTTAGTATTATCACTCTATAAAATAAATCGTACGAAGGTTAGTTTCTTTAGCTTTCCATTAAAACGAAATCCAATACTCTCAGATACGTGATCTGGAACTTACTTTTCGCGTGGCATAGGAAATAGACCAAATTGACGGGTATTCTAAAGAATCAACTCTTTCAGAAATGGAGAAAGGTGAAGCAGATGTTACACCTGCCAAGGATCCCAAAGTCGAAGTTAAGAAATTCATTTTCGAGCGGCCGTAGATCAACTAAGGTAAGAAGTGTGCGTAGGGCGGATAAGTCATTCTGAAATCTGCAGCCTCAAGCTCCCCCAAGAAGATTGGTAAAGTTTTGATAGGCTCCTTTTTTATATAATTTATTTTTTTTGATTTTCAAAGTTATCTATTATTTTTGTGTTAAATACGTCTCCTTCGTTTATGTGGGATAAATCTACTATCTCAATCTTTCCATTTATTACTAAGAAAACTTTGTTACGCATTTGAAATTGATGATTTATTTAAGGTTTATAAACACAGAAATGGTTGAAAATACAAAACAAACCGCCCCGTTACTAAGATTTTCTGTATATACTACCACATGATAACGAGAATCCATACCCCCTCGAAGCGAGTTATTTATTTCTTTGAATTTTTTAAGAAGAGGGACAATTATTGATTCATCAGCTGTATTTCTTTCCCTTGCTTCTCGACTTGAAAGGAGTTGGAAATACGAAAACTGAAGCTTAAATACCCTAACCCCTTATCTTTTTGAACGAAAAATGAAATAGAAGCTAAAAATAAAATTTGGTATAACACTGGCTTCGTACGTAGTTCATACTTGCAGGAAAAAAAAATAATTTGGACAAGCCCGGAATCGAACCGGAGACCTTCCCCTTGCGAAGGAGACGCGATAGCCAACTACACTACATGCCCATAATGACAACTAAGGGGTTCGAACCCTTGCATTCTTCCGAATAGCAGATTACTTTGTAATAAATTACAACTTAAGTCTGCCGCCTTAGACCACTCGGCCAAATTGTCATTTGTTTAATTTTTCAATGGTTCGACATCCATAAAGCGTGATTAGCAAAAACACCTATTCTTCATATTTATACTGCTTCCATGCTATCATTTAAAACTGTAAAAAATGAGAACATTTGTTTATTAAACTGAAGTTTTTCGGTATATAAATTAGTAAATTAGTTAATATTCAAATAAGTTGGCTTCCTTCTAAATAAAAAAATATAGTGTCTCCCACACACGAATGCTGACCTTTTGTGAGAACAACGGATTCCATGATAAGTTTAACCAAAAGAGAGCAGCTCAATATCTATCTTAATTAAGAAAGTAATGTTGATCCACTCCTTTAAATTTTGTTCCCTCTTGAAAAACTGAAACACTTGGCAACTCATACCTATTACTCCATCGATATACTTTTCAGCTTCTCTCCTTCTGGTACAGTAAAAAAAAAGTTACTAAGGTTTATTTACATTAGAATCAGCGAGGGACCGTCTGAATGATCATCTACCAAATTTCTACAGAATAATGGTTATATATATTCTTTGAAACAACTGTTCTTGAAAAAATTATCTTAGAGATACATTTTATCTAATAAATATTATACAAACATTTCACTGTGTTAACAGAGTAAAAAAAATATGATACAATGACTGAGCCTAAAACTTATCTGATGTTAACAAGCTTAACATCGAAGGTAAGTTCACTGTTAGCGGGAATACCGGGAAGAGCTTGTTTACCGTAAGCGTAAGAGGCAGGAATAACAATTCTTCTTTCACCGTTGACGGCCATACCGGCAACACCAACATCCCAACCCTTGATGACTTCACCCTTACCAAGGTTGAAAGCAAAAGGCTTACCCTTAGTGTTCGAGTCGAAGATCTTACCGTTCTTCAGCTTACCAACGTATCTAACACCAACCTTGGCACCCTTCTTGGCAACGGGACCTTCACCGACAACTCTGTCTTCAACGGAAACGCCACCTTCGATCTTTCTAACGACAACCTTAGCGGCCTTCTTGACGGGTTCAGCGACCTTCTTTTCAGCTACCTTCTTTTCTTCTTGCTTGGCCTTCTTGACGGGTTCGGTCTTCTTTTCAACTTCAGCAGCACGTTTCTTGGTTTCCTTAGGTTCTTCCTTCTTGGCAATTTCCTTCTTGGCAACTTCCTTCTTGGCAGCGACATTCTTAACTTCCTTCTTGGGTTGTTCGACGATGACTTCTTCTTCACTTTCGGAATCTAATTCATCTTCATCTTCACCTTCAAGTTCACTATCAAAATCTTCATCATCAGAGTCTTGCTTGTCGTAGGGGTGTTCAACGTAGTTACCGGTAAGGTGAACGGGGTAGGAACCCTTGACTTCAAAGACAATTTCTTCATCAGAAGAGATAACAATGTCAAGAGATTGTTGGTAACCAGTCTTGGGGGAAAGAGTACAGATAACGTATTCTTCGACTTCAAAATCTTCTTCTTCATCGTCTTCGTCGCTTTCAACGGGGGCAGCGTTTTTCTTACCCTTCTTGGAAACGGGCTTGACTTCTTCAACCTCTTCTTCACTGAGTTCCATATCGTCATCAGAGTTTTCATCATCGTAGTCATTGACATTAACAGATCTCTTTAAGATTCTGACGGTGGAAGGTTCTTCATTGTTGTCACCTTCGACGCCAGTGGGGTCGAGAGCGGCCATCTTGATGTGGATAGTAACGGGGAAATCTTCATCGACGGCAGGGGTGGGGATACCGGGGATAAGTTCGAGGTTGTAAGTACCAATAGGAAGTAAATTAGACATTATTGTGTTGTGGGTATATACGTGTGATTAAAATTAATACAGAAAAAACGAAAAAAAGTAAAAAAAGTAAAAAAGGAAAAACCGTTGGCTTATATAGTAATAAATTTTTTTACAGTATTGATAACTTGAGCCGCATCACATTAGAAAAAAAAAGAAAAAAAGTTTTCAGTGAGAGACAGGGCTCTAGAAGTTGCTACCGAGTTCTATTCGATGAGATATGAGTAACTTCTTATTACGAGATAGGATCAAATTAATTCAGAGACTAAATACAAATACCAATTTTTTAAAAAATTAAAAAAAAACAAAAATAGACAGATTCAAACACAAAATATTGATGTAAATAGGGAAATAAAATATCAAAAGCAAAGCTAGAACTAATTCACAAAGCTCAAATATTTGTATATTCAAATTAAACTGAATACATTTTGTAAAGTTCTATGAAAGGGAGAATGTATTATTTAAGATAAGATAAGACTCGTAAAATGTGAATTTTTATATTAATTTATACCAATATTACAAACAATTAACTTAGAACTTAAGAAGGTGAGGTCTGTCACCGTTCTTTAAGGAGAAACTGCTGGCAAGGTATTGCTTAAGAAGGGAGGTCTTCTTGATTTCAGCAAGGAGAGCGGCATCGACAATCTTTTGGTCAGCGACACGTTCAGCCTTAACTTCCTTCTTTTCGGCGTTGTCACCGAAGAATTCCTTTTCGCCGGAAGACTTCTTGGAAGACTTTTCACGGGCAAAGTAAGCAACATCGAACTTGCTAACATCAAGGGATTCAACGGAAACCTTGGTGGAAGTAGCAATGACGAAACGGGGGTTAACTCTTCTAAGAGGGACACCGTTGACCTTGAAGGGACCAGTGACTAAAAGAGTGTTGTCTTCAAGGGCCTTAAGGCAGACAACTCTCTTACCACGGAAACGACCGGCAAGGATGATGAGGACAGAACCGGGGACAATGGAAGCACGAAGAGCTTGAGGACGAACAGTCTTACGGGCCTTCTTAGCGATGGCAGCGTCTTCAGTTTCGTACCACTTAGGGGCCTTAATATTTCTGGTAACAGTGGTCTAAACAAACATTTAAAGTTAGCAAAATTAGTTCATATGGGTAGAGTAAAATCCGAGAGTTTGAAGAAAAAATAAAATTGGAGAATTCGAGTAGATCGGAAAAAAACCCAGTTTTTTCCAGTTCAATAGCTCCTAACCTAGAGCGAAAGCCCTCGCCATTAAGAGAAATAAGCGATACTAAATTAGCGAGAATAATATAAGTTTCTAACGAAAATAAAGTTCTCAGCGTTCAGTTTTAACGAAGTCTCATTATGATCGTAAAAGGGTTTCAGAGATGCACATTTGAATCGAATATTATGATATTCGAGAGAAAAATAGTTCACAACAGTATTATCACATCTTATCTGAGAATTGATAACGGTTTAGCTTCTTTGGTTTAAAGAAAATGTCGGGAAAGATCCATAAGGTTGAAATTTTGGTGTATTTATGTTTACAAAAGTCGAATTTAAATCAAACAAAAAAACGAAGCCAGTATCGAATTTTTTTTTCAGAACAGCTCGACGTATCCTTTCTCATTTATCTTCAAAACTCTAGATTCAATACAAAGCAACAAGGTAACATACGCCACTCATTTTATCTGGTCGTAGGTATATTAAGTATATATCTCCAAAGACGGGAAGTTTTATCGAAGGTGGGTTCGAAGGAAAACTGACAATATCCTCCCACACTAACTACGAGCCGAGTCTCTGAAGCAGTTTCAGATATACTACTGGAACGGCCGGGGGTTTACACAGGGAGTTCATCTGACGTCGACGCCCAACTCCCGAGGATCCGACGGGTTGCCATGGTACCGTATATAAGAGGCACGTGACTGGTGACAGGAAGTCACAAAACGCTCTCATCACTGAACCACTCATCTTTTTCGGACAATATTCTAGACTAGGGTTTAGGGCTATAGATCTAGTGGGTCATGCATTACGATAGACAGATAATGCGGGGAATGTAATTAGGCTGGGACACCAGCATATATATAAAATGTAACCGACTATTGTTGGCAGACAGAAGGCTGGCTTGAGCCTATTGCTATTTTAATGTTGTTCGCTCTCTTAGTAGACGTCAGTGGACAGTAGTAAAGTCACAAAATATGTGTATTGATATACAAAAAATAGTAGGAAAGATAGCGTAAAATTAGAAACTTTACATGTACGAATTAGGAAAGGAAAAGGACAGCGTAATAAAAAACCCGCTGTTTTATCCGAATATCTTTTACTCTGAATTGGAAAAAAGAGTTTAACGGGAGAATTCCTTCAAGGCAGCGAGCGAAACAACACCTTGGATTTCAGGGTCGTTTAAACCCTCAACAACGGCATTGGCAACGTCCTGGACAGACAATGTTGGCTTAGCACCGACCGCCAAATCTAAACCTAATTTTTTGGTAATAGCATATTGAGCTTCGACGGCTCCGCTAATATAATGTCTAAGAGTATGGGGCTCATGAGTATTGACGCCATCGTACTTGTCATACATTAAACCAGGTCTTACAAGAACAGGACGAAGGCCAGGAATGCGAGCAATGGTATCTTCAGCTTCACGCTTAGACTGAATGTACCTGGATGGAAGCAAAGAAGATGTGTATTCAGCGGAAATGTAGACAAAAGGCTTGGACTCTTGAGTTTCCGAAGTAGTCTTATTGACTTCGGCGAAGGTATTTGCTAATAAAATAGCGGAATCGCGATTGATTCTATTGTAAGTTCTATTTCCGGATTGTAATGTCGTAGTTGATGAAGGTTGCTTATTATCAAGTGTTTGATTCAAGGGATTAGCAGCCTTGGAGCCGGCTGAAAACACACTACCCATGATACTAGACAAGGTTCGAACACCGTTGGTGATCAATTTAGGAGATAAAGGCGCATTGATGATGTCTTTGTATTTATCATCCTCAAATAAAACGCCCATGGAATGAACCACGGCATCAGCATCCTTTAATTGAGTAGCCAAAGATTCCTTGTTGAAAACATCAGCAGCTACCCAATTGACTTGAGATATCCAAGAATTTTGAGTAGGAGGACCAGCAGGAAGGGCACTTAACTTACCTGAACGTCTGTAATGATTGAAATAAATTGATCACCGGTTAGAGTACCGTCAATGATGGATAAATAGAAGCGCTTGAAAAAAATGAATAGTATATATTTTCCAACAACTTACGAAACAGATGTAACCTTCCAGCCAGAAGCGATAGCAGCTTGGCAAATTCTCTTACCTTAAAATGTCCAATATAAACCCCCAGTTAGCTAATCATGATAACGATTCACCACATATTACTGTCTACGATGAGTATCAGTTCCAAGTTTCAGTACATACCTAAAAAGCCGGTTCCGCCGACGACGACCAATGATTTCTTAAGAGCTTGTCCACTCATTGTAATTGATATGTAATTTCCTTGAACTACAAATGAACTAGAATTTCAATAGCGGGCTGATATCCAATACTGTTGCGATGCCCAGTGGTTTCCAAGAACGATACTTACCCGACTGTGATTTTGGGACATAGCGAAAAAGCGAGCCTGAGGATCGGTATCCCCTGATATGGCGGTCTACATATCAACTCAATAGATTGTGATGAATACGCCGGTTGGTAAGTTCCATAGTATTGGTTCCAGTCTGAAAATATAAACCGATCTACCACAGGAATATCGTACGGCGTTACCTTTGTTGCGAATGTGAGTAGAGTTTTAAGAAACCGATGATGATGATGAGCTGCATAATAATCATGCAGCGCGGTCGCTGACGAAATTATGTGAAAAGGTGCAAACCGAAAGTAGTCGGCAATATCATTTTTGGAAAAACTTCCGGTGAACCTTATCTCCACGCTGCGCCCGTTTTCATCGATATTCGGTAGGATAGAAGATGCTATTTATAAGAGATATCTCGTCTAGGATACTGTGCTTATCCTCAGCTGCTTTATTGGTAGCCGCTGGCGTTGAATCGGCATCATTGAAACCCACTACGACTACATCCGTACCCACCATCCCAAAGACATTATTATTTCCGTTATTAGGCACTAACGCACAGAATGCACTTGCCACTGCAACTGGCACGGTCACAGTAGCTGATCTCACCAACGACACTTTTCCATTAGCTCTCCCTTACTCTGAGATTCCTTCTGAAATTCCGATTTACTTGATACCTACGGCTGTACTAAATCATTTGAATCTCCCGTCAGGGGTATCGCTCGAGGACTTGTCCAAGGAAGATATCATCAACCCTTACGGATTTATCCCCAGTTTTGGTTTGAACTTGGCTGCTCTCATTTTGTTTGCTATTATCTGGTGCATTCAAACGGTCTTGGGCGCTTGGTACTTTCAATGGTGGTTCGGTATCTCCTGGTGGATCGGATGCGGCTTGGAAACCGGTGGCTACGTCGGCCGAGTAGTTTCTAGTAAGGATGTTTCTAGTGTTAACGCCTTCTTGGTTCAAATCATTTGCTTAACCCTGGGCCCGGCCTTTTTGATGGCCGGTATTTATTATGTTTTCGGTAAATTAGTCATAATTTGGGGCGAACAATATTCGAGATTGAAACCTATGTACTATTCTATCTTGTTTATTATATGTGATCTTATCTCGATTATCTTACAAGCCATTGGTGGTGGTATGGCCGCCATGGCCGTCCGAGTACAGGAAGATACGCATCCGGGTACTCATATCATGGTAGCCGGTTTAGCATTCCAGACCGCTTCTATGGCAGTTTTCGTTGGCCTAGTCTTTGATACTTTAATAAGTATTTATAAGACCAAGAAAGCATTCCCAAGAGATGATTCAATTTTTAATCCTCAATTTGCTATAATACGTGAATCTAAACTTTTCAAACCATTTATATTATTCATGTTTGGTGCTGTTTTGGCTATTTTTACTAGATGCTGCTACAGAGTAGCTGAGTTATCACAGGGCTGGTCAGGTTACCTGATTACTCATGAGGGTTATTTCATGGTTCTTGATGCATTAATGTTAGTTATTAGCGGCATTTTAATGTCAGCTATTCACCCCGGGCTTGTCCTTAAAAGATATCCTATTCGTATCAGAAAAAAGAATAGATCAGATGATGAAGAGCCTAAGAAAATTGAAACTGAGACCGATAATATTCTCATGTAAATTCTTTTTTTGAGTCATATCTCTTTTCTATCGTTTCACATTTATCATTAAGATGCTAATTTTTTGTTTTGCAAACGTACTATTATTTTATTTACAATTTTAACTTAATTTTGGTTAAAAATATCATGTTGTACCGCTAATATATATATACACACACACAAATATACATTTGTACTTTAATTTTAATTTTAATTTATAATATGTAATGGGGTGCACATACATGATGCTTATTCTCATATATTTCAAACAGAACTGAGGAAACGGAAGATAATTGAATTTTGATAAATATAAATTATTATTATGGTAGAATATTACACAAAGTTTTGAATCATTACGGACATAAACACAGACGAGGGGAACAAAAATTTAACAATAAGGGATAATCGCTTCGGATTTGTGATCACCAAGAACTTTTCTCATGAAAACCAAGGTGAAACTGGAAATAATACTAATCACTAGAATACCGACGACGACCATGTTGCTACCAAGATAATTCCGATTGGCATCACCAGTCCAACCTTTGTACAAAGCGTATGTTGTAGTAACGGAGCCCAGGTTACCTAGACCAGACACTAATGCAGCTGAAGCCGCTGTACCAACATCGCCATGTCTTGGGGTAAATATTTCAGCAGCCCATGTCATACAAATGGGAACCGTAGGACCAAGACCAAAACCACAAATTAATAAACCCGCGTAGCGAGACCATCCAGTAGGCCCGAATGTATTCAAAATAATCCCCACGATAATAACCAATGTTGCTAATGAAAACGCTAAAGCGCGATGTTTTTTAAATTTATCAGAAAATGGTGTAAAGATAAGAATGGAAATAAGATCACAGATCCAAATAGGAGCGAATAAAAGTGACAAGTTAATTGAACTCAAACCAGGGACGGCTGACTTTATAATAGTGGTACCTGCAACAACAATACCAACACCGGTACCGACGACACCAAAATACATCAAGATTAAAGGCCAGATTCTTGCGTCGCAGATTACTTTCCAGAGATCCTTCATACCCCATTCGACCTTCTGGTATCTTTTACTCATATCTCTCATATGCAGGGCACTTTCTTCGGGGGTTAAGATAGGGATTTGTTTGAAAACTGATTTTTCAAGAAAGGCGCCAAGTTTTGTTTTATGTACTTTGTCAGTTTTCAATGGCCTGTCTGGTAGCCACCAAAGAAGGGAAAACCCAATTAAAAAAGTAACAATGCCGTAAATCATAAACATCCATTGAAATCCTGCTAAACCTCGGTCACCATCCATTAATTGAAAACCAGCTGAGATTACACCAGCAAATGAGGCGGATAATTGGGCAGCTGTATAATAATATCCAATTCTTGTTGCCGTACGATGAGGTGGGTACCATAACGAAATATAATAAGCCATACCGGGCCATGTACCGGCACCCATAATACCTGAAATCAAGCGGATAGCAATAACCCCACCTGAAGTCTCTAGCGCTGCGTAACAACCATAAACGAGGCCAACGGTCATAACGATTCGGGCTAACCAAACTTGAGGGGCAATACGGGTCATAACAAGGTTAAAGGGTACATCGAACAAAATATAACCAACGTAGTATAATGCACTAGCGACAGATGTGTGGTTACTAGTGAGCCCCAGTCTTTGAATTAAGGAATTGCCAGTTTCCATATTCATAGTTAATGCCACACCATATGCCGAACTACCATAGGAAGTTAAGAAGTAAAGGCACCATAAAGGTGGGATGACTCTCCAATCAAGCTTCCGATAAATTCGATCGAGTTCTTTCTCATCGAGGGGTTCTAAAGTTTCTATAGACTCTTGCAGAGAAGTTTCTTTGACAAATGTAGAAGATTTCGAGTGATCGGATAATCCGGATTCTGATTTTATATCCTGATCAAGGGGATAACTAGCATTCAGCATTTTAAATACGCGTTTACTGCTGAAATCGAACTAGCTAGAAAATAGATGATTGTTGATAACGAGTGGATCAGTCTGGATAGATAGATCCGTTAATGAAAAGTGATGTGCAAGTATCAAAGAAAAGCCTCAAAACCAGCGGGTGTTCGGCCGCTTTATATACGCAATGAATACCTCTTCAGTTCTTTGTGTGCTGTCTCACGAGATACAGCCAGTTCGCTTTTTTGAGTAGCTGATCTGGTGCGATATGCTCCGATAATGGCCGCATGTTGCTTTTTTCAACTTGGACGAACGGCTTTCCCCGATATTTGAGGCTGCAAGATCGTTGGGACGCTTCAGTCCCCAGTACTGCGCCCTCGTAGACAACTGAATTGGGATCTAAAAAAAAGATCCCACTGCCTACAAACATACATATAATCGGAAAACCTCGCACATATTCCTCAACAAACCAGCCTTTGAGTGGCCACGTTACAAAACAATATGCTCTCTCGAAAAAGATACATGAACTAAAATGGAATTCAACGGCAAGCCCTAACCCATTACAGCGGAGTCATATGATGGTAGTGTGAATCTCCTCGCGTTCATTGGCTCAAACTTTGGGAGTCATGCCTATTGGCTGGCTCAAAGATGACCGAGGACTCGACTATTATCGCGTCATGAGTCAATATGCAGTGTTCTCGGAGTCGCCCGGGAGGATTAAGGTTAGCGGTTGACTCGTTTTATGCTCAAAGAACGACTTATGGCTCCAAGACGAGTCATATTAACTAATCTCTGATCCTTTCACCGTTATTTTTTAATTGTGAACGGCTGGTCATAATTCTAATTCGTGAATCATGTCAGCTTGAAAGCGGCGGCTCTATTGATTGGATTTCCCTTACTCGGTAGTGCATTTTGTGTACCCCGGATGTTGGGAGTATAGCATGGAAGTAGCACTTATCTTTTGTTCGCTGTACGGTATATTTGGTCCCATTACTATCTTACTGGTTTGATTTATCAAATTAATATTATTATAGTATATATGCCATGGATCGTACTTTTATGGAAAGCTGAGTTTCCGACGAATAGCTCTGTCAAATATTAAACGGTCTTTTTTTCATCACAAATGTTCTCCAAACAAAGAAAGCAAAGGGATACACACACAAAACTAAAAAAAAATCGAGATACAATTTTTAAAACATCAATATATAGAATAAATGCAAGCAGTATCTATTTTTCCAAAATAAAGGAAAGGACATTTCCAAATAATGATCCTGTTATTTAAAATTAGTTTGTGTGTGAGTAGAGAGCATCAGGTAGTTTACTGTGCCTTCCACCACCAGTTGGGAGAAAACAAACTTCACTATTGTTGTCGAGCGTTGACCGTGTAAGCACGCCTATAAATTCGATTAGATAGAAACTATGGATCATACGAGGAAAAGAAAAAGATCGAATCTTTTTACAAATGATTGTATGTATTTTAGTATAGGGTACCCGAATCCAACCTTTGCGAAATATGACTAACTGTGATTTTCATTTATTAAGTGAAAACGCTACTATATGCGTTCGGCGATGTGGCTAACCCTTACGCAGAAACTGTTGCAATATTAGAAGATATTCTGATGGAATATATCGTTGATATGGTAAGTTACTTTTATTATTGGATCAATTCAGGTAGCTTTGTGATGATCGTTTTCCCGGTGATATTAACTCATTTATCTTAGTGCCATGAAGCCGCTCGTATAGCCAAGACCGCAAATAGACAAAAGATTAAGGTAGACGATTTCAAGTTTGTACTGCGTAATGATCCAAGAAAGCTAGGAAGAATCGAAGAGCTTCTTGCACTACAAAAGGAGATTGCCGAGGCAAGAAAGACGTTCGACAACTCGGAGGGTAAGAATCTATCAAAGGCATATAATGAAAATGACAAAGATAAGGGTGATAAGGGTGATAAAGGTGAAAAAGGCGAGAAAACAGAAAAATCTGTCAAAAAGACTAAACAGTAGTCTTTTAATGGCGTGAACAAACATATTCTTCCCGCTAGTACGAGGTTAGGCGGTCTGCGTTCTGGTTCATGATTCGCAACTCGTCTTCAATATGCTTTAGGCCTTTGGTATTGCTCTCTACTACTTACTTATTTATTTATTTTTATTTATTGATTATGAAATGAAAATGCTCTGTATATATGAATACATATGAATACATATATATAACCGCATTTCATGTGCTGGTACGGTGTAGATGATCATATTTATAATATATCACCTACTTTTCTGAATAGTATGCTTTACATACGTTTCTATGAAGTTGAATGATTTCGCTAATGACGCATGTACCACATCCATTTTACAGAGTTTAGCGGAAGCTCGAATGATGAATAACTGCGCCGAACGAACAATTTCACTCCATTTCTTAAAATCAACGTATGAATTCATTACTCAATGAAACTAACCAGTATCTTCCAATAAATGAGAACCACTTTGAGCAAATAACTAAGTCTGCGTATATCATATTTACGTGTATTCAAATATCTCTTCCTTGGCTTTTGTGAGATCTCACATGTGAGGTGAGGCGCAGTTCCAGTTTTCCGATCTGCGCCTATCGTCGTCTCAGAACCCGCCTATATCAAATCAACACTGACCCTGAAGATATATCTAATATATAGAGATATATATAATGACTCAGGATAAACCTATCTCAAGGGAGGAAGTTGAAGGACTTATTTCCGAGGGAAATTTGATAGTCATCTGGCATGATTATGTTCTTAGATTAAATTCATGGATTCAGAAACATCCAGGTGGTGATAAAACGATTCTTCATGTTGTAGGACGCGATGCTACGGATGAGATGGATGTGTAAGTGATATCTATTTTTCATATAATATTTCTTTAAGGATTATATTCTAACTTTAAGCACTTGCATTTGTACTTTTATCAGCTATCATGCCGCAGATACTTTAAAGCGGATGAAGGTGTTCGCTATTGGTAAGATTGAAGATAAGATCTGGCATAATTTCGTACCACCAATCCAGGGGGGTGTATTCAGATCTCCCCAACAAATTGAACAGGACATCATTGATTTTGAGAAGGAAAGAAAAATGACAGACAAATCGAAGCATAAGGGAGAACTAGGAAAGTTCTCTATTGGATCGAAAACTGTGGTCGCACCTATTTTATCCAATCAACAAACTCAAACCCACTTTCATCATTCTTCAGAAGAGTGCCTGGATACTTATGATAATGGGTTAGTTAAAGAAGATCTTGAAACCTTTCCTTCATTAGATTATGAAACTCAGTTAGAAATTACCGAGAAGTTTAGAGCATTGCATGAAAGATTTAAGCAAGAGGGATATTTTCAATGTAACTATTGGGGATATGTACAGGAATTCAGCCGTATTTTTACCCTCTTTTTCTCGGCCTACTATTTCTTCAAGCCAGGTTGGCTCACATTATCTGCTATCTGTTTAGGATTAGCTTGGCATCAACTTACATTTATCGCTCACGATGCAGGCCATTTGGCGATTACTCACAACTATCAGATAGATAATGTTTTTGGTACATTTATAGCTAATTTTATGGGCGGCTTGTCATTAGGATGGTGGAAGCGTAACCATAACGTGCACCACATTATCACTAACGATCCTATTCATGACCCTGATATTCAACATTTACCTTTTTTTGCAGTTTCAGCAAGATTACTGAATAACATCACATCAACGTTCTATGAAAAAGTCTTGTACTTTGACGCATTTGCTAAAGTGTTGATTAAAATACAACACTATATGTACTACCCTATTCTTTGCTTTGGTAGATTTAATCTTTATAGACTTTCATGGGAATACCTGTTACTGGGATTAGGCCCTCGGAGGGGTAAGGGCGCTTGGCTAAGATATTTAGAACTCACATTCTTATCCATGTTCTTTTATTGGTTCTTTTATCTCATTGTAATTTGCAGCCTTCACACTGCCGGCGATCGTTGGTTATACGTTATGGTATCCCATGTTGTAACCATGCCGGTTCACGTCCAAATTACCTTATCTCATTTCGCCATGTCGACATCTGATTTGGGTGTCTCTGAATCTTTCACCCAGCGTCAATTGAGAACTACTATGGATGTCGACTGCCCAGCCTGGTTTGATTTCGTTCACGGCGGCTTACAATTTCAAGCGATTCATCATTTGTTCCCTCGTATGCCTAGACATAATTTCAGATCGGCACAAAAGCGTGTAAAAGAATTCTGTGAAGAAATTGGAATCAAATATACTATTTACGGGTTTACTGAAGGTAACGGTCATGTTATTGGTAAATTATTTGAAATTTCTAAGCAGGCAGCTATATTGGCTGAATGCAACAAGCATATGATAGAGGAAGCTAGAAAAACCAAATAAAGGGAATAATTTCCCAAGATAACGAGTAACCTAAGATTAACTATAAATAAATAATACATAAGTAATAAAAATACACAAAACCAGCGATAAATAAGACGGAATTTATAAACTCAATGAGTACAACCATTTTAATATCAACAAAAAGCGAGTTTTTATTTCCTAGACAAATCTAATCAAAAAGGCCTCTTGGTCTAGTCTCCTGGGTTGGTCCAATAGCACCTCTCGCTAATTCTTGAGCAAATTGTGTAAACTGCAATTCAATATCTTCATCATCGTCGTAAAGTTGGTCATAGTAGTCAACATCACGATCTTCCGGAGCTACATATGGTCTCTCCGTAGGCCGATCTTCCTCCTGAGTTAAGGGTTCACCAAATATCGGTGTTTCGTCATCGTTACGGTGGTTATTTGTATTAAATTCAGCGGAATTATTATCGGCCGCGGACCAACCAATGGAATTAATTTCCCGAACAGCCACTTTTTGTTTTTTCCATTCAGGTACATCATTTCTTCGAATATACTCTTCCTCGAAACGACTATAACCCCCGTTGCCATGATTTATCGCCGTTTCTCTAGCATTTAACAACCCATCACCATTTCTATGGTTGTTATTACTAACACCTTCGCTTCGCGAATTATTTCTTGATTCATGAATGGACGATCCAGACGAAACAACCGAACTAGCCCTTAATGTTGATTCAGATGGTGGCCGCTTCTGTTTGGCTTTATTCACATCTGGCGTATATCCTAAAGAATCATTCCGAAATTTAAAGAGAACAGTCATTGCACCGCGAGTTTCTTTAGGATTTATCTTACATAAAATAATTTCACCAGAGTCTTCATAATGACATTCAAAGCTGCAATTTGAATTACCTTGGGGCATAATTCTGTCAGAAAAAATGGATGACGATGACGATGAGGAGGATTCAGTGTCATATAAAGATTCGCAAAAGACAACAAAATTTCGAAAGTCTTTATGACTGACATTAAAAGTTGAATTATTCTTGGCTCTAATTGTCATATATTTATTGATGGGGACTTTTAAATTCGTTCTGAATGGCATATGTAACAAATTATGATTATTACCATCCTTATCGTGCTTTTTCACATTATCACCATAGGACTCAATATGAATATATCCATTTTCCTTTTCAAACTCGAATCTCAATCTTGTCGCCTTCAATGGCATATCTTCTAGATAATCCTTGAAAATTCTGGCAGGAATGCTGAAAAAATTGGAATCATTAGAGACCACATCACTTATTGTCAAGAAACTCGTTTCTTCAAACAGCAACACATGTAATTTCTCAATACCGTATTGACAATAAGTTTTAACTTCGAATTTGGGTGAGTTGAGTCTTGGATGCCGTTGGTTCAAGTTACTTTCAGTAGTTGATAGTTTTAATTCACATTTCAGGATAGATTTATCAATTTCCATACGTCTAAACACACTTAAAAGATAAGAAGCTTGAATTCTAAATGCGTAAGAGGCATTACTATTTGAATCACTATCATCATTTGAATTGCGACCGCTAGTGCCTAAAGTAGATCTCTGGGGCCGAGGACGCACCGAAGATTCGAATTCGAAGTTATTATAATCGTTTGGATCATCCCCATTAGAGTTTAAACTTTCTCTATCATTTAAAGTGATTTTGAGGACCTTGAAAAATTTATCCTTGTCAAAACTGATACAACCAATATTAGTTTCTGCTTGATTATGCGTCCAAAGTGAGATTTGAGCGTTGGTGGCCTCAAAATTGATATATTCACCAACGCGGGCTAGACATATAAGCGACCGAACCCATCGCCGAATATTTAAGGAACCCTCAAAAGTTGCAATTAATTTTACCATGCGTATATGCCGGAATATGTCTATTAGCTCTTGGAGGGCATCACTTTTGATATACCTAGAGATGAGTATGAGGCTATTATCATCCCTGATCTGAGCCGCCCAACATAGTCCCACCGAGGAATAATTACGATAACGATATTTTGAGATACACCATAAATACTCACACAGCGAAGGACAAATGAGCAATTCAAAATTAGAAGATGGAACAGATGTGATGTTAAGTTCGACAGTGCCACCATCGAATAACCCTCAAGACCTTTCAATTGATAACGAACAGGACGATAGCATATTGAATGAAACTGGAGTTGGTGATGAATCCAATAGCTATTCTGAGATACAATCATGTGATAATGACCCATTGAACAGTAATTTAAACAAACAATCGAATTTCGAATCACATGATGACTCGGGGCCTTATCAATATTATACACATAGCGACGAAAATTCATCTAAATCGATGTCGTCGTACGCTGGATCAGGGGATTTGAATGGACGACCCTCTGATGAATTTTCCTCGAGTGAATATTTGACTGATTCACTCTTGAAGTCTTTAGACCTGAATGACATAGATAGGGCTGTTGTCATTCAAACGAAGACATCGGCCTCGATCCATGCCAAAACTGAAGAAGTCGAGAACTTGCGTAAACAAGCTACCGAGAGACTAACCAGTTTGAAACAAACGTTACACGATGGTACAGAAAATTTACGACAGACCAAAAGGTATCTTACATGGGCTAACAAGAAGGTTAAGGTGCTACAGGCTAGGATGATGGAAGATTATCCGATAGAGTACAATCAAGCGGTTGCTAAAATATGTGAGCGCGAACGTGACAATGTGGAATTTAGTTAAGCTATATATTGAAGGTACTTATATACTGGACTCTCTCGATTTAATTTGGGTTATATGGCATTTTTAAGCTGATCTATTATGGACATCATTAGTGAGGATAATTCATATTTCACTCATCTCAAATACGATGCTCATCCAGTGAGAGATTGGGAAAGCGAGTTTGGAGTTATAATATAAGGAGAAATGATGTATACTAATACTACAGCAAGTGACAGAAATAGGGATTAGACATTGATTTCCATTGAGCGAAAATGGTAGATTCAATCAATTCTTTAATACTTTTCTATAAGAGAAATACCAGATAAATAAACAAAAAAATAAAACAAAACAAAGCATAAGATTAAAGGGAAAAAAAGAATGGGAATGATTTTAATCACCACTTTTTTAAGTAATTGAGCAACGGACACATAATGAAAACAACCGTGCTAGGATATATACTGATAGCTAGATATATATATGATTCATAAGGCTCAATCTAGATGAAGTAAATCAGGTATGAGGAGTGGAGAGGATAGTATAAATACGATTAGACAGTCTTAGGGACAGTGGTCTCAGAAGTAGCAGTCTCTATGGGCTTGGGCTCGGAAGGACCGGAGAAGTAATAATGATTAACCCATCTGGCACCTTGAGTAAGTTGAGCGGCTTCGTTAATGAAGTGACAACCGAACAACAAAGGGTTCCAGGGAGTGACAGAAACAGCATACTTCATAAAAGTCAAAGAGTAGATAATCAAGGAACCAGTCATAGCACCAGAAATTAATTCAGGATCCTTCTTTAAATCCATGATGGCGGCGATAGGAATACCGAAGTTAGAAACAGGACCCCAGAAATGAGTGGAGCAGACATCTAAAGAAGAGAGGTTAAACGGTTAGCTTTTGAAAGACAGTTTAGATTACAAGGACAATAGGATAACAGTCAATTGGTCTATCTCGCAAGATCTCAAAGCGTCCTTGGAATCGAGCGGCTAAAGTGAAGGGACCAATATTTGACCGCTATTCCAAAAGTGAAGGACAAACTAGTGGAAAAATCGAAACATACATCTAAGGAATACAAAAAGAAAGTTAGTAAAAAAGAAGATGAGTTCAAGCGTCCATGTTTCGTTCACTGGTATCATGCCTGAAAGAGCCCACGGCCCACGGTCCACTTCCCCCCTGAGGGCCCTCGTTTTCACGAGCCCAGAGCTGTTCCGAGCTGGCACCGATATCATGGCAAAGCGCGCGACTATTCATACGTACTTAACAAAGTCTTTGCTGAAGATGAAGTTTTGGGCCTTGGAGAATGCGGACATGTTGAATGAGATGCTGTGTGAGAGTCAGATTGAAAGCAGGCGCACGATATATCTGGACGGCCGGTTTGCCGAAGGAGGGGTAAACATCGCTTTACTCGCGGGGGTCTCTTTCCGACGCGGCGGCTGACGTCAGCGGGCGGGGGCCTGGGAGTGAAAGAATGAGTGCCGCAGGCAGCACGGCGCTGGTGGATTGGTCCCAACACGGCATCGCGACATGATTTATTTATCGACAAAGGTGTTTGAGGAGAGACAAGTAGCAAAAAAGGGCTAAGACCGATTAGTGATATCACAGCCGTAATAGACATATTACTTTGAAAATGACTGAAGACGACTCGTACTTTTATGCACCACCACCACCTCCTCCTGTGGTGGTAAGTGAGAATATTCCTGTGAGCTCAGCAGCAAGCAATGAATTCGCCCCGTCTAGTATTAACACCCAGGCCGATTTAAATGTGAGCAACCCAAACCAGAAGAATTCAAAGCCAAATGATGCTGATCCAATCCCGTTAGATCCAAGTTCGAATACCGATAAATCGGCTGATAATAATAGCACTCCATCGGTATCGACTGAAGTCAAAAAAGCTCCTCCGAAGAAAAAACCTATTCACGCACCGGCATCTGCTAAGAAGAAACTCGAACCAGTAGCGATTTCAGGCACTAATGTCATGCTGAAGACAGATGAGGATATTGCCAATTGGATTGAGCAGCGTAAGAAAAACTGGCCAAGTCGTCAACGTGTTGAGGAAAAGTTAGTAGAAAAACAGAAACGAGACGCTGAAAGGGCTTTAATTCAACAATCCAACCCTGGTATTACGAATGATCTCAAGAGACCAAGAACTGACGATGATAGTAACGCCAGTGCACCTGATGGTAAGAGAGTCTATACTAAGCCCCTGTGCAAATTCTTTTCTCGAAATGGTCACTGTAGATGGGCAAACAAATGTAAGTACCGACATGAGACAGCAGGCGCCAATTCATCATCATCTGGCGACTCTAATAAGACAGAGTCATCATCGAAAGTTCGACGATTCGAGCCTCGTAAATTTGAACCAGTACACAAACCCTCATTGTATCAACTTATGGTAGACAGCAGTATGAACGATGAAAGCGGTGACTTGATGAATTTTATTCAATTTTTATTCGATAAAAATCACTTACAACCGGTAAATTTAGCGGATTTTGAATCTTAAATTATCATATGATTGTTATTATACATTCATTCAAACTTCATTTTGTACATTATTATATTTGATTAGTTTATTATTCGTGTGACTTATCTTATTGTATCATATATCTTATTAAAATTAACGCATTTATTAAAACAACTAGTGACTAAGGAAAGAAAAAAGAAAAAAACCAAGAAAAGAGAATAATGAAACCTGAAAAGAAAAAAATAAATAAATAACGCATACTCAGAGAGAGAGTAAACTATCATAAAACACATTAAACCAAGGAACCCCAGGCTCCCAGGCTAAGAATCCTCAGCGGTAGCGATGAGAGCCGCAATAGTTCCGAATACACCAACTGCAAGACCAGTAGCTAAACCCTTAATGAAAACGGTCTTTTTGACCCTTTTATTAGAACTGAATGATGGTTCAGAATCAGGGTTATCTTTTCGCTTTAGCGATTTTGAATCTGAAACTTTTTCAGATAAAACTGATGGGACAGTGACTCCACTTGAGAGATAGCCATCGTTAACATTGAGTTGAGTGAGGATACCCCGTTGCATAGCGGCTTGCTTCACTAAAGAAGCGACTTGATCGTCTGTAACGCCTGTGGGTTCATTATACTCGGTATTAGCCTTATTCGATTCATCCAAATCAGATTCGACATCAGATTTGTTAACAATCCAATCCTCAGTTTCGGAATCATTCACACAAGTCGTTTCAGTGTCCTCATGGAGATCTGATTTGGCATCATGGGCCTTCAGTTCGATATTCACACCATCACTATGGGCGCGGTAATCGGTAAATGACGAATAACCTAGTACCTCAGAATCAGAAATATATTCAGAATCAGATCTTGATACTGAAATGGAGAATTGATCCTCTGAGAATTGATTTTGGCTCTGGTCCGAGTTTGAGTCTGAGGAAAACTCATCATGGGTATAAGAATCATCAAGATGAAGCCCTTGATTATAATCTTTTTGAATTTGAGTACTTGGGACCAATATATTCTCCGATGATTGAAGACTATCTTCCATTTCATCTTCACTCAGAGTCAAATCAATGGAACAAGCATCGATGTCTCGAATTTCAATAGCCTCACACTTAATAACTAACGGCGGTTTCATTGTTTTACCTACACCGAAAGTGATTTCATCACCGATAACCACTTGATGGGGATCAAAGGGATTGATTGAAGTGTCATTGACAAAAGTTCCGAATTTACTACCCAAATCCATTATATAAAGGCCATTGCCCCATTGATTAAAGCACGAATTGTCACTATCAGCACGAGCAATTTGATGATCATCACTATCATTGGTATGGAAGAAGAATTCAGCATGTTCACGGGTCATGGTACGACAGTAGAATTGCAAATTGGTGCGCTTGATAGCATGATCATTAGGCTTTTTCAATGATGCACGACCGACGGGCGCTAAGGCACCATCGGGTAAGCGACATTCTTCATCATTATCTAGCGTTTCAAAAGGGAATTTGATTGGCTTGATAACAACAATTCGAAGATCATCTTTCAGAGATTGACCCTCAATTGGTGGTTGAGATTGACTAGACGCTGGACCCTCATTGCCCGTTGGCGCCAATGGTCGGAAACTAACCTGAATCATGCCGGTCTTCATTGATGGTTGATAGAAGTGATAGAGATTGGGAAGAGTATGAAATGTTTGATTGAAGAAAGATCTTTAAACTGAATAGTAATTCAATATAGCTTAAATAAAGAAGTCCAGAGTTGTCGTTATCAAGGTTGTTTCGGGCAGCGATAACGGCGGCGCTAACGATGGATCCGCCGCCGCCGTTCGCGGCTGACCAACCCGTGGCTGACATCCTGGAAATGAGCTTCTGCCTGCCTTGAAAGTGCGCGGTTTCATTTTCTTAATAAGCGGCCGTTTCATGTGATCATTATCGAATATCGAGCTACCGCCACTGAAAGCGTAGACAATTTGAAATGAGTGCCATTCTTGGAAGGTTTTGCGATAAATGGCGTTCATTTTCATGCGTACGCTCGAATACACATCGTGTTCTATAATGGAAGTGAAGAAAGATTAATTGAAACTAATCAAGATTAACTGATAAATGCAACTAATTGCTTTTTAGAATTGAAAATAAAACAGGAAAAGAAAAGAATTTAACCTTAACAAGGCGGAGCCTAGTTAAAGTTCTTTGATTGGTAGTTGATACCGAATCAGTAAAGGCTGATAGCGATTTATAGTAAGAATATAGCGATAAGATTAAATGATATATTACCTTAGTGTAAAAGCTATACTGTAGTAGAGTTTATGTCATTGGTTAGTTAATGAAGGGGGTTAAGTAAACCTTACAAAAAGGAATTGAAAAGGAATTGACTTAATCACAACAGACGTAATGGAAAAACTCAGAAAACACAACGAATACATTGAAATACACGGACTTGAAAAATAAATATATAAAGATATGAAATAGTACAAATTAGACAAAAATAAATCCAAATAATCGTAAAAACATAAATAGGAGAAACAAAGGAAAGAGGATAGTGAGAGTGTGGTGTGTGGATTGCACAACCCTCACTCACCCACTCTCGTTTCCCTCGAGTTCGTTCGCTTGGTTATTTATTTTTCTAACCAACCAATAGAACGTTCAACACCACGTTCCCATAAGGTAAAACGTTCAGTTCTTTCTTCAGGGGAAGACGTGGGTAAGAATGAAGTAGTACCTTCTTGGTTAATGTGCTTTAATTCATCAAAACTTTTGTAGATACCAACGGCGAAACCGGCGGCAATAGCAGCACCGAGAGCGGTAGTTTCTCTCATAGCGGGTCTTTCAACTTCGATACCGAGAATATCGGCTTGAATTTGCATAGCTAGATCAGAGTTAGTCATACCACCATCAACACGTAACTTAGTGAAGGGAGTACCAGAATCTTTCTCCATAGCATCAAGGATAGCCTTAGCTTGGAAACAAGTGGCTTCAAGGACGGCACGACATAAATGTTGCTTGGTAGTGTATTGAGTTAAACCTAAAATGGTACCTCTAGCATCGGATCTCCAGTAAGGAGCGAAAAGACCAGAGAGAGCAGTGACAAAGATAACGCCAGCGGAATCTTCGACTTGACCGGCTAATTCACCAATTTCTTCCGAAGTCTCAATTAAGCCCATGTTATCACGAAGCCACTTAATAGCAGCACCAGCGACGGCAATTGAACCTTCAAGGGCGTAAACAGGCTTTTGACCCTTGAAATGGAAACCAACGGTAGTTAATAAACCATTCTCGGAGATGATAGGGGTTTCACCAGTATTGTATAATAAGAAACAACCAGTACCATAAGTATTCTTAGCCTGACCGGGTTCAAAGGCTAATTGACCGACAAGGGCAGCAGATTGATCACCAAGACAACCGGAGAGGGAAACACCGGAGAAGGAACCAACACCTAAACGACCGTAGATTTCAGATGAAGAAACAATTTCGGGTAAAACCAACTTTTCAACGTCAAAGAACTTGAGCAATTTAGAATCGTATCGTTGACTAGCAATATTCATAAGCATAGATCTAGAGGCATTGGTGGTATCGGTAATATGTCTACCGCCATTCAGGCCACCGGTAAGGTTGTAAAGTAACCAAGAATCAACGGTGGAGAAGGCTAAATGACCTCTTTCGTAACAGGCCCTAACTTCGGGGACATTATCGAGCATCCATCTGACCTTGACGGCGGCGAAGTAAGTAGAAATGGGTAAACCACAAAGGGCTTGAATTTCATCAGAACCGGCCTTGGCCTCTAATTGCTTAACGGTGTCAGAGGTACGGGCATCACACCAAACGATGGCATTGTGAAGAGAGGAACCGGTTTGAGTATCCCAAAGAATGGTGGTTTCACGTTGATTAGTGATACCAATGGCCTTTATGGAAGATAATCTAATGTTTTGGGAACGCAATTTCTTGGCAACTTCTTCCATACAAGAGTGAACAGAGTCAACTAACTCTTGGGGGTCATGCTCAACCCAACCGGGTTGAGGGTAATATTGAGTGAATTCAATTTGGTGCGAGGCCACGGGCTTACCAGCGGGTGTAAAAACGATAAAACGGGTGGAAGTGGTACCCTGGTCAATGGACCCAATGTATTGAGCTTCGGACATAATGTGTATATATAAGGTAAGATAGAGTGTGTAGAGGGAAGAAAAGAAGGGAATTCAAACAGGGCCACGATGAGAGATGGTGCGAGATATTTATATGCCAGCGTTGACACCCCGCGGGGCCCGGTGCGACGAGCCAATAGGCAGTTATTGACGGTGAGGCGCAGATAGAGCCGAGAATGATGAATGCTGCGGCGCATCACGGTTTGAATCACCGTCAGGTTTGGTTCTCAAATAGAGTTTAGCATCGCGGTCGTATGATCACAACATGACAATTACGATTAGAAATTACAGTTTTTACCCCTCAATTATAGCACACTCACAACCGAGGATTTATATCATAATATACTAACAGCTCAATACACAAAATTCCGACGAGCGCTCAACGGCGGTCCGCCAACATCTTGCGGGGTGAACCTGGGGGCCCCCTGGATTGGTCCTCAACCGGATTATCCGGCTTCCGTCATGTGACGATGGCTCGATGAGTTTCAACGGGTGGTGGTTCTAAGTGGTGACGGTGCTTCCGGGGCGGGTTAAATTTCACTTTATTACCTAATCTATTTTACTCTCCCAGCTACTGCCGCCCCCACCGTGGGGCGGCTCAGACACCGTTTTTCCCGGTTAACCCGATGCATGGCCTATTGTTCCTGAAATTGGGGCCCGTATGCCAAGATTTACACCCCACGGCGAGTGACCGGCAGATCACGTCATTGGGTAGCGGCAACGGCAACGACTACGGTAACGGCAGCTGCATATCCGATTTTATCCGTGTCCGTGTTTCGGAACATTTGGGCACCTATTACCCGTAAGGAAAATAAGTGCTTAATTAAGCTAAATCTAACTTCTATCCGCCGCCTTTAAACCTCGGCACAAACGGAACAAGGGGCCCGGAAAGCCCACCTAATTTAAGGTTGAGTCGCTCGAATGAGTTGATGTGTCCCGGCCACTGAAACTATGCCCACCGGTCCCCGCACGTAGGTGCCCAATCAGGGCCCGCCCTCGTACCAACAATCGCCGCCGCCACCACCTAAATCCCGCGATGGGCTTGCCCAACGTTGGAAACGGCCGATAAGCCAACTTTGGCGGGACCGCCGCTGGCAGCTGATGCAACGTGGGTCGGCGATATCTCTGCCTTTACCTCCGATCTTCTCACAGCACCGCACGTGAGGAGCCCTCCCCTCTCCGGCTCGTTTCTCCTCACTCAAAGCCTAGACTCCGCATTTAAAACCTCACGCCGCATTACCCCGGCGCCGCGCGATTCGCCCATCGCTTGATACTTTTCTTTCTTTCAGTGCTGTTTTCCTGCGGCACACGCCGATGTGCATAAGCGTACGTCAATTGTATATATCTATATATATCGATATTTCCCCAGATCACTCCTCTCTTCTCTCTCCTTCTCCATCTTTCATCTTTCGTCTCCCATTTCCTTTTATTCCCCTACACAACTATGAGTGACGTTCAAATCCGTCGCGATGAAGTTACCCGTTGGGTCAAAATTCGTCATGCTCTTCGTGAACCCTTTGCCGAATTCATCGGTACCTTTATCCTTATTATCTTTGGTACTGGTGTAGTCGCTCAAAAAATCACATCCGGTGGTGTCGCTGGTACTCAAGAATCTATTAACTGGTGCTGGGGTATTGGTGTCATGTTTGGTGTTTACGCTTCCGGTGGTATCTCCGGTGGCCACCTTAACCCTGCCGTTACCCTCGCAGCTTGTATTTTCCGTGGCTTCCCCTGGAAGAAATTTCCCGTTTACATGTTTGCACAAACCTTTGGTGCCTTTTGCGCCGCTCTTGTGATCTACGCTAACTACAAATCTGCCATTGACGCCTTTGAAGGTGTTGGTGTTCGTACCGTTACCGGTGCTACTGCTACCGCCGGTATCTTCTGTACTTACCCCGCTGAATTTTTAACTACTACTGGTCAATTTTTCTCAGAAGTTATTGCAACCGCTATCCTTGAATTTGGTATTTTCGCCATTAACGATGAAAAGAACTTACCCGCTGGTAGCTTAGCTCCCCTTATCTTGTTATTCCTCATCTTTGGTATTGGTGCCGCTCTCGGTTGGGAAACCGGTTACGCTATTAACTTTGCTCGTGATTTTGGTCCACGTGTTGCCTCTGTAGCTGTTGGTTACCCCGGTGGTGAAGTATTTGGTGTTGGTTACCATTACTTCTGGGTTCCTATGATTGCCCCCTTTATTGGTGCTTGTTTAGGTGCCTTCCTTTACGATTTCTTCGTATATACTGGTGAAGATAGTCCTCTTAACTGGCCTTACTGGGGTTTTGATCGTTTGCTTCACCCTGTCACAATTTTTTCTAATGCCCCCCGTGGTTCCCCTTCTTTGCCTAATGTTGAAAGTCCCACCACCGCGTTCGAAAATAATGATTCCAAGCAACGAGAAGTTAGCTACAATGATTAGAGTATTAGTATATTCCTACTCTACTTTATTTAAACTCAGATCGAGCTACACCCTCAGTTTCTCCTTCTCCTCCCTACCCTCCCCTCCAAGCATGGCCATAAATCTACAATGACCCATCTCTGAATTTATTTTTCTTAATGTCTAAAGGAAAAAAAATTGGTATTAAAAAATAGATGCCTTTCTGTTTATAATAATTTTAATAATATATACTTTATTTTTTTGAATAATCCGTTTCATTAATTATATTTCTTTCGAACAACCACGGTGCTGCTTTGACCGGCTGAATCGGCTGAATACGCCATTCGCGGGGTCGGTTAATTAGGGACACGGGGCACAATTTTCAGTTTTTGTTGGTCTCTTTGCTTTTTCTTTGGTTTTTTAAAACACGCATAATTACTTTTTCCCCGAAAATGGTATATTGGATCAGCCCCTATATGGGGAAATATGCCGCACCATCATGCTTCTCAAAGATAACCCGAAGATGCTGATGCTGATCGGAAGATTTAGTGGATCATCCAAGTTATTCCGAAATTAAAACGATAATCTATACACAAAAAAACATTAAATTTAACTTCAATGGTTATTATGATGATCTACGATAATCTCGTAATTTAAATGCTATATTTTAATGATACTAATCTATTGTAAATATGATACACTCTGGCAACCACCCCTCCCTTTTCGATATGCATTACCGACCTGGGGGGTACTGGGTATAACGTCACGATAATGTTTTTCAATTTTAATCCCGACACTATCCATTATTATCTTTATGAGCGTATCACGACAATTATCGTACATACTCAGGGGAAGAGGCAATAGGGTGAAACAGTTGGTATCAAGTAATTCCGTAACTCGCATATATTTGCTTTTTTTGTCCTTAAAAAACACCGAGACCCTTACCCTATTCCGAAACTCCCGGCGATATTTTTCCTTTACCGTTTTACTACTTTGAAGGGTCGTATATTTCCCCGGATTTTCTATTGAATTTCGGTTTTACTCCGGTGCATGTAAATCCCTAGTCGATTATCGGAGGGAGTGATTGTATTATGTTCTGCTTATACTCATCTTTACCCATTTATTTTTAAATAATCATTAATTATTAATATGTATTCTAATTTTTGAATTTAGTAGCTTGTTTATCGTTTTTTTCGGAGGATTTTTTTACCCTTTTTCCTAAAGGAATCGGCCTTGACGTCTTCTTCATTATTCACACTAATATTACTAAATCCCGATGATGTTGATGAAAATGATGATGATAGAATTTCATTATAATCATCCAAACCATTATATCCGGCTGACGATGGCTCAGGCGCTGATTGATCGATTATATCCTGAATGGTAACAAATTCAGTCTTTTTTTCTTCACATTTATTATCATCGTCATCGTCGTTAGTTCGTTTGACTTCATAAACTAACATAAACACATGGCGACCACAGTCAAGTACTGAATTCAATGAGGCTCGACTTACTGATTCATCACTTGTACGCCACCATACACCATCAGGCGTTTCATTATCACCATCTCTCAAGGACCTATTATATTTGGTCTTACGGAAACAAATGTAATGACCAGAATGGTGATCACCTAAATGGCAAATAACACTCTTTAAATAGTACTTGGGAATCCCAATACTTGCCGTTCCTATCATTGGATACCTTGGCTCAATGGCTAATTCTCCATCACTATTGTAAAAATCCTCAATGTAAAATTCTCGCATATCAAGTTCAAGAGGGAATTTAATATGAGCCCCACTTTTTCTTAATCCGTGGTCCATATCAAAGATTGATCGATTGATATGAAATGATAATATCGGTGGCAAAGGTGATGTGAAAATAGTTTGCTTAGTCTTTCTAGTCTTGAATTTCCGTTGTCCAATAAATTTACTATATTCAGCTTCGTCAATCGCACTATTAGGTGAATCTAAAACTGATAATAATTGTGATATCTCCAAAGACCGCGTTTTTAACATAGATCTCAATTTTTCGAATGATTTGACCTTTTGTGACAACATTTCTAATCTCTCATTAGCTTCCACTAATTCTTTCTCGACCGGCGAAGCAGAACTACCCTCAATGATAACAATCGATGCCTCACTTGAAACAGAATTTACTTCACTGGCACTCACTAAAGTTTCTAATTGATTCATCTCCATTGTCGTAGCATCAATAGTTTCATCGTAAATTATTACTTTTTCATTCAAATCATCTAATAATCGAGCTAAACCACAATGACTACATTCAACATCATCAATAATCTCCATTGAACAATAATCGCGTATTAAATCAGTTAATGTAATAAATCCATCCATTGGCACCCCAGGTGGGAAATTTAATCCAATACCACTAAATGTTTCATAACGAATCCCACCATCCGTCGTCTTGCATCTCGTACATCCAATCCGAGTCCCCGTAATACCATCAAATGGTGTAATCAATTTCAATAATGAGTTCTCCTTGATAGTCTTGGGTGGAGCAGGTGAAGAAGAAGATGAAGAAGAAGAAGAAGTAGATTCATTATCAGCTTCTTCAGAATTATTAATGTCATCTGCACTTATCTGTAATTGATCCTTCTTTAACCTTAATACTTCCATTTCAACCGTTTCTACCAATTGCTGGAAAAACTCTTGCGCGTCCTCTTGATCATAAGAGTACCAACGTCTTCGGGCCTTGGCATCAAATGATTCAATAAGATAAGAATTCTGAATAGTACGTCTTTCGGCGGCTCGCTTATTTAATAGTTCAAAGTAAATAGAAAGTAATTGAAGTAAACGAGACTTTTCCTTTAAATTATCAATTTTGAGCGATGAATCAGCTTTCAATAATTCAAGAGATTGATAATCGTGATCTGCCGTCTCAATGTATTCAATATCCCTCTCGGTGTTATCTTCCACGATTTGATTAATCTTCACCAAACCGCATGGGTTCCGATCCACGATACCGTCATGATTAATGAATTCATTAAAACTATCCAAACTAGCAAATGTTTGAATAACACTATTCATAAAACAAAAATTTGAAGAATTGTAAATACCGGGGATTGATTTCAAATTTTTTACACTCTTTCGAATCGTCATAGGATTCTCAATTTGATCAATACTGTATGCATCATCACCAGTATTTTGCTCAATTATATCATAATCAAGGGCGTCATAAATTGCGTCCTTATCGTCCAAGTTGATATATGAAGATAGTGCCCCACCAGTAAAATGATTAATGGCATCTGTTGATGCCGTAACTATGGATTTAATTGACGATGAAAGGTAACTAAATGCCATATTCCTTACCCGACGAGGTAATAACAATAATACAGTAACAGTTAGCGCTACTAATGTGAAAAAGGATCGAGCGATATTAAGTGGGTTAATATCCCCGTATGTGTTGGCCAAGCCACTACCACTGTTTCTTCTACTGTATGTGCTGCCGGCGTTAAGTCGATTATGGGCCTTCCTTGAACCACGATTTTGATAAGTGGAACTAGACGTTGCTTCGACTAAATTGAATAAAAGGGTAGTTGAAAATATGTATATATATTTCCGAAGATTTCCTCGCTGTGAATTTAACCGAAATTCTGATGAACCGTAATTGAGGGAACTTGTAAATGAACTGAATATTGACTTCATAAGGATATATATCTTTTCTCCTTAAGCGATAAGAATATTCTAAATGCTTAAAATATATCCTGAAATCCAAAAGTTAATCGAAAGCAAAGGTTCTGTAAAAATTTCCAATCAAAAAAGGAAAAGAATACCGATTTATGCTTCAAAAATTCATAGAGTCCTTCCTATACCTACTGCGTAGCGAAATATAATTTAGATATTAATTATACGATAAGCCAAATTCGCATGTCGGGAGTTCTCTGAAGCTCCACTTTGCCGGGGCTAGGGTAACTGGGCTTTTTTTTCTTTTTTCTTTTTTCTTTTTGGGATCTATAGGCAGAAAGTACACTAACCAATGTTATTATCTGAAAACCGCAATACCTCAAGTTAATAACAATGGCTAAAAGTATGTATATGACTATTTTCAAATGTACTATTTCTGAAAGTTTCTATTTTCATGAGCTATATCTACTGAAGAGTATTTTTTTGGTCATTTACTGGAGCTCTGACCAACTTCCCTGAATAATTACTAACCTCTCGTTTCTATAGGACAGACCGTTCGTTCCCGTGCTAATCGTCGTGCTGCCACCCCCGAGTTAGATAGTGCCGCCACTTCTACTGGTGTTACATCAAGTAATAACGATTCTGGTCTTACTGGTAAGACGCTAGTTCAACAAAAGGTCGCTGAATTATCGGTTCGTCATGATTTCGATAGTGATAAAGCCTTAACTATTGCAAAGACTTTAGGTTCAGGTTCAAGAGGTGTTCTCGGTTCTGCCGGTGTTTCTAAGAGTGCTATCAAGAAGAGTACGCGTGGTAACTCTTCGACAAAGCAATTGAAGAGAAAGATGGCCGCCTTCGACAAGGCTTCATCCAATATTGAAATTAAAGATGTTAGACGCACCAAGTCCTTTGGCCGTTTAAAGATCATTGATGAAAGAAGAAAGAATTGGGATGAAGTTAACGATCAAGTTACTATTGACGTCAAGGCTAACGATATTGCTTTACCCATTAATCCCATGTCAAATAACAAGTTTGCCGCTTTATTAATGGATAGCGATAATGAAGAAGAAGCTAAGACTGATAATGAAGACGATTGGGAAGATGAAGATCTTTAAATTACATGTTGAGTTGTGATCACGAACACAAGACCCTGTTATGTTCCAATTTTCACAAGTTTTTGGGTCAATTTTCATTTATTTGTATATTAGTTTTTGATGAACAAGGTTTCATAGTGTATATTTAGTCTAATGATTACTTTCTAATAAATCCTTTGACAATTCTATATATAGAAAAAACAAAATTTAGAGTATGTGCTCACCCTTCTTACTTCTTTGGGGGACTGAGAGGAACATCTAAGAATTGGTATTTACCACCCCAAGCTTCTTGGTATTCAGGTTGTTCAACAATAGTCTTGAACCAACGACTAGTGTGAGGGTGTCGTTCTCTCCATTCTTTACCGAAAAGGTTTTCGAAACCTCTACTAACTAAGCCAGCACAGAAATAATCAGCTAGTGAGATTCTTTCACCAACAAGATAAGTATGACTTTGTAAGTAATCTTCTACAACCTTCTCAATAAGGAAATTAGATTTGTCAAGAGCCGCTCTATAATCCTTTTCAACATAAGGCATACGTCCTAAAAGGGGTTTGAAGGCACCGGCCAATGTGGGAAGAACTTCCGAATTGAAGAAGGACATCCATTTAAAGATTTCAGCCAATTCGGTAGAGTTAGCTCCTAACAAAGTAGTATTCTTCTCTTGTTGAGCAAAATACATATTGATAGCAATGGTTTCATGTAATTTAAACCCATTTGAACCAATGAAACCAGGGACTCGGTTCACAGGGAATTCCCGTAAGAATTCCTCTGAGTGACGTTTCTGAGGATTAGCAGGTCCAGTATAATGGAGATCAAGCTCAAGATTATTAAGCTTGGCCAAAATAAGAAGAGACGTGGTTCTGGGATTACGCTAAATTATAGGGAAAATGAGACGCCAGAATTTATGCCACGAGCACAACCATCTGAAGCGAGATCTCATACTAGTTAGAAAGAACGAATGCTAAACCAAGATCCTAACGATATCACGTACCTTCCAAGTGTAGATTTTACCGAAAGTCATTTTAGATGGGTTTTTTTGGCAGTATAACTTCGCAATTGAGTGTACTGAGCGGTAGTTAAGCATGTCAGAGAATCCGGGCTTTGACCACAGTGAGATTATATACGCGGGTCCACGTTGCGGGGTTAACTCTGAGATTGGCATCGTACGTAATCATAACCCCGAAATACGCATTTCGTGCCTTTAAACAAAACGCATCTACATCCTATTTAGCATCGATAGCACCAGTAGTAATTTTACAATGGGTATATATTCACAACACCGAGAGATTTAAAACAGAAAATGAATAATAAATAGAAAATAAAATAGTAAACACTAAAACAATGAAATTCGGAACACAAAAGAAATTTATACACGTATATATGGACATGACCTCATATCCGAGGTGCCTAGGTAAGCCACACATAGCGATAGGTGGCCGGGTTCAGTTTTTATGATTATTGAGAATCAGAAAGTGACGGGCATAAGGCATTATACTATTAAGATGAAAGGAATTGGTTCGGTCATAATAACTGTATGGAATGAAGAAAGGAACGGAAAGATAATACTTTCATGCAAGGTGCGTCGTACCAGCTGAATCCTATAGTGCCATTTCAGCCTGTAATCTAGCGAGTTCTTCTTCTTCATCTTCCTCTTCGTCCTCAACAGGTCGTCTTAGACCACTACCAAGACTAGGCATGTTATGGATTGGCGCGGGACCAGCATGAACCATTTTGGCATCTAATTGTTCTTGTTCTAACTCGGCTAGCTCATCTAGTAACTCATCTTCATCAATTTCTTGGCCTAAAGGTCTAGAAATGGCATCACCAATTTCATCACTAATAGCCACTTGATCACGAATTTCATCCATAGTAGCGTCTACCTTATCCACGTTCATACTACCGTGAATATTCTTCATAACCTTAGCCCCCTGTTGCATAGCCTTGAGAGTTTCAAAATTAAGATTGACGGCTTCAATCGAATTCAACTGACTTTCCAGAGTATCGATTTGACCCTGTACCTTTTCTAAATTTCCTAAAAGAACCTTCTTTCTTTTCAACGCGGACTTCGCCACTATATATAAGTTAGCACATACAAAATTGAAACGCCTGGCCGACTATTGATTCAAACTATTCCCTGATCAAAATGTGCATAGGCACATATAAATAAAGTACTCAAACATACCTGTCTTATTAGTGGTAACGTTCTTTCTTGCTATAGTATCCTGCTCATCAATCTGATTTTGAACATGCTTTTCCTTTTTCGACAGCATTTCAATATGTGTTCGTAAGTCCACAATAGCCTTCTTAGCTGAGTCCTTCTTAGTTTGAGAACCACCGAATAAGTATCCCCACATTGTGACTTATTATATTGTCTGAGGTGTGTCGATATGTGATTAATGACCTGATGATGATGTGTACAACAAACAACCCTTATTCAGATAAAAGCAGAACGAGGTAGGTGAGAGAAAAAAATGAAAAACCAGCAAAGTAAAGAAATAAACACGAAACTGATTATAATATTGACGGTTAATGATGTTAGTAATATATCGTAGAGAGTAAACTTCAACCGCGAGACGGTACGTCTGATAAGGATGTGAGAACGGTTCTTCCAACCTGATTCCGGTTACTATGGTGTGGGTGGTTGCCGCCACCCGACCCCTGCAACATTGGGTTTGCATAACTGCGTCGGTGACATGATGATTGTGCCACGATATCGCCCATCCCAAGATCTTCAATATACTTTGAAAGGATAATTTGACACCATACGGCTTAATCAAACACAAAAATATATCACCACTGAAATGGTATTGGCTCAGGGATATTTCGATTCACTACCTTATATAGATGCGACGCCATCTGACGAGGATGTTGCCTCTGCGAACGCGATGATTGAAATACAGCTGAGAGAAGATAGCCCTAATTATAAAACCGTGCTTAATCCTAAATTAGACGAGAGTATACCGGAAAGCAAATCGTTTTTAACCCCAGCTCTGAGAGGAGAGCTTATTAGGATAGAGCGCGGTGATGTTACGATGCAAGGTGGAATCGATATAACGAAATACTCAAATTTGGAATCAGTCGATGAATCGACTGGAAAGAAGAAGTTGAATCTTAAACGTGCCCTTGTGGCTCTGGGTTATACTCAAACTAGGCAAGATAATTTGGATTTAATGGCAGAATACGGGAAAAACCAGTGGCTGATCGGTAATGATAATCTAGCACACACTATCAAGATGGTTGATGAACAGATTGACCAAGTGACAAAAGATATCGACCATCTGAATCGAGAACGTAAGAGACAACAGTTGGAGAAACAAGGCAGTTTTCAATACATGGATCGCAGATGGAAGGAAAGTTTGCGGAGCGTTCTGGATGTTAATATCGCTTGTGTTCAATTACAGCAAGAAGTCGATCAAATCAGATCATCAGTAAATTGAGCATTCCCTTTTTTAAACAATCTCAGATAAACTCTCTACTTCTGGATATCAGAAATGTATAATATTTATTTCTCTCCTATTTTGCTTATTGTATAATTAGTTTTGACCACCTGCATATCACGATCATGAACATCAAGTACATTTTTATTGTATCACATCAAATTACTCTTAATGCAAGATGCAATGTATAACAAAAGTTATTCTTTTTCAAGAATAATAATAATACAAGATATGGCATATATTAAATCATAGCGTAAAGGTTTATTTAGAGATAGATGATAAAACTCAGGCAAGAGGTGTTATTATACGGAACCAAGATGAACAAAAAAATGCAAGTGTTCTAAACAACGTTCCCTTCTCGAGGGTAGTATTCAGGTTTTGAATTGCTCATAACATTTATTTTAGATTTAAATTTCCAGTTATATAGACATTTATATCTATGTTTAGAGAGACCCTTAAAGGAGCATTAATTTTGAATCAGAACAATGAATCGGCCTTTCGTTCCTCTTCATTAAACTTCCTCTCTTGTTCCATTGCCAATTCTAATGTCTTCCGCATAGACACTACAGGCAGAGCGCCCTTCACTTGAACAATATCATTTATGACCATATACCTACTCAGGGTGATCCAACCCCATCTAAACCATTTCATTTGAGATACATGACCATTAGTCATAGCATCACGAGTTTGTTTATACTGCGAAAGATCTGAGAAGACGGTGTAAGTTTGTAATCTGTAAGGAGTCTGTACTGGGTTCAGATAAAGATAAAACGCGTCCAAAAATGAAATATACTTTCTCCAAGTAGGGATAGAACTAATTGACCAAATTGTACGATGAAGTTTAAGATCAGCAGAAGCCCAAATAACAGAGGCCGGTAACAGGGCTTTATGGTTGATGTGGCCCGAGATTCCCTGATTGTCAAAGGTGATAATGGTATTAGTATCAGCGCAGTAATCGGCTAGTATTTTATCAATCTTGAGAATATTCCAATCAATAGACATAGAGTCAGGTAATTCAGGATCGTCAATGACCACAACGTTTTGTTTGGCCTTAGTCACGCCTAAAATCTCAGCACTATGCACGAGTTCAGAGGCCCGAATGGAGCCCAATCCCTCGAAATTACCAGAAGATATCGATACGATTGAAATATTATTTTTGTACTCGGGCAACGCCAACTGAGTCAATATGGGCCCAAAAAACATAGCCTCGTCATCGGGATGAGCGATCAAAAATGTAATGTTTTGGCCGCGTAGCCCACTGGGCACAAGTTCATGTACCATACGGTGGGACATTGACCACAGCAGCGGTACTATGAGCGAAAGAATAAACGTAAGAGATATAATCATTCTGGGCTTCCGTGAACAAGGCGAATGTTGTCAATATCTATAGATCGCAAGACGTGGTAATGTACGCTGTGTATGTATATGTGTGCACGTCCCGATACGTAATAGCAGCCTTTCTCCCATCGACCAACGGCGCAGCGATAGTGACGTCAACGAACGCCAATGCTGGCTGGCCCAGATTTTCTCGTACTTCTAAACCATTCATCTTATAAACTCAGCATTCAATCACCCAAAATGGCCGACTTTATCAGGTACGTGGCTACCAATTAGCGTTTAGCGACTTTAATCTCTTACAAGATATTGGACTAACAAGTGTATTTATCTTCTCTATTTAACAGAACCCAGATCTTCGGTACTTGCTTTGAAATTACCAGTCGGTAAGTTTGTTGTTGTGCGGTGGCCGTAGTGGTTGCCTCCCGTGTTCGTGTTTGGGTCCTTGGTGGGGCAGTGGTGGGAGAAAGCTTTGTTCCCGTTGGGCTTTTGTGACGCGCGTAATTGTTTCACTCAGAAATCTCTGACTCGGTCTCAATCGCTTTCTCTGAATATCAATTGTTTTATATCCTCGAGACGGTGTGGCTGGCCGGATGTAGGTTTGCGATAAGCTGATTACTAATCTATACTATTAGATATGTCGACTTGAACCCGGTAGGTATGGGCGCCTTCGGCCTCGTATGGTAAGTATTCAACACTGTTTGTTTTTATAGATTTGTTTTTAAAGAAAATTATTTGAGGTTGCTTTTGACAGATTCTCTTGTTTTCGCTTTTCTCGTTTTCTTTTTTTTAGTATTTTCGCATCTTATCCACCCGAACCTGTCACTAACCTTATCTTCATACATAGTTCTGCCAAGGACCAATTGACTGGCCAAAATGTCGCTATTAAAAAAATAATGAAACCCTTCAGTACACCTGTCTTATCGAAAAGAACATACCGAGAATTGAAGTTACTCAAACACTTAAAGCATGAAAATCTTATCAGTTTGAGCGATATTTTCATCTCCCCTTTGGAAGATATGTATGTACATATTCCTAACGTTGGTTTGCCTGAAAATAAATCTTTTAAACTAACTCCTTTATAGATATTTCGTCACTGAATTATTGGGCACGGATTTGCATCGTCTGTTAACATCGAGGCCTTTAGAAAGACAATTTATTCAATATTTCCTTTATCAAATATTGGTAAGTTTATTATCTACCATAGTTTTTTATATTTTTATCCTCTCCTAACAAACGTATCCCATTTTTTTTTGTTTAGCGTGGCCTTAAATATGTTCATTCGGCTGGTGTAGTTCACCGAGATTTGAAACCTAGTAATATCTTGATTAATGAAAACTGTGATTTAAAGATTTGTGATTTCGGTTTAGCACGTATTCAGGATCCTCAAATGACTGGTTATGTATCTACTAGATATTACCGTGCACCTGAAATTATGTTATCTTGGCAAAAATACGATATCGAAGTTGATATTTGGAGTGCTGGTTGCATTTTCGCTGAAATGTTAGACGGCAAGCCATTATTCCCCGGTAAAGATCATGTTCACCAATTTTCTATTATCACTGAATTACTTGGTAGCCCCCCTGAGGACGTTATTGATACAATTTGCAGTGAAAATACTTTAAGATTCGTTCGTTCTTTACCTCACCGGGATCCTGTCCCTTTAAGTCAAAGATTTAAAAATGCTGACCCTGAAGCCATTGATTTATTAGAAAAGATGTTAGTATTTGATCCCAAGACGAGAATTACAGCTACTCAAGCTTTATCGCATCCTTATTTGGCTCCTTACCATGATCCAGAAGATGAACCCTTTGCTGATGATAAGTTCGATTGGTCTTTCAATGATGCTGACTTGCCAATAGATACTTGGAAAGTTATGATGTACTCGGAAATTCTTGATTTCCACAATGTTGATGGTGGTATGCTTGATCTTAACCAACAAGCCGAAGCTCAACAACATTCAGAGGAACTGGCTCAACAACGACAACAGCAACATCAACAACAACAGCAGCAGCAGCAGCATCAACAACAGCAACAACAACAGCAACAACAGCAACAACAGCAACAACAGCAACAACAGCAACAACCCGGTCCACAGGAAATTCAAAATGATGATTTCGCTGCCTACAATTAAAATTTCTAATAGATTATTCAATTTGGCTAGATTGATATCCATTCGCAGTGTACGCTTATTCGAGTTACTTTTTGACTTTTACTGGTTACAGTTAAGTCTATCGACATTCTTATGATAGGTATATATTTCATATAAATATATATCTACTACCTATTCTTTCACAAGTAATGTTAGTTCAAATTTGATATTTGAATTTTACTGAATTTTAGATATTTTCTTTTTACTTCATCCAATCAAATAATAGATTAATCAAGCTTCGTATAAAAGGATTTCATAATTATTATATACAGGTACGGCGGTATTCAAAGTTCTAAATACACTAAATACACTAAAATATCTTATTTCTTTTAAATCATATATTAGTTGAGAAAAAGCCCTCATCGTTCACATCTTCATCATCGGGTGATCTAATACCTTTACCAGTTCTAAAATCGGTGAAATCCAATTCATTAGTTTGAATACTTGAAATATAATTTCTAGCAAGCCTAGTGGATTCAATTGAGAATTTACCGTATTTAGTCAAAATTTCTTCACATTTATCTATTTCAGCTAATTGAGCGAACCCTTTTACAGCCATTAACATCATCTTACCCACGAGATAATCACAATTTTTAGTATGTTTAATTCCCTTAACAGCTTGAGGGATTAAATCAACCATACCTTGATAATCTTCGCCATCACGTTTTGCCAAAATCATGTATTTATACATATTTGCGCTTTGTTGAACGCTAGTATGTAAAGCTGATGATGAACCTGATGGTTGTAATTTTTCTTGTTGACGTAATAAGCTCCAAATTGAGTCGATGGCTCCCACTGGGGTATTACCCTTGGGTTCTGTGGTATGATAAGACCACCTCAGTAAGGCCTCCCAAACAGGTCCTGATGAATAGTAAAATAGGTTGATATTGTAAGCTTGACTGAATTTTTCAATAAAGCGAAGACCTTCAGCTAATCGATCATTGTAACCAAATGTGTGAATAATGGCCGTCATTGTCATATAATTAGGGTAATTTGCTGATGATCTAGTAATCAAATTACTAGAATCAATTTCCTTATCAAGTTCGACACCCCAAATTGATTTGATAACTGCCTTTACTGTTTTTAAATCACCTGATTTACCTACTGATGTCACAAGGGCATTATAAGTTTCTACTGTGGGTAATATTCCTTCGTTAATCATATCGGACATTAAACTTAATGGATCTTCGATACTAGAAGGTTCATTGTGAATTATAGTAGAGTCGGTCGCATCTTCAACCACATCAGTCTTGGGCATATATTTTGATATACTCCATAACGCAGGTCTCCCATGACAACTTGCTAAAATATACGCATCATAAAGGGCAGAGTCCTTAACAACTTTTTCCTCATTCAGCATAGCCCAAAGTTTTTCAACTTCGGCCGTCTTGCAGAACTTTGATTCAATCAAAATAAGTTCACGATAATCACGGGCATCTAACTTACATTCAGCTTTAATCATCAATTCATGAACTAACTTACTCATCTCTATATACTTGGGGTTCATGACGCCAGTTTTTCGTGAAAGCTTTTCATTATCGACTTCTTGCTTTATCTTTTCTAACATGATGGAATATTGAGAGTGATCAAACGCTTGGGGGCCTAATCGACGAACCATAGTTTTGAAATGATCCCATGATAATAATATACTTTCTTCAACATTGGTAATAGAGTCAATATATGCATAAGATTCTTCCGGTTGGGTGAAATCCTTCAACTTGAATGACTCAACTTGGTTAGGATCCAAGTAAAACAGATCAGTAGTTTCAAAGGGAGAAGTGGAACTTGGTGTGAAAGCCGGCTTCTTAAGGAATGAGTTTGCTTGAGAATTAGACAAGGAATTATTATTATACAATCTCGAGTCATTACTGAATTCCTCCCGCAAGAGTTTACTTATATCATTATTAGTGGTTGTATATAATCGAATGGTGCTATTGTTCTTATTCAAGCTTCCCAACCGTTTAACCAGACTAAGTCTGGAAATTTCAGAAGTGTATTTCAATGCAGATGGCATTTCCTCTAAATACTTTCAAAAATATTCTTCTTTCAATATAAAATACGAAACCCCCGTCGTTAAAGCTTCTTCCTCGATTCTGGTAAAATATTGCAGATTCAAGCTTGATGATCCGGATCGGGGTTTACTGGTCCCAAATTTTAGATATCACGTGTTCGTGGAGGTGGTTACGGAAACAAACATTAGATCCGAGGAATCATCGTACTGCGCATGAGCTGTCAAGATACAAGGCACCATTTTTCATCCAGGAACCTGTAACGAATAGATATTATGACATCAATAAAGGTTAACTCAACAAATTCATAGAACTTCCAACAATATTCACACCAGAAAATGTCTAATGCTAGTTCAAATTTGCCTTTGTTCAACATGATCTTTTGCTGCACCTCCGTGGGCGCTGCAGAGGTGGTATGTAATACTCAAGAAACGTTATTATTAATTTTTTTCGATTTTAGTCTAACAAATCAATTCATCTCATGAACTTTTGTTTTTTTCTAGATAAGCATATCATCTAAATGTCAGGAAATGGGTGGTATATGCTTTGAAAATCTGACGCAAGAAGTTAATTACTTGATTGTAGGTCAAAGGCATACTCCAAAATACGAATTTACAACTCAAAATCGATATGGAATGAATTATATGGTACAGGAGTTTATTCCTGCTCTATATGAAAAATGGATAAACGGTGAAGATATCGATATTGTTCGAGAAGTTGAGGATTATAAGCTACCCGTTTTCGCAGGTATAAATATCACTTGCACAAGGGTAACTGAGAGAGATAATCTAATTAATCAAATAATAAGGTATGGCGGTAATTATATGAACGATCTAACCAAAGATGTTTCAGTTCTTGTGTCAGAAGAGAAAGAGGGGAGAAAATACCGATACGCAAAGAAATGGGGGGATATATCAATTGTTCACCCTAACTGGGTTTATTGCAGTATACTAGTTGGAGCAAGTCTAAATGAAGGTTTATTCAATTTAGATATTGGGCATGATAAATTGATTAGAGGCCCACAATTGGCATTGCCTAATTCACCTCAGAAGGTTTATGCTGATCAATGCATTTTGAATGTTGCAAGAGCAGTATCTTTTCAACATCCTAATGGTCGTGAAGATTCTCTTCAATCGCATGTTATTTCAATTAAAGAATCTTCTTTCGGGCCTGAAAACCCTAATCGTATATGGCAAACCACCCCGCATATGCCATTCAATTTGGAGGAAAATCAGCATATGGATATGGAAGTTGTTAAGAGAAGACCCGAGCGTGATGATTCTCATAAATCAAATGGTTCTACGACTATTGATAGTTTCAACCCCGTTACCACTAAACGACAGAGAACATTTGAATCTACTACAAACCGAATCAAATCTATAAACCAAAGTAAAAGAGGAATCTTTTCTGGATTTGTTTTCGATTTTCTCGGATTTGATAATAGACAGATAGGTGTTTTATTGAAGGTTCTAGGTGATAACGGTGGCAAAGTAAGTGGACTTTCATCCAATCATTTGAGGACTACGCAACCTCTTTTAATGAGTAAATCTCCTATCACTCATTATATTGTTAACTCATCTATCTCTCCTAAGGACTTTGCGGCCTTGAGTTCAATATTTGAGAATTCGCCATTAGTAAGAACTGAATGGTTTTTAGAACGATCATTATACCGGGGTAGGTGTGATTCAGATAGCCAGGTATGGGGTTCATTTGTTTTATTCCGGTCCTTGTCAGAGTTCAAATCTTTGGTGATTTCCATTTCGGGATACCAAGATATTGAACTATTACAGATGGAACGACTAATTAAACTCCTGGGCGCTACTTACTCGGGCGTGTTCAAGCCTACTACAGATCTTCTGATTTGCAAGACTCCAAATTGCAGGAAGTTTCAGTTTGCAAAACGTTGGAATATACCCATTGTCAGGGACTCTTGGTTATGGCGATGTGCTGATACTGGTAAGTTTATGGAATTATCCGACTGGCTATTGAAGGGACAAAATATTGAAAATTTGAATTTATCAACGTTTGAAAAGAAAAACAGTCTACAAAAGCCTCAAATGGCAATTAATGGGCCGCTTGAAGTGAACTCTTTCGTCACTGATGTAAAAGAAACTACAACTACTAATGTTAGGAAAAGTCATGATGATAGTAATAATGAAAGGACTCATTATGGTCCCGTCATTGAAAGGGAAGAAATTAGTGATAAAGATCTCACGCAAGATTCTGATGAAAATGGCGAAGGTGCATACAATCAAAAAAATATGAATGAACAAGACAACAGTTTTAACTCATCGGTTCAAGAACAGTCTATACTACGAAATGATTTAGTTCAAAGTCGTGAATATTTAATTCCTGATGCGACCGTCGCTCGCGCCACGATTTCAAACGTGAGAGAACGCGTTAGGGAACAGAGCATGGAGATACCCGAGGTTACTAGACCTCATAGTACCGGTATCACTCAAAAAGAAATGAATGAGTTTTCTAAATTAATGAAAAGAAATAATATCGTGTTGGGTCGTAGTAAGACGACGACTGGATTAGCCGATCAATCTAATACGTTGGCCGCTAAACGCAGCGAAAGTGAAAGTGTTGATGGTGACAATAGCATTGGAGGTAGATTAAAGGGACGGGCCGTAAGGTCTAATTTTACTATTGGAGGACGTGACCAGACCACTAGTGGTAGTAGTGACATTAGTGTAACGTTATCAAATAGTAGTATTACTAATACAGGTAATTCATTGATGGCTCAATTAATTCAGTCAGGTAATCATCAATCGTTTGGTGCCGTTGGACAAGAGACAAATTTAGTTGTTCAAACGGTGGTTAATGAAAATGAAAATAGTAGTCATATTGAGACAGATAATAAAAATATGGAACAATTGAATACAAAGCCATTGGTTAATCTTTCACCTACGGCATTAAGTCAGTCACAGCCATTATTTGTTGGTTATACGAATATTGGTGAAAAGGAAGAAAAACGTAAACTTTTACAAGCGTTTGGACAAATCGACTTTTCACAAGCGGAAACTGCAGTTAATACCGATAAAGGGCCCGCAAATACCGATAATATTACTGGTAGTAATACTAATAACGTTAACGTTATTGACTCCGCGTCTCGGGAACTAGAGGATGTGAACTTGAAACTATTCAATTCGGAAAGTACCGATAACAGATTAAGGCGCCGCGGAAGGGGTCGGCATTTAAGGGATCGCAACGTTAATAGCTAATCTAAAAATAGTTTATATTATTTTTGTATAATAATTATTTTCGTGAGTCTCGTAAATTTCGAGGTTCTTGTCCCGTGAGTTTATCGTTTCAGGGTCCGGTTGGAACTTTAGCGCCGAGATAATTCCCAGTTAAGATTCCGACGCCGTGAACCGAAGTTTCCGGGCGCGCTTGATGTTCGAGCATTTAAAGTTTAACAATATCATTCCATGTGTCGCAGACTCGGAGCTGCGGGAACTCGGGTTCCAAGAACCCGAGTTTTTAGTCTCCGATCTAGAATAAGCAAAAGATAAGCAATAAGTAAAAAAAGGGGAACAGAAAAAAATAAATCGGAATAAAAAAAAAAGAATAATAGAATTCGCCATAATACATTATTCATCAATCATAAAAATAAATGTTGAAATAAAAATATATTCCGTATAGACATATAAAGAAGTGAATAAATGAAGAAGATATTAATTAGGGTCTCGTATAATGCATTCAAGTTTAGGTAACTGAATGGAACACTCCGCCTTTACATTGCCGTCAAAGTGCGCTATCTGAAACGATAACTCATTTTTATAGCCTCTATTGCATGATTTGATAGGTTTTCACTTCCACTAATAGTGATCGAATTGAGATTCAGTAGTATTTAATCAAAGCTATCGGCCGAGCGTAACCGAGAAAATATCTTCAGACGAGTTATGTATCTAATTCACGGTTTTGTCAACTTAGTTATTCCGGGTATGCATCCTGCAGTTCCCCTTGCCCTTGATTGTGCCCAAACTGGCAATATCAAGGTTGATCGGCAAACCACAAAACTCCAAATATCATGCACATCTCGCATGATGAAAATATTACTTTGAAACAATATCGGCGAAATTTGTGGCCTGTGGAAAAGATGTAGTTGGTAATAAATTATCAATAAAAATAATAATGGGTCAATTTTCGGGACTATGTTATAAATTCAAATAGAATTTTATTTTCACTTAACAGATCAATTGAACCTAATCATTTTAGTTTAATTATAAGAAAAGAATTTAAAGTTATCGTTGTGGTTCAGTTGGACGTCATTTTTATTTTTTTTCATTTTGTCCCTTACGTCTTTTTTAGGCTTGTTCCTTGGGTCAGGCAATTGGGACTGACAAAATTGGACGACGACTACGACTACGAGCAACATGAGGGTGAGGGTAGTTTAGCGAGATTGTAGCTTATCTTGACGCACACTTTAGCCAATGAGAGGCATAGTGATTTGATCTAGTATTGTAAGATGGAATAAGCGAGGTATAGGAGAGGAGGTGCCTTTTAGCCCGTGATATATTAGAGGCAGAAGCTGGGGTAAATATTTCCTGACGACACACTCCAAAAATAGATGGGTATGAAGTACTTCAATAAAAAAAGAAAAGAGGCCGAAAAACAAAAAAAAAAAAAAAAAAAACCGAAAAACGAAAAACTCTAGGTACTCAAATCTTATTATACATCAGGTAATCATTTACCAGATACAGCTTTGAGCACATGTCACTCCAAAAATTCCCGAGACGGAGGGTGAACATTGTAACTTGAACATTGTAACTTAAACCTTTATGTAGGCATAAGAGAAAAAAACCAAATTTGTTTCGGAACTAAGTTAGCCGCTCCGGATTCTGAAACAAGCTCGGTTTGTGTAGTATTGAAAAATGGATAAATGGCAGTAAAGAAAGGTGAGCGGCAAACGAATAGCGAACGTGGTGACATTGTGGCGTCATAATGTTGTGGCTCGTATTGATAACCGTGTACTCCTCAAGTCTACCCTGCGCTACGCCTGAGCGAGGAGATTGACGTGTGAGAGCGATCAGGATACGAGGGGTCAATAGCGATTGGTTGGGTGCCCGCTATTTGGGTATCGGTACTAATGTACGGCAATCACCATAGGTAAGGCCTATTAATCCGGTGCCCAAAATGCGGAGAAATATACGCGGCGCAAGTACTGGCCAGTATCACATGGCGTAACTCTGCATGCGGGACGATAGGACGTCGCACGTGCCCCACCCCGCAAATAAGCGGCGGAATGGGTACATACAACGGACTGCAAACTTATCTGCACACTACCTCGGGCGGTCGGCCCGTCCCCAGTAGATGCAGCAACTTGCAGTACAGAGGGGATGGGTTCATTTTCCACGCCACACGGTGTTGGGCGGCGTCGTAAAAGCCGCATATTATTGTTCGCATAACCGAGAACCACGCAGCTGGGCACAGGGCACCACACCTGCAGCTCCGGCCTATCCCGCACGTCGTTCCACTTGAGGTCGTGATTGAATCGTAGGGCCGGCGGTTCAGGAAATAAAGTTTAAGCCCTTCGTAGTGAATAATGAACCCACGCGGATAGTATATATAGCACGGGACCCGTCCGCTCTCGACGAGGACCCTGAAAATTGATTGATTTACCGTTTACTGTGAACGAAGGTGGGTTTACTTTTTTTGTGCTAGCGTTTGTGTGTATCTGGCTTCGAATCCTACCCCGTCTTTTGTTGTTCCCCAGCCGCTCCTTTTATCTGTTTACATCTTGTAGACGCTCTCTCATAATCCCAGTTTCCCGGTTCTCTCTCTCCAATCGTGCATTATGACCCTGACTTCAAAGCCCTTCAAAGATACGGCATTGTCCAGTTACATGACCTGGGATGGTCTATCATCCGGGGGTGATGTTGACCTCAATCCTCGGCTCTTTGAGCCGTTATATCTTGATAGCTGTGCTGACGATGATTCCAGTATTGGAGGTATCAACTACCACAGCTACGACTCTGACATTAATATCACGCCCCGTGTGGTTAATGACAAACCGAACTTCGTCGGTACGACATCGGCAACGATACCTAGTTCCATACCCAAGATTAGCCCCAACCCCAAGTCTTACGGGTATGATAACATGAATGAAGAAATACATTTTAATCACAATCACAATCATCACAACAATAATGAACCAAAATTCTCCCATAACGATACTCAAATCAACCGATCCTCAAATCAATCCATAGACTCGCATGATAATTTACTCCCCAGCGATTTGGATCGCATATTCTCTCATTCACTCGAAAACTATTTAAGCACCGTGTCAAGGTCTGAACTAGATAATGAAAACAATTCATATACTTCGTATAATAACAACAACAATCTTCTCAACTTGAGTTCCTTTGCCCGTGAGGACGGTGATGTATCAGGTTCAATGTCACCCATTTCTATCACTACTACTTGTACCACCACCTCACTTACAGCATCATCGATATCCTCACCTACATCTAATCACACTTTCCCGACGCCGTCCTCCGCAGGATGGTTTGAGGAAAGACTTTACACTAAACCCTTTACTCGGCATTCAATATCCGGTCGTGCTAACACCCGCATGGCCTTGCATGAAGAAGTCGAATCATTCTCTGACTTTCAGGTCGATGATGATAAGGTTATGAGTTCAGATTTTTATGATTTTACTTTAGGTGATTCTTTCGCTTCTTACTCAGTATCCTCATCTTACACCCCCTCATCATCAGCACCTTCCTCCTCCTTCTACTCCTGTACGAAAGATTGTTCTTCCATGTCTCCCCTAGCTAATCAAGACATGGTATTATCACCATTAAGTGTATCATCACCGGGCCTTTTATCTAACAAGAATATCGCCGCCGCCGGTCCACCAACATTATCACCATTATTATCATCTGACTTGGACAGAGATCCTCGTTCATTAGAAATTATATCTTCCTTATCATATTCTAATTCATCTACATCAATCCCCATGCTGCGTAAACAGAATGAATCTAGATTATCATTACCCAATCTTTACATGATTATGGGTCTTGCCGATAATCACCCCGAGGCCGCTCGACGAGAGAAAATCATTCTTTCAATGTTGGAATCGCGTAATTTTAAATTGAGTCAACAGACTTGGATTAGAGATACAACTGAAGATTTTCGTCGTGATTTGCTTGAATGGATTTGGCAAACTACTCATCGTGAATTCGGTTACGATAAGGACCTTATTGAAATTATTATCAAACGAAATTGCTATTATTTGATGCAAGGGAGATTAAGGAAAATAAGGCGTAGTAGAAAATCTCGTGGTACTCTTTAATGATGATGATTGCATTTATTTCTGTTTTTTTATTTTTTTGTTTTTTTCTTTTTGAATATAGATTTGTATTATAGGTCTGACAAAAATAATTATTCTGTTTCTCGTTCGACTTGTTTTTGTTTGTTTTTTTTGAGTTTTATTCTTCTGTTATTTACTTGTTTTTTTTTTTTTATTGTTAGTTATCGGCTTGCTTATATTTATTTATTTTTATTGTCAATTTTTTTAAAATTTGATAAGGTTATTTTATTTTTTAGAAGGTTTCTTTTATATATTTTTAAACTAATAAGTACAACATACAATCTAAGCCTTAGCTCTGAATTGTTCTTCAGTGACACCGGCACCCATAGCAGCAGTTGATGAAACACCACCAGTAACCATTTTCAAAATATTATCAATGTATTCAGCACCTGACCATTTTTGATGTTTCACAACTTCACAACCCTGTTCCATTTCAGGGGCTTGAATTGTTTGGCCATAAGCCTTCATACCCTGTTGCGAGAATGCCTTCGCGAATTGATCAGAGATTAAAGCATTGGTATGTAAACCAGCGAGGGTAATGAATTGCCAAACGTATCCTAGTTTCCCAAGACGACTGATATAAGTTTCTTGATCAGTTACTGACATAGCACGATTCCAATTAAATGAAGGCGATAAATTATATGAAAGCCATTGATCAGGGTATTTGGATTTTATACCTTGAGCGAATTCTTCGGCTTGGGCATAATCGGGTAACTTAGATTCCATCCAAATTAAATCAGCGTAGGGAGCGTAAGCGCGACCACGGTTAACGGCACATTGGGTACCACCTTGGTAACGGTAGTAACCCTCACGCACACGAGGGGCATCCCAATCAAAGAAGATATTCTTGCCAATGAGTTGCTTGGCTAATTTGCGAGCAAAATGGTTAGAGGCATTAGAGAGGGGATTAACCTTGGATTGGAATAAATTAATCTTTTGCTTCTTTTCAATAGACGAAAGGGAGGACATGGCATTAATTTCATCAATAACGGCTTCATTGAATAATTTAAGGCCAGCATTCTTAATCCAGTTATCTTCAACTTGTTGAAGTGCTTCACCCTGTAAACCCTTGGATTCGGCTTCGACCATGACTTCCACAAGGGGAGCCTGATCAGGGTTGGTGGAACCAACAATGAAGAAATGATCACGGTAATCAATAGTAGAAGTGATAAGAGTAGCAGCTTCAGAATCAGTTCTGGCAATACACAATAGATCACTGCCAAAAATATCAGCTGAGGCTCTAATAGCAATCAAACGGTTAATGTGTTCTTGAATGGGTACAAGAACCTTACCGGCCATATGACCACATTTCTTAGTACCAGGAGCTTGATCTTCAATATGAATACCAGCGGCACCACGTTCAATGAACATCTTGGTTAACTTAACAATAGCGGTAAGACCACCATGGCCAGTATCGGCATCAGCGATAATCGGACGCAAGAAATCAATTTGTTCAGTGGGTCTTTGATTGGGAGCAAGACATAAACGATCTTCACGTTGCTTACGATCATGGAATAATTGAGCAAACCATAAATGTTCAACTTTGTTAGGTACAGTATCCATGGGGTAATCAGCTAAATCAGGCGAAGGTTCATTGGAAGTAGAAGCAGTCGAAGATGATTGCCACCCGGAAACATAGACAGTGTCCAAGTACTTTGCCATCTGAGTAACTTGTACAGGATCAAGAGCACCGTAAGTAAAGGAGACGGTTTGGTTCTTGTCATGTTCGCTCAAGAGATCGAATAACTTCTGAGCTTGAATCGAAGAAGCATGTTCAACCTGAATAGAGCCACGCTTGCGGGCAATATCTTCAGCTGAATAGATTCGTTTCGTCTTGGACCAACGAGGTTGCGACCACCATTGGTTAATTTCATTGACTTGTTTTTGGAAAGCTTTTTGCTCGGATTTAATATTGACGGGAGCCATTTTAATAGTGATAATAAGAGTTCTTTGCGGTTGTATGAAGAGTGAAGTATAATTCAATAATAAGAGAGGATAATTTTCAGTATGTGAAAAGGAAAAGCAGGTAAAGGCTTTGGAGAGGCAGGTAGATAGATAGATTGATAAAAAATCGCTAATAATTAGAACAAAAGCCAAATAATTCCCAGAGGGATACCGCCATATTTATATAATTACTGCCATCAGTGTTCACGCAGACACCGGTAACTAAATGACTCTAGTTATCGATATATCACTTCTTAACGCTAGACTCAGTTAACCATTTGGCAGCGTCAGCCGTGACCTTATCGGCCGTGGATCCGCGCCGCATTATCGGCCGGCATGAGCCTTTGCCCCGAACTTCCAATGATTGGTCCGGCACCTGGCCCTTCCGGCCGGGGTACATGCCCCATGCAGCAAGCCGCAGGCTGCTGCGGCATCATGTCTATTGGGGCGTTCAAAATCCAGGGTTGGGCACTCTTCACGCCAAAAAGTGACCGTTTTCACACATCACAGTACAGCCCTAACCCTGACAGGCCATCTTTAATTTCTTGCGATGGTCGCCCTGGGCCCTGGACCAAGGTTTTGGCGGTTATCCGGCTCCTTTTCGTTCGAGAATTCCCCGGGTTTGCCGCCATGGCTCATGCTAGCGGAAACCGGTCGCCGAGGTCTCTCTTCATAGGCTCTAAGCCGCTCATCCGTACTTCAAGCGGCAACTTTTGCTAATGAAATTGCTGGCGGCAAAAGTGCCCGGAGAGTGTTATTACGAAAATAGTAGTAAATAATTTTGCTTAGAACTGTTTGATACCTGATTTTTCTACTAAACTGCCCTCTAAGTTACTTTTTTGTAGACACAACGCCCTTCAGCGCTAATTCTGATAAATTAAGTTATTAGAGATCACGATTCAAACGCAAAATAGATGAGCCGCTCGCCGCTGGCCCCGGACTATTATTGGTCATATTGATGCCCACCCTCGGACCTGTCTCGGTGATCTCACGAGTCCGAGACAAGGCCTCAGCCTGTTTTATCTCACTTGCCTAAAGGACTCACTTTTGTGGCTATAAGCATCATAATAAGCCATTTGGGTCAGCACGACCCTCTTCCGTTTCTTGTTCTTTTCATGGAAATATCATTATCTCTCAGAGAAAAGTATGATAAGAAAATATGTCATTAACTTTGTTATAAATGTGTTTTATTTATATACAATGAATATCCAGAAGACTGAATCCGGTTGATTTTTGAACGAATTATGAGGACTTTGATGTTCAGCCGTCTCCAACTACTCGAGCGGTAAAAGATCTGACAAATTTTACCTTTAACTTTAACTAGCTTTCGAAGGTAATAGAATAGATGAAAGGATGGGAAGGGAGATAGCAGTTCTTTGCATAATCTTGGCCAATAATAGAGATGTTCATTTATAAATAGCTACCTGACCGAAACAGATTATGAGTGTCTACTTCTACGGTTAACATCTTTTCTTTTCCCGCTGTATCACTCTAACTGCTTTCGCTACATGAAATCAGCTTGTCATTAAATTTTGATTTTTCATCCCTGGCTTCCAATATCCCAGTTCTAAAGTGTTGAAACTAGCATTTTTTATTAAGTTAGTTATACCCATATTATACTTTTCAAAAACCCCAGTCTTAACACTGAGATTTCAGGTCAAAAATAGCGCTAGGATAGAACCTTTTTTGATCTCAACTTTAGGTGAAATCAAATGACTGTAGGATGATTAAATCATAGAATTGATTTTATAAATAATTATCGTCGCATTATCTAATCCTTATATATCTAAATGATTATAATGTAAAAAGAGTACGTCAATTCAATAGTGCAATAAGCATATTCATATATGATTTCAAATTGATAATCATAATATTTTTTCTCATTTCAAAAGATTTGCCCTGCCCTGCTATCTCACTCCTTAAACAACTTGATGACAAATATTTATATACTCTTTAATTAGATTAAAAAGAATTTGCTCGAAATATCAGAATAATCTGCTTTGTATCAAAAAGACTAAACAGTTTAAATTTAAAAAGACCCTCCAAATAAATAGATTTACTTTTTTCATTACCAACTGTCCACTAAGATACGGTTTATAAAAATCGACGTGAAGCGAGGATATTATTGTTATCATATTTACACTTTTTGTGTCAAATTTTCCATTTTGGCTTTTTTCAAAATTTAGCCTTTGTTACGTTTTTGACTTAGTGATAACCAAACTGAAAATTATAAAAGTAATTAAAATAAAATATAACATTAAACGTAAAAAAAAGATTATAATTAAGAATATAAATAGATTACTCGTAAAATCAAAAGACAAATAATTTTTCCATTAATGAAAACTTCATTATAATAAAAAATGGTTACCTCGGACCAACTTTGCTCCATGAATCAAGCCATCTCGGTACGGATGCAAAAACTCAAACATCCATGCGTAAAAAGGGCGAAAATTTTAAAGAACAAGGCATGCGGATATATTTAATTTCACTCAAATCATTTATATCATGCTAACCTATTATCCTTGTCACATTCTTTAAACGTTCCAATAATTCCCGATTTTGAAACGTGAACCTGATTCTCTGATCGGACCATAGGGTTTCCAAATGCATCCTGAAACAACTCGCTGACTAAGCAAGCCACGCCACGTAAAAAAGTGCATTTAAGAAAATAATAGAAGAACGCGTAGCGGGGATTAGGTGGAAACCTAAATCTATTCAATTTCATGTACATTATTCAGATGGCTTGCCCATGAACACATGGAAATACAAACCGCCAATCCCAATCCCAAAAAATTCCGTTCCACTCTATTACTTACTGAATCCATGATCCTATACAGCTGAGCATACTTTAACAAATTACGCATTGGTATTTAGAACAAATTCTTTTGAATTTTAATTTGTCGCTAGTTTCTATTGCGTTTTTGAATATAATCAAACTGTACTCTGGAATAGGAATGTTGTGTGCTGACCTACCTCATTAAATAGGTTTCAAACTAGATAAATACCGACGTCATAAAGTTTATTATGAAACGTGAATAAGGGTAAGGGCTTGTACTGCAGATAATTTCCATCTTACAGTTTGCTCGGATGTTCATATACTCGAATAAGAAATAATCAAACATCTGAGTGTTGAAAGTATGAAAAAAAAGATATATGCTCTTCGTATGTAATTGGGCTATAATTGGGCTATAATTGAAATAAATCATCAATAACGTAGGTAATTATCTCAATGGTCTGTGCCATTTGTTCTTAAACGAGCATTAATTTAATAAAACTCAAAGACGCAGGTTCAATATGCACTATGACGTCATTTAGAAGAGATTAAGCACCCTTTAAATTTGGAATATCCGAATTTGATAATTTATATCTCGTCCTTCTTTAATATTCTTCCTCATTCACGGTTACACTGAATAAAATTATATCAGTTTCCAGAAGTCTATAAACGAACAACTCGACTATTTGTGCAATTGTAGGTTCGCCACTTAATCTTCGCTCTTTTTTATACCTATTCAAGCTTTCAAATTGCCGAATTATCTCTGACGAGTCTATTATATATCTATTTGCCACGTGTTTCTCAAGGATGAATACTATGTATGAGAATAATTCAACTCTCATATTATCCAAATCAAATCTGGGTTTGAATTCACACGAATTGGAGCCTAACATTTTTGAACAATCTTTTTCAAAAAGTGAACCATCAACCACTTCACCCACGAGAGCCAACAATTTGAGCACAGGTCATTTACCAGTTAAATTCATGCTGAATGGGTCTAATTTGCCTACCAAAAATCATACTATGTTACCAAAGATTACCAGCTCGACGAATATCGTCCACCCCGAGAAGAGTATGCCGCCATTTGATGGTAATGACATGGATAATAATTCTTCTAGTTCTTATTCAGCCTCCCCGACTCTTTTTAATATAACCACCGACTCAATGCCCAGGATGACGCGAACTATAAATGATTTATCTCAACAGCTTACCAACTCTACCAATAATCATCCCAACAATTTTGGCTTAACGAACCCCTTACCTATTTCAATACCACCGTCTCTCTCAACGCTACCCACATCAGTTGGTATAATACCTGACGGGTCTGAACTCAGAACAATGGAAACGGCCGATTCATCAGGAATAGTATCTTCGGTGTCAGTGACAGCAGCACCTGCCATATCAACAGCTATACCAACAACCACAGCAACAACAGATGTATTTGAGACGACCTACTTAAATAATTTGCCGGCCAAGAGTGATTTATTCAATTCACTACTCTCTAGTACTCCATCCTCTTATGTTCAGGATAATTCTAATGCGTCTGGTACCATTAACAAAAATTATGCCCAGAATCAAAATCTTCGCCCTGTCTCGCAAATAGGACCCTCGGTTTCACAAATTAACAATGATTTACAATCTACATCTTTTTTGGCACCAACAGATCTCTCAAAGATGAACAATAATAATTTTTCAATAAGGAATGCTAATTCTAATGACAGGAACAATTACAATCTTAATATGAAATATGATTCGGGGACTAGCCTTATGGAATCAAATCAAAACTTAAAATTGGCCGCAAGAATAGGATCGTTAAGTAACCTAGGGATAGAAATTCGTGCACCTCCTCCGACATTGATTCCTAGTGATAAAAGTATCATAAAAGCTGCAAAGGCAAAACAGAAGGCTAAGAAGGAACGTGCATTAGCAAAGGAGAGAGAGATGGAAAAGGCAAAGAAACGCGCTCATGAAAGCGAGAGGGATGAAGTTCAGTCGAAGAATAGTAATACAAAAAGGATCAAGCCAGAGAATATTGATTACTCTAATGGAAATACCAGCCTAGAAGAATATAGTTCTGGAATTGAGGATACCATCAGCAGTACCGACGAAGAATCTGATCGTGTACAGTACTCGAAGAGAACAATGCCAAAATCAAAATCTGCCGAGAATCTTACTAAAACTAGTAATTATAATCAGCAGCACACTGATCATGAAAACTCAATTAAGGTTAATAAGAGAAATATTGAAGATCAGGAGGATAATGGGAGCAGCGAGTCGAAACAAAAGCAGGACTTTCTCGAACGAAACCGCATGGCTGCCCTGAAGTGTCGTCAAAGAAAAAAACAGTGGCTACATAATCTGGAGGAGAGAGCTTCCTTTTTTGAAAGTGAGAACCGGAAATTAAATGATCAAGTTCAAATTTTGAAATCTGAATTAACAAATTTAACGCTGATTTTTAATAATCGTGATGCTGCAAATAGACGCGCTCAGAATGGAATGAATCTCAATCCAAATGACATGACAAATTTTGGTGCTTCAGTAAATATTTAAAACTCATTAATTTTTCTTAAACAGTATAATTATCTATAATCAATCATTGATTAACTAAAATCTCAAAATTTACTTTATATTGACAAAATGAAACAAAAACATATGAAATCTCATGCAATAAAGAGTAATTTTCAATATCCGAATTACAGATTTACAGAAAACAACTTGAAAGAGACTTTTACCATGCTGGAATTCAGATCAAATATACCCGCTGCAAGTGCATTTCGAGCAATGCGGCTGGGAGGCGTGGCGATATAAACGCGCATAAGTGAGACTCAACTCTTCAAAACATATCTCCGGTGTTCAACAAAAGAAATAGTAAGGAATCTTCCAAGAATGATATTTTTCAATCATATAAATATACTTACATTTACCCGGAAATAGGATGAGAGAATCAGGCAAAAAATCTCAAGACCACGACGAACGACCTTCTATTAACGAAAACTCATTTACATCGTTGAACACAGTCGCAGAAAATCACATTCACCCCCTCAAGCCATGTTCATCCACGCGATATAATAACGGAAGTGACGAGAACAATTATGAGGCACCAATCCAGTTTAATGAAGAACCAATAATCCTGAATGTTAACCAAGATGAAGAAGGAGCAGGAATTGTGCTTGACTGCGATGATTTAACTGGGCTGGACTCTGACCTGCAAGTTTCAACACCATCTGATTCATTAACATCCCTTATACCTCGTTTGGAGCCAACAGTGAGCCAAAGAAGTGAGCTATGCATGACCATATCACAGCTTCATTCTATAAATTCAAACACGTCAAATCACCCCAAAAAAGCTAGAGTTCGCGGCAAAAGGAATTTGGTAAATGGCATCAAATTTGTTTCTCAAAATTTACTAGAGAATGTACAAACGAGATCCTCTGTTTCAAGAAATAATACTAATCATTCAGATAATGATCAACAAAATATTTTTGCTGTTGCTTCCAATCCGATAAATGAACTCTCGGGTGATGAGAACAATTACGGGCTAAGGTACGAAGATTTGATAAACTGCTTATATGAAAAAACCGAAATACTGCTAGAAAATCAGCGCGGTTGGTCCATAATTGGCCAGCCATATTATTCCAGTCAAACTCTCCTCCAACATATCGATCCACCACCTTGGACATTAGGAAAGCCTTCTAAAGACAAAGAAGACCAACCGCGGATAGAGAATAAGGATAAAGCAGTTGAACAGAAGAATAATGGGTTCGAAGCAGCTCCGGGTGATATTTATACATTTCCACTTCCTGATCCAAGCTGGGAGTGGAAGTGGAAATTTTGGTATGTTGATATGAGTGGTGATGTAGATGATCTTGGCTGGAGCTATAGCTTTCGATTTGGTAGTAAATTATGGCATGGAACACATGTCTGGTTCCACAGTTGGGTTCGGAGACGAAAATGGAAGAGAATTCGAAAAAGAAAATCATGTTTCTTAGAGTCAGCCGGACATAAACAGTCGGAAACTATTTCAGAAGATATTCCCGATGATTTTACTCATGAATTGGAAAACGGGTCTTCAAGCTGGGATTTACATAAAGCTCTTAGTATTTTGAGAAATTGCCGTTTAGACAGAGAAAGAATAGCATTCCTGACACGCTGTTTCGAGGATAAGAAGCTCATCTGGCTCGATAACAAATCACTGGACTCTATTCTAGAGAAATTCGATTTTTTTGAGTCGAAAATATATCTTAAAAGACAACTAATTAAGTTAATTGAAGATGCTACAATTTCGGACTCACCCCAACCAGAAATTTCAGATAAGAACGAACTCTATATGGAAACCAGCAATAACCTTCAAGAAGATTTACTAGTAGACACATCGTTGTCCAAAGAATATATCGATAATCTGAAAAAAGTTTTAAATAACCTTCAAGAAAACATTCTGAGTCAAGCTCAATATAGTGATATGAAAGAAATGGATAATAAACAGTGCTAATTCTGAGGGGTATTTTCTTTGATCTTAAAAGAAACGGTTGAACGATAACCTAATTTGTATAGCATTTGAAAAATTTGATTTTAATTTTATCATATATCTTTTACATGTAATCAAGGATGGAAGGCCCTTAGGAGGGCCGACAATTTCCAATAAAAGAGAATGGGGTTACAAATATATTAATATGTAAATTTAACATAACATCAAAAAGGCGTAAACTGCCGGGTAATACCAATTGGTTTTCCGGCGATCAGATATACCCAGTAAGTCCGAGGAAAAGAATATATAGATATAAAGAAAGTCACCATAATTAAATTATTAAATACCATGTGGAAAACAAGGCGGCTTTTTCACAGTAATAGATATACACTTGAATATTCCAATACGAAAAATTTGGTATCAGGGGAAGCAGTTCGCAGACATAATCTCTCAAGACATTTTCATAGATCAACGCAACTAGATCGGATAAAAAACGAAACTGTACTTTCACATGATAAAGAAACAGAAACAAACTTTCAACGCGATATTAAAAGCAAGACTATAGATTTATATTCGCCTGACTATTTGACTAAGATTACAGAGTATGCTCAAAGGCATCAAAAAAGAATTGTTCAACCTAAAACATTCATCAGTAATAAAAATGCTTCATCCAGCGTGTTGACGGACCAGAGGGAAAAAGAGCTGAAACAATTTGAGAAAAGTGTTATCACACAGTTTTTCAGTAAGGGGTCCAGCTTTCACAAAAATATGGTGCAGGAGTTTTATGAAGAAAATTCTTTGAGACGATGGGATGATCATTCGAAGGACTACAATCAAGCGTTGATAGCCAAAAAATCTGAGAAGGCTTTACTAAAAATCAATTCATTATTTGAAGCAAAAATTTTCAATGAGAAACTCCAGTATTTTGAATCAATTGTTAGTACCTTAAAGGCGATTACGCCGACCAACTTAACAACGAATTCAGTGAGCGAAGATCCGTACTTGTTGATAAATTCCTTCAAAATCTCAAACACGAAACTAATAGAATTCCCTAAGGAATGGACTTTGAAATCATTTGAAGCTCATATAGAAGCACTATGTACGAAAAAATTTGTGCAGACCAAAGGTTCCTACGGGTTCAATGGACTGATTACTGATATACTCAGGGATCTATTTAGAGCCAATAACGAAGAGACCATAAAATTTCAGACAACGAGGTCTTACAACTATGCGTTGAGGTATTTTAGAGTTATTAATGATTTAAAGTCACAACGCGAGGTTTTTCAACAAATGCAGGCAATAAATATACCTAGAGACACAGACACATACAACATTATGATAGCTACTATCCAAGAATCAAAACATTTTCCTAATAATGTAGATCCTATGATTGTCACTGTTTCATATCTTTCAAAAATGAAAAGTGACGGTATTCCTGCTAATGTCGATACTTGGAATGCTGTTCTTGGTGGGTTACAGTATAGAATTGCCAGGGTAGCGTTGCTAAGGACAATGCAGGATATTAACATTCCATTAACACCCATGGCAATCTATTACGTTATTGAGGAGTTGTTGATTTCTATTGGACCGAAAGCAACAGTAGAGTTTATTAGAAACGAATTGAGAGAAGGTTATGATAGCCATTCTGTGTTACTAGTGGTTAAGCATCTGATACAAAAAGATTTCATTAATGAAGCCTGGTCTTTTATTATTGAACAAGCCGATCAACAGAGGATTTTGCCGACAAGCTCCTTATTAAATGTGATGGCTGCTGAATTTGCATACCGCCAGCGCCCAGATTGGATTATTGGGGCAATGGGTGGATTTTCGAAACACTATCAAGTTAAGCCTACTATGACTACATATGAGAAATTGTTGAAATCAGTTGTTTCCCCGGGCTATAGAAAGGACTGGAGGTTCGCTGTAAAGGTAGCTCACGGGAAGCTATGCCAATCAGCCCCAGGTGGTTCATTGGAAAGAACCTCACTTTATTGGGTCACAAAAGCAAGAATGCTGTCACAAAACGAGGTTGAACGTGGCGTTGAAGGGAATCCTATTCATTTGGATAAACAACTGTCCGAGGGCGAGTTAAGTTTTTGGAACCAATGCTACCGAGAATTCTGCTGGGATAAAACCGATTCTCTGGACTTAGTCTATCCCAATAATACAAATAGAACAAAATATAAACTGGCAAAACGCCTTGGTGTCCCGTTAGTGAAGCTTTTACGGTATAAAGGGCTATTCTTTTCTCATCGAAAAGCAACTGGGAAAAGCTTACCAGAGAAGATCATGCGGAATGAGGCCCGAGTCGCAATTCTGGAGAAGACAAGTAAAAGATGCACAAAAATCCTGACGTCTGATTACAGTGGGCGAATGGAAAAGCTAGTACTTGGGCCAAAGTCGTATCTACAAAAGAGATTACGCATAGAAGGAGTTGATACGTCATCCGTTATCGAGCGTAAGGCAAATCCTGATGTCTAAAAACCTTTTGGAAGATTATTTATTATCCGAAGAAAAATTGAGGACAGGAAAGTCAAATTAGTTTCCTTAAAATAAAAGGGATTGGAGTATAGATTTGATTTATGTACATATTAGCCAGTAGTAAATTCAATCTCAGTTGTTGCTTACTCAATCAATGCCTGCGGCGTCGATGCCTTAATGCCGAGCAGCAAGGGGAAAAATGCTTATCTTTATCTTATCACACCTATTTTGCCTCCATCTTTCTAAAGTGTTACTTACAAATTCACTGTCCCGACGTTAAAATTCATTCCACTTCAGTTTTATTGCCTCCTGGCTTTCAATTCTTTTCTTACGATCTCTGGTTTCTCTCGCATTTTATTAAGCTAACGTACCTGTTCTTGGTGCCCCTTAGCTTACCTCTTGATCGTCTTAAAAATAGAATATGATTAGAAACAGCCTCATAGCATGTATTTTTTTAACGTTAATATCTTTACCTGTTATTTTCGGCTCAGAATCAGCCACTTCGGTTGACAGCTTAGCAGATAATCATCAAACAGGCTTTTGCTCTACATATGGAACCTGTGGTAAGAGATCACTTTTCGGAGCTGAAATTCCTTGTCCAGCTTCAGTACCAGCCAGCAGACTTCCTGATTCCGACAGAGATTTATTAGTGGAAGTGTGTGGCGAATTATGGGCCGATACCGACGTATGCTGTACGAGAGGCCAACTGGAAATCCTTAAAACGAGTTTAAAAAAGGCTTACAGTTTGATTTCCTCATGTCCTGCCTGCCATTATAACTTTTACCAATTTTGGTGTCAGTTTACTTGCTCTCCAGATCAGTCGACTTTTGTAAATGTGACTGCTACCTCAGAATCAACCACCGGGAAGGAGATTGTTTCTCAAATTGATTACTACATCAACCCGGAATATGCAGAGGGATTCTATGATTCGTGTAAAGAAATCAAATTCTCGGCAACGAATGGCTTTGCTATGGATCTTATTGGAGGAGGAGCTCAAAATTATCAAGGATTTTTAAAATTTCTAGGAGATGAGAAACCTATGATTGGCGGGTCGCCCTTTCAAATCAACTTTCCATGGGATAATATACCAGAGGAAATAATACCATTAGAGTCTTCTATAAAAAAATGCTCAGATTCAGATCCAAAATATAAATGTGCTTGCTCTGACTGTTCTGATTCGTGCCCTACCTTACCTGAAGTTTCGCAACCTGGAAGCTGCTATGTAGGAATGTTGCCCTGTTTTTCATTTGCTGTGCTCACGTTATACTCGGTAATACTGTTGGGCGGATTTACCGGCTATTCGGGAATGAACGTATGGAGGAGTTACAGGCAACGCAAACGAGAACAACAGCGTCTATTGTATAGCACGGGTGATTCAGATGATGAAGGATTAGAGAATGACTTCTCTACCGAAGATAGATTCGGATATCGTCAATTTGCATCTTTTGGATTGAATGTCAAATTCAAACAATACCCTTTGAATAGTTTTATTCAGAATATTTTCGTGAAGGTTGCTTTTAAATGTGCAAGGTATCCGGTTATAACCATTTCGATAGCATTAACTACTGTCTTTCTCTTGTCACTAGGGTTACTTAATTTATCATTAGAAACCAACCCTATAAAATTATGGGTCAGCTCCTCATCTGAGGCTTATTTACAGAAGGCCTATTTCGACGATAATTTTGGTCCATTTTATCGTAGCGAACAAATTTATTTAGTGAACGATACAGGGAGTGTAATGAATTATGAAAATATTGAGTGGTGGTTTGAAGTAGAAGAGAGGATCAAAAAGCTTCACTCTAGTAGCGGAATTGGCTTAGAGGATATTTGCTTCAAGCCTATAGGTGAGGAATGTGCTGTTCAGTCTTTCACTCAATACTTTGGAGGTACGATTGACGCCCTTCCCGAGAAAAACTGGGCGGCTAAGATCAGCGATTGTGCTTCGAGTCCAGTTAATTGTTTACCACCTTTCCAACTCCCTTTGAAAAAGGAAATGCTATTTGGAGGATTTTTAGGTGAAGATGTACTAACTTCCAAAGCTCTAATAACAACTTATGTTATCAACAACGGTGATGAGCTCTCTTCCGCTTTCAAAGAAAGTGCGGAATGGGAAGATAATCTGGAAAAACTATTGCTCAATATTCAGAATGAAGCTACGGAGAGAGGCCTTCGCGTTAGTTTCAATACAGAAAGTTCACTTGAAAAAGAGCTGAATAAATCCAGTAATACCGATGTGAAGATCATACTGATTTCTTACATTGTTATGTTTGCATATGCATCTTTGGCATTAGGAGGCGGACTTCCTAGTTTCTCGAAAGAATCTCTCATCAAATCCAAATTTTCTTTAGGATTTGCTGGTATTATGATCGTACTATTATCAGTGGTAGCCTCAGTGGGGTTCTTTGCTTTTTTACGTGTGAAAGCTACACTGATAATTGCTGAGGTTATTCCTTTTCTCATTTTGGCCGTAGGAGTGGATAATATTTTCCTACTCAGTCGTGAACTAGAAAAAGTTAATCGTGACTATGGAAATGAATCGATTGAAGATCGTGTTTCACGTGCAGTTGGAAAAGTGGGGCCTAGTATCTTACTATCGTCAACTTGTGAAACTCTCACTTTTGCTCTAGGTGCTACAGTTACAATGCCGGCAGTAAGAAACTTTGCTATATACTCAGCTGGGTCTGTACTTTTTAACACCATCTTACAACTTACCTTATTTGTATCCGTGCTGGCTTTAGACCTGCGAAGGGTTGAAGACAGAAGAGTTGATTATTTCCCTTGGATTAAATTGGATGATGCACACGAACCAGAAGGCGAATCATTCTCCTTTTCAAAAGAACCGTTTTTTTCAAGTGTCATCAAGAACTTTTATGCTCCGTTTATTTTGAAATCAACGATAAAGAAATTGGTTATATTCGTCTTCTTTGGATGGATGGTTTTCTCAATCAGTTTATTTCCGGGCATTCAGTTAGGCTTAGATCAAAAACAAGCTCTTCCAAGTGACTCTTATTTAGCTAACTACTTTGATGATCTGTATAGTTATTTCGGTTCAGGTCCTCCGGTTTACTTTGTCGTTACAGGCTTGGATGTAACGAAGAGAGAAGGACAGCAACATTTATGTGGAAAGTTTTCAACTTGTGACCAATTTTCTCTAAACAATATTCTAGAACAGGAGAAGAAACGTCCCGATGTTTCGTATTTGGGTGGATCAGCTGCAAACTGGATTGATGATTTCCTTCAATGGCTAAATCCAAATTTGGATGAATGCTGTCGCTTCAAAAAAGGCACTAATGGAACCGAAATGTGTTCTCCGGATGCGAATCCCCGAACTTGTGAAATCTGTTACGAGAACAAGGAGCCTTCATGGGACGTAGATATGCACGGGTTGCCTGAAAATGAAGAATTCATGAGATATTTCAAGTTTTGGATTGCAGCTCCGTCTCAACCTTGTCCTTTAGGAGGAAAGGCACCTTATTACAATGCCGTAGTGACCAACGAAGCTCGGACAAAGATTCTGACATCTCACTTTAGAGCGTTACATACCCCCCTTAGGTCACAAGACGATTTTATAAATGCCTATGCAGCAGCTCAACGAATCAGTGAGTCAATTGAAGAGGCAACAGGAATCACCGTTTTCCCTTATTCACCATTTTATATCTTCTTCGCGCAATACGGGAACATTATAAGGCAAACTTTCGGCTTATTATTGAGTGCAACACTTCTAATTACTCTATTATCGACTATTTTATTGAACTCCTTAAGAACTTCTCTAATAGTCGCCGTTTCTGTTATAATGATCATTTGTGACATAATTGGGGTAATGGTTCTATGGAATATTAGTTTGAACGCGGTTAGTTTGGTTAACCTGGTAATTTGTGTGGGAATCGCAGTTGAATTCTGTGTCCATATCGCTAGATCATACACAATATGTAGTCAATTGTCATTGCACGAAAGTGTTGACTTAAGCAGGGATGGCCGGGCTTTCAAAGCTCTTGTTGGAGTAGGGGGTTCCGTTCTTGGAGGAATTGGCATGACTAAACTAATAGGTGTGTTTGTTTTGGCATTTACAAGCTCCAAAATTTTCGAAGTCTATTATTTCCGCATGTGGCTATCTCTGGTTGTTATTTCTACATTGCACAGTCTTGCATTCTTACCCGTTGCACTCTCTTTTTGGGGCGGCAAGGCCTGTCTCGTAGATAGTGGTGAAGACGGATTAGCTGGAAACTTAGCCGCTAGGCTACATTCCTCCAGACTTTATGACTCTACAGATGAGGAGGATTGTGACGACGAGGGTATATAACATTTTAATTAGATAGAAAGAACTGAAAAATATAGTTTCTTTTAGATTTCTTCAGCCTTTAAACCCTACTTTTTTACCTGAAAAAAACAACGAGCTCAATAATCTTTTTAGATGCTTTGGAAGTTAGTAGTTAAGAGGGTGCGAGGGTTCTTTAATTACCAACCAATATAAACCATTCCTCTATTCAATTTGGTTGACAAAGCTTAAAATTTAGTTTTTTATCTGTTCAGAATATCTAATCAAGATTTCTATAAACTGTTTCAGGCGTGTAAGAAATTCTTGCCCTTGGGTTCCCTGTACTTACTCCCTAAGGGTTCTGTAATATCTCTGCACCATGCACCATGCCGCTCCACTAATTTGAATCAAAACACCATCGATTCATTTGACCAGAATCTTAATTCTAACCTCAATAATGATACGTGATTTAAAATTACCGCGTACAATCCCTTCGTCTTACGGTAATATTATTAAATGGTCAATTGATGGCCAGATTGCCATTGCGACAGGTGCGCAAGTGACTATTCTGGTAGGTATTTCACCATAGCTCCTTTCGGCCTGCCCTGCTAACTGTAGACAACACCGGATATCTAACTAACGAATACATATCCACTTATCTAGAACCCGGCCTTTGATGATGAAAAAGGAACTTTAGATGATCAGAACGTCAAATACCAATCTACAAACACCGTGTCGCTTGAAACTATTGATTTCATCTGGGATCGTGTTGTATGTAAGTGATAAAGAGGAATATATATACGTGAATATGAATAAAACTAACAGGAATAAAAATAGTTGACAACAAAGAAGAGTTTTCGGTTGGTATGACCACAGGTGAGAGAGTCGTGACTGATATTGAATGGTCACCCAGTGGTTTGTCAGATACGCGTGGGTAAGTGTTCATCAGTTTATCAATAAAGACCAATTAAATAACTGTTATCTAACAATTTTAAACAATAGGTGTTTCTTAGCGGCTTTGACGGCAGGTAACGAAGTGATTGTTTATGAGGCCACAGGTCCCGTTTCAGCCAAATGGACAATGGTATGTGATTTTTTGACAATGACCCTTTTAGGCTTACTTATAACCAAAACTAATGAGCTATTTCTCTTTAATCTCTTTTTTGCAGAAACATAATATCACCGAACGCCTAATAAAAGACTTGGACTACGACATTTCTACCCCTTTCTCTCCAGAAAAGTTGCGCGACGTTAGAATTCATTGTATGTTCTTTGTTTTTGATATTTTTGATTTGAAAAACACTTTCTAACCAGGCGTTTGAGGGCAGCTATCGCATGGTCAAACCGTGTTGAGACAGTAAAGTCTAAATGGGGTTCTTCCTTCCTTGCCTTGGGAACAGAAAATGGCACCATTCATATATATGAAATCCGCTTCGAAGATATTCGTTACCTTAGCTCCGCTAATATTGGAATGGATAACTGGGTCACAGGTTTGAAATGGTCTCCATGGAAAAAAGAAGCCCAAGCAATGAACGCTTACTTGTCAATTCAAACGAATGACAATGCGCTGAGACTGGCTGAGTTTTCTTACAATGCGGTAGGTTCTACTTTGGAAACCATGAATGATTTACTTGACGTTCTTCCTTCCGGTAGAAGTTTCATTACAGCCCAATCTTGGTTTAAAAAGATTTGGAATGAATCTTTTATTTTCGTTTCAGTAAGAGGTAACGAACTTTCTTTGAGCATTCTGGGCAGTGTGTCGAAAACTATGTTTATCAAGTTTAAAAATCTTTCGACAGTATCCGATGCTATTCTTTACGACGGTTTAGATGGTTCTTTATCCATACTTTTAGTGTCTTCAAAGGGGGAAACTACATTAATGAGATTTTCTTCAGAACATGGCCTTGAATTAGAAACTTCTGAGAGTACTGGAAGTTTATTGAATACAGTGAAGCCGTATTTCGAAAGTGCGGTACAGGCAGCTAATATCTTAGACGATAGGTCAAATGAAGGCGTTTACGCAAATGTTTACGGTTTAGATTTGCAACCTCACGGTAATTATATAGCTCTGGCATATTATTTATCCCCAAAATTCTCCCTGAGCTACTATATTCCTTCATCCAGATCAACGAAGATTGCTCTTATCCCTTTATATCCCGCAGATCCCAATATATTGGCGAAAAGAATAAGACCTTATTCTGTAACTGAAGGTAGTGCTCTTTCTTCCTGGTGGGAAATAAAGACACTGTCAAAGTACCTGAAGAAAAATGAAAAAGACGAGTTTATGGACTTATTGAAACAGTCCATTACCTTTGAAGAAAATGATATCCATTTTGTTGGTAGTAGTAATGACGATCTCTCCAAAACGCTAAGACAAGCCTTCTATCAAAATAAAACCCTTGACGGTTTTAGACTACAGTCTTATCTTACTGGAGATTCAACTGGCGCCATTATTATCAAAAACTTGGCCAAAATTATTTTCAATTTCGTAGCGGAAGACCGTATAAATAAGGAAACGATGAAATTACTTGACTTTGCTCTTATTTATAGTATGGCGAGTTTATTAGAATCACCAACTTATCTGAACCTACCCGTTTCCTCTACAATAACGGTTTCTAATAAGTTCGGCGACGATGATTTTGACTTTGCTATTGGTGGGGATGAAGACGTAATTACATCGCTCAATGGACTTCCATGGCGGAGATGTAGTCTCACATTATTACCTTTAACTACTAGTCATATCAAAACTTGTTCTGGTTGTAAAAGAAAAGTGATTGGAGTGGAAGCACTTTCAAAAGAAAATACTGGTGAACTTATTCGTACTATCCTGAGCACTTTAGATGTATGTATTTATTGTGGCTCTTCTTACCAGTGTTCAACATGATAGAGCTGAGCTTGTTTATTTTATCAGAACGCCTAATTATATAATTAATAAATAATAAATTGTATAATTAACGAGTTATTGAGTTATATAGTAATATACTGCGATATCGAATAGTCGGCGCTCTTCCGTGTTATATATGGGCCATTTTCAAACAGAAAGGGATAAAAGTCACGTGACATATTGTTAGATCCTAACGATGGGATTTTCTCAAAGTACCTCTCGACAACCGCGTTATTGGTTTTGAACATCAGAATATTAAGCCAATGTCATCAGTGGCTTCTTCACTACCGACAGTTAATGCATCTGTTGAGGGCAAAGCTTCTTCTGGAGGATCAGTTTTACTTCCTCCCGCTGCTGCGCTACTCTCAGAGTTAATTGAGTCTTCTAGAAATTTACCTAACTCGTTGTCAGATTTGGGTACAATCCAACTTGGATTGAATGAAGTTAAGAAACGTGCCAACAATTTGAGAAAAAAGTATTCTGATAGTAACAATACCAGAGCCCATTATCTTCTCGCTGGTAGTGGTATCAATGCCGAAGATGTCTCGTTAGAACTTCAATCTATCGAAGTAAGCCAAAATCTTGAGCCCGTAACTGTAACTTTCGACTCTAATATTGACACTTATTTGAGAACCAAAAAGGAGGAAAATATTTTAACTTCTATTGAGGAATCAATCAGCTCCAGTGCGCGTGAATTTGATATTTTTCTTGCTCAAAATGTGTCTTTGGATTGGAAGCAAAGAAAGGATCAAATTTGTCAACACTTTGGCCTTGTTTCTGGTAAGCAAGTATTAAAAGAGAATAAAAACAATGGACGTGATTCTACCCAGCGTACCAAGACTCATGTTACCTCTAAGGTTTGGGGTAAATCATCGATTGGCCGAAGTGTTCTTGGTCCGGTGACTGGGGAATGTGAGTTCGCGGATGTGGAGATTTCCTCACCATTGAGTGGCCAACAGCAGTCGTCAAACTTCTCCCTTCCTCGTGCCAAGAAGTTTGCCGCGGTTGTAGCTAATATGAATGACTATAGAGAATCTCAAAGACCTTTCCCAGTTTCAACTTCTTTCTCGAAGGTATCCGAGAGTTTTGGAATAGATTCTCGTTCTCAACAATTACATGATTCCTGGAAAATTTTAACCAGTATCACTGGTGAGACCTTCAACAAGCCAGTGCCTGAAAGAAAATTTGCGTCAATTTACAATCAAGGTCCTGATGCTATTGCTATCTCTGAAATGATTACCAAGGGATCCAGATCTTTCCTTGAAAAGCAATTTTCTTCTCTTATTGAAACTGAAATCAGTAAGCACCCCCTTGAAGCTAAACTAGGCGGCGTTCCCTCAGTTTATAATAAGACTAGAGCCTATGTTAACCTTAAGTATTTGAGAAGTGGACAATGGACAAAACTTAACTTGGAAATTGTCAATGACACTCCAATTTGGGCTGTGTTGTATTACATGTTGAGATCGGGTAATGCTAAAGAAGCCTTAGACTTTACGGTTCAGGCTGATTTTGCTTTCCAAAGAGTCGACAGAAATTTCCCCGGTTACCTTAAGGCTTATGTCCAATCCCCCGATGGAAGATTACCTCACGAATTATTAGAACGCATCCATGCCGAGTTCAATCAAAGCATTAGATTCTTCGATGAAACATCTGACCCTTATAAGTATGCTCTTTATAAGATTATTGGTAGAAGCGATTTGACTAGAAGAACTATTCCTGAAATCTTACATACGACTGAAGATTGGTTATGGGCTCAATTAGTTCTTAGTCGCGAATCTGATCTTGAAATTGAACCATTACACGAAAGATATACTCTGTCGGAGATTAGACGCATTGTTCTTCAATATGGCACCAAACATTTCAATGCGAATGGTAATAACCCTGGATTTTACTTCCAAATTCTTTTACTTTGTGGTCTTTTCGAATATGCTGTTCACTACCTTTACAGCTTTAGCCCCAGCGACGCCGTCCATTTTGCGATTGCTTTATCTTATTATGGTCTTCTCAGAATTGTGCCTGACATCGAAGCTACTGAGAATGATTTATTACTTTTCAATTCCAAAGAATCACCCGAACTTAATTTTGGTAAGATGATTGGATACTATACCCGTAACTTCCGTCGCTCCGATCCCAAAGAAGCCGTCGATTATCTCATTTTAATTGCTCTCAATGGGGATCTTGCTAACGGAACAGGTGAAAAGCAATTGCAACTTTGTCATGAAGCTTTGAAAGAACTTGTCCTCGAAACTCGTGAGTTTAGAATTCTATTGGGTGATGTTAGATCGGATGGTTCCAGATCTATGGGTGCTATTGAACACAGAATGAAGTTGATTCAACTCGGTAATTTGAAAGATTATCTACACACCATTACCGAACAAGCTGCTATCAGAGCCGGTGAAGATGGCCGTACTGCAGATGCTGTCTTACTTTACCACTTATCCGAAGAGTACGATACTGTTGTTTCAATTATCAACAAAACTCTTGGGGAAACTCTGTCTATAACTGGCCTCGGCTCTCAGGTTTCTTCTTTACCTGCAAATATCCCTATCGAAATCAGTGCCTCTGCTGATCCGGCTCAGCTTGCCAATAATATGTTGAATATGTACAACACTAATTCATATATTATCAGCCAAGTCAGCCAAAAGAATAGAGATACCTGTAATGTGTTGTTGAAGATCGCTAAATCTATGGACGTGTTTGCCAAAAAGGATTGGTATGGTTGCATCAAGGATATTGAATCCACTAATATAATCCCTACTGATCCCAAATCTGAAGTTGGTGTTATTCGTCGTAAGGCTACTTATTTCCTTTCTCTCCACGAAAGCATTGCTAGAAATGTTCCTTCATTGCTAATTATGACAATGCAATGTTGTGCCAATCTTACTAAACAACTCGCTGAAAGCGAATACACCGATAACAGTAGAACCCATAAGATCCAGGATCTTAGACTCAAGGGTAGAAACTGTATGATTTATGCTGGTATGATTCAATATAGAATGCCAAGAGAAGTTTACAGTCAATTGACTTCTCTAGAAATTGCTTTATCATAGCTTTAGAATCCAGTATTTTCTTGAGGCTTCCAAATTTTGAAACCCGTTCTTTCCCTTGTACTCAATATATCATTTATTAAATCTCAAAGATAATAACCTTGATAAAACCTAAATATAAACTTCATATATTCGCATAAGTCCAAGATATAAGTCAATTCCTTATGATGTGCTCAACGTTTTGAGGGCTACGAATACCTCACTATCAACCTCCTATACCAATTCATCTTCATTTACCTCAATTGCGTATATAACAAATAACCCACAATCAGAATCCTTACAATAAACTGTTATTACCTATTGTTAAGTGGCGATTATGATTATGGTGAAAGCTACGATCTGAGTTAGAGGTTTGCTCAAAATATAGCCATCACGGAACCGTACATTAGCCGAAGTTGCTGCGAAGAATGGACAATCGCTGGACTGAGCTATGAGTATAGTTTGCCTCTTTCCTATATCGAAATTTATTTTTACACAACAGTTTTACCTAAATATAATTAACTCTTAAATGAGTCGAATCTAATTTTGTTCTTTTGAAGAGATTTGCGCAGCGTACTTCAACAAATACCCAATACGATATTATCTATATACTTATATTCAAATCCCTGGAAAACATTTTGAAAAAAAATTGCTTAAAAAAACATTTATCATAAAAAATATATAGCAGTAAGATACAATAAACACTTGAGACATAATGTATAACCGTGCGTGCCTAGAATAGTGAGAAAGATAAAGTTATGAGAGGATGTTATATTATCTATAATATTGCATTATCTCCTCTTCCCTTTATCTAAATTTTAAGGTTTTTGAGATCACAAAAACTATAGTACAGCTCTTTGTTTCCACATAATCGCAAATGTTTTGAATGACTCTCAACAACATGAAACATCAAGCTTTTGATCGAATATAACCGTAAAAATACCTGTACTATGCGAATCTGTCGGGGTTATATATATGCGAAACAGAGAACCGAAGATAAGTAACGCCAAAAGCTGTTTTTTAATTACAATTGATTTTATTCCGTCAATCCACAATTAGTTAAAACATCTTCAATATTTGCAACTTGTATAAACCACCACCCAACGAAATTATCAATATGTTTGCCGTTTTCAAAACGATTAGTAACAACTTCATTACTTGTGGAAAGTATATCTTTCACAACAGCGTATGTATTCATTAGCAGATCATGATCAGAAGGGAAAATTTCATGTTCCTGATTTTCTATTCTTGAAACTAACGAGGCTGCCGTTATAGTATTCAAAACTAATTTCTTGAATAAACTTAGCATGATATCGTCAGTTAAGAAAATCCCACGAGAAACCTGTGATAAGAACCTTTTATGAATTTTTATTAAATCATCAGGTTCAATGTTAGAACCATCAGCATTCTTGGCTGCCATCGATAACGTCATTTCATTAAAACATGGCTTGATCACTGAATCATAAAAGTAACCGAGACAGGTATTAATAAAAAAGTTCACAAATGCAATCAAGTGCCAAACACTTTTCTTATCATTTTCCATACGGTTATTTACTGAAGTTGGTCTAGCATAAATTTCTTTCTGATTACGTCGAAATGTCAATAAAATATGACGTTGCGCGACTTTGAGTGCAGATAAAAATGAGAATAATCGATTATATGCTATTTCATCTTCACGAGTTACTAGGATGGAAAATGGAAATGGTATTTTAAAAGTCAACTTTGCCGGTATCCCACATAGTAAAATGTCGTTAAAAATGTTATATTCAAGGTTTGTAGGATTCAATGAAGATTTTTCCAATTCTAATATGGATAATTCAGTTTCAATTTCGTCAGTTGAAATATTCGATGAATTCAAACCTATCAATTCTGAGTAGCTGCAAACAGCCCGTCTCCAGAATTTACTGACTTGTCCATTTCCTTTATCATGATAAAATTCATCAATTAATATAGAAACGAAATCACCCTCAAGAAGAAGCGCGAATCGTGACAATGTAGAAAATATCTTAGCTACATCATCAATGGGAAGTAAAGGTGTTAACAGAGTCCCGTTTACATGCTTACGGATGCGATTAACAAGGTAAGATACTGATAACTTGGTCAGTGGGAATTCGACTTGATTAAAAATTTCCATTGAAGCATGTATATGGGAAGAAACATGCTGAGGGATAGAGCTATTTGAATTATCTGAGGTTGAATTGACTCCACGATCAATTCCACCATTGCCGAATATTTCTAATCGACGAATTGACTGTCCTATTGAGAAGATAATGTTCATATTAGCCTCACTAACAATATCCGGTATGCTATGCTTATTCAAAGAAAAGATACCGCTATCTGAAACAGTACTTTCTTGTTTCTGTTCTTGCTGAATCATGAAATCATTAGCAACTGGTAACCTCCCATATATTGACCATCCACCGAGTTGTTTAATCCATACCCTTTGAATTGATATGACACAGGCTTTAATAAGAGGTTTCAAATCTTCATAACCCGTGCTTCTTAGCTGCATACTAAGATCATCTATAAGAATTTTCGTTATAGAATTGTGGCCATCCTCGAGAGGAGTATGGTTTAGAAAATATAACAGCGTTGAAAGAGCCCAACGTAAACGACGTTCCCACAAGGCAACCGTCATAGAATTAATCAGAGTCAATGAAACTGCATTTTGTTCGAATTCAGTACCATTCGCTTTAGTCAAGATTGATCTTTCAATATTGACTAAACTCTTATGATATGGTAGCAGTAATTCTACTTCTATCGTTCTTGCCAATGCTACACCCATTGGATGAGGATCCCTCAGCACTTTAGACATATCAGGAAAATTCACACCAGAGATATTAGAATCATTTGAAAGATTATGCTTCCTGAGTCCTGCAGTTGTCGAGGTGATATTATCTAACAACAGATCAACGCTCTCATGTATGTCTCTCACTAATTGACCAAGTTCAATAATCTGAATTAATAAAGCACGCTCACTAGGGTGAAAGAGACCACTAAGGTTCTCAGAATAAGCAGAACTATAAAAGGATGCAGGTGAATCCGAAAGACTTAACAATGGTGACTCGGTCCCTGAAAGAACCAACAGAATTTCATGGAGCATTTTAATTTACCAACCAAAGATCATCGAACGCGTTCAACGCGCCTTTTGGTTATGTACTATCAACTCCCACGCGTAAGTAAGAGTCGATCAACAAAAATAAGCTTGACATAAATATATTAAACTTAACACACAAATTCAGCCCTTATATATATATACGTTTATTTATTATATTAAAAAAACTTAAAATTGCAGCTCTACCTTCAATTTTAAGATCATGACGATAAAAAGAAATCTCCGAAACGGGGAATTAAACCCCGGTCCCACGCGTGCTGAGTAGAATATTCTGACAGGCGCAAATTCCAGCCACTAAACTATTTCGGATACAGAATGCGCCAGCCCGGAATGGAATCGGGGACTAACCGATGGCAACGGTGAATCTTACCACTAAACCCCTGGCGCTTGCTATTGAAAAAAGTCTGTTTTGGGATTATACGACCTAAGTATGTTATTTTTTGATTTTCCGTTACTTCACGTCCTGATGTTTTTTTGATTATATTTCTCATTGTTCTGATAAAATTTCAGCGTATAGTAATTAAGAAGTGAATATATAATTGGTTTAGGTGTCTGAACTAATATTCGTTCCTCTAATCTTTCAGCGTTACCGTATGGAGACAGCACCAGCGTCAAGTAGAATAGCCAAAGACGTTAGCTTATCCGCCTCCCTAAAAGAAAACTTGCCGACCCAACGCTTGTTATTGTCGCCTTAAGACAAGCAATTTAAATTCGCGGTGCTCTGTTTGTGATATTTAATAAGCTGTAAGGCGAAATTTGAGTAAACAAATTGGTGCAGCGTTGAAACCTTTATGAATTTGGCACATAAGCAAAAGAAATTTTAGATATACTCCCTGGTCGTGTCATCTTAGAAGTTAGTAAAATCATTTCTTTAAAAAAATAGATTTTGAAATTCTTGGGTTTTTGTGGATCCTCTCAGAATCACAATCATTTATCTTTTCAATGATTGTATAAAAGATTATACGAATCGCTGTTAGATAAATTCGATGTTAACCCAAACGCTCTGTTCTTTATACATTTCATTATTATGAAATTGTAACCAGCGTAATATCTGAAAGCAGAAAGCTTTAATATTAGCATTGATATATAATCATATTACTGCATTTGATAATCACTCACCGAGATATGGCGGTAGTACCGAGATAAGCCATGCGGCGAAAACGCGAGACAGGCAGCGGCTTGTTACAGGTTATTGCAACGGGTTGCCATAGCTCATCCCTTACAAGTATTATCGCGAATATCAGACCCCCAGTCATGCTTTCGATCCTTTTCCTTACCATTTATTTTTTTGCATTTTTACTGTATTGAATATTGAATTTTCATCAAAAAAATTTTTTATTGAGGTTTCCAAGGTTCACCAGATTCACCTCAAAACTCCGCCACTTCGGTGCTTGTTTCATAATTTCCATCAAAATCTCCTAATCGGAAGAGCCACCAGGCTCTTCCTCAAAAACTACGATCTTCCAAACTTAGATCACTTCCTCTGGTCCAATTGAGGGCGCTCATGCAGAACCTCCCTCCCAATCAAGACTAGACAATTAATTCTGAACGATTATCGCCTCAAAAATGTTAAGCTGGCCGTTTTTATAAGGGCCATTCGCCATCATGGTAGAAATAGTTAATTTTTCGGTTCATCATCATTATCGTTTCTCATGCCAAATTGAATCGTTATCTATAGGCACTGAAGACATCATCAGAACTATGTATTCGTCTTTGAAACTCAAACCAAGTACACTTACAAATTTCTAACATTTATTATCTCATCTCTCTGCCGCCTTTGATATCTCTACTCAACTAGTTAACAACTATGGTTTGAAGAACCGACATGGATCAGGGCACACTTGAAGAGAAGTCTCGCTCTTCGGAAGATATCTCTATTGAGCCATTTAATTCATCTTTTGTTCTCATTCATTGCACCTGGTAAGTATTGCATCTTTTATCTTTGTTCGTTTTTCGACTAAGATGATACCAACATGACATTTTTCTATAATTCTGGAATGAGACCCTGATTCGATAAGAGGACGCTTCTTTGATTCTAGCGGCTGCTTACTATAAGAAATATTAATGAAAAGGAATCTTGATCCCGCTCTTACAAAATATCAATTGAGTGAATCCTCAGCTGCTTTCGTTAATCGAGAAAACTCTACCTTCAACGATATCATAGATACGATAATTCTTAAAAGAGATTATGTAACTCTTTCTAGTTGATTGGATAAAATGATTTGTAAGTTTTTTAATTGATTATTTTTATCATTACCCATTACATATATCTGTAATAAGCTAACCGCATATATTACACTGATAGACATCTGCAAAATTAATAATGTATCTATTTGAATTATTGAGAAAGAAATTTACATTCATGTTTTTTGGAAAAACTTGAAAACCGTATCCCACTCCGATTCTGTTTTAGTTAACAGATTAAACCTTGTCTTTGAAAAAACAATCTTAACTGACGTCGATGGGCCCAATGTTGAAAAAATCATTAAAATAATGTGCGTTTTTTTGCCGTTGAGTGTACTAACTGCAAACTACATAATTCTATCAAAGATGAGATAGATGAGGAAGTAAATGATTATCGAAAAGTTGGTATGGCCATAATTAATGAAATGTGCTTTTTAGAGTATGGGAAAAATTTTTTTACAAGATCATAGCTGTGCAGATGAAGAATTAGAAAGAACATAATGATGTTTTACATAATGCTTTGCGTTATGAAATTATATAAAGTAGTTTCGTATACATAGATGTTATGTTATAATAAATTATTTGATAGACTATCATATCTAACTTAGACTAGCTACAGTGTCAAGCAGAATGGCTTACGATGATAGCCCCCTCATTCCTATAAAGGTCGAAAGAACACTGCACGTCCGTTATCGGCCCAATGATGAAACCTAACAATGCCATATCATGCCCTCAGCCATGCGGATCTTTATTTCTCCGTTGCCGAAGACTTCATGTGCCGCGCCGCACTGCATGCCGGGACATTCTAGCGATATATATAGATAGATATTCACGCCACATCGGATCATTATTAGCTTAGTTTCTATACTATACACAACAATAATGTCATCAGCTGCCTCCTTTTACGAACTTACCCCCATGGCCAAGAACAACCAACCCTTCCCCTTCAACGAGCTTGAAGGTAAGGTGGTTTTGATTGTCAATGTTGCCTCCAAGTGTGGCTTCACTCCTCAATACAAGGGCCTCGAAGAGTTATACAAAAAGTACCACGATCAAGGTTTAGAAATTATCGGTTTCCCCTGTAATCAATTCGGTTCGCAAGAACCCGGTTCTGAAGAAGAAATCACTTCATTCTGTCAATTAAATTATGGCGTTACCTTCCCCATTATGAAGAAGGTCGAAGTTAACGGTGATGCCAGTGATCCTGTCTACAAATTCTTAAAGAGCGAAAAGTCCGGTCTTCTTGGTCTTACTCGTGTTAAGTGGAACTTTGAAAAGTTCTTAATTGACAAGAACGGTAACGTGGTTGAAAGATGGGCTTCCACCACAAGCCCCGAAAAGCTTTCTTCTGCTATTGAAAAGTACTTGAAGTAATTCGTGTATACGATTATGTGGGATAAAATCCCTCAACGATTTGTATTTATTTAATCTAGTTTTCTTTTCTCTGTTCCTTTCTTCTCTTAATAATCTTTAATTATCTAATGCTATCTAAATTCTCATTGCTTGCTTTGTCATTAAAAAACAAACTCATCCGCAGACTGTAACTCAACTCCTGAATATTTATTCCGTCATCTTCAATTGCCATTGAACAGAAGTTTCTACAGCTTCGAGAAATTTGTGTATGACAAAAATAAAATCTTGAATAGCTTTCTTTTGAAATTTACAATGTAGCCCCACCCCACCTCCCCTGCCGCTGCTGTGAACAGCAGCCGCTCCTTGAGATCACCGATTCCCAAATTCAAAAAAAATGTACATGGGCTCATATTTATAACTTCAGTTTTTAACAATAAAAATATCAATGTCCACCATTATACATACTTTGACCAATTTACCACCTTGTTGTTTACAGTTTCATCCCGACGATAAAACGTTATTATTTATCGGTACTTACCAATTAGAATCTGACCGTTCCCGACATGGCTCTATTGATGTTTACAAGGTCGACAGTGAATCCGATAATGCTTCATTGACACTATTAAACTCATATAAAACGGAGGCTAGTATTTTAGATCTTAAGCTTTCGCCATTTGATTCTTCCTTGATAGCAGTAGCTCATTCTACTGGTAACGTTACCATGTGGCGATGTGAAAATGATGACCGTTCGTCGCTCAAAATGATTCATGATTCTCAGCTTTTCAATAAGAATACTCTAATACTTTCACTGGTATTTTCACCCTCCGACCCAAAATTACTCTCGTTGACGCTTACTACCGGTCAAGTAGCCCTGGCGAAATTTACAGACTCAAATTTGGAGCTTACCGATACCATTGAAGCTCATTCTTTAGAAGCTTGGATTTCTAGTTTTGGCACTAGGGAGATGTCAAATGTTTTGTTCACTGGTGGTGATGATTCCGCTTTATTCGCCTTTGATTTACGTTCACCAGAGACCGCAATTTGGTCAGTATCTAGACTTCATACTGCTGGTGTTACTTCAATTTTACCATCATCTGATAACTTTTTATCATCTAAACCGTATTTATTATGGACAGGTTCTTATGATGATAATATTAGATCATTAGATCTGAGAATGGCATCTCCTATTATGCCTCCGATAAAGAAATCTGAATTAAATCTTGGTGGTGGTGTTTGGCGGTTAGTACCTTCTAAGGAATTGAATGATGATCGTGTACTCGTTGATTGCATGTACGACGGGGCCAGAATCATTCAGCCTAAAGATGATGGCCTGGATTTTGAAGTTGTAAAGGAGTATAGAGATGGTCATACTAGTATTACTTACGGCGCTGATTGGGCTGATAAGAACACTGTGGCTACTTGCAGTTTCTATGATAAGAGTCTAAGAATCTGGAATACTGATGTATAAAGAGAAAACCATAGATTTAAAGAATAGATTTTGATAAAATTTCTTTATTATTAGGAACTATGTACAGTGGGGGGGGGGGGGGGGTAAGCCAAGGAACTACCGTTTTTCGGTTCGTTTGTATTTTGCCCTTGGCCAATTCAGACAACTTAAAATATAAATAAGGATAAAACTGCTGAAAGGCAATCATCACTAGAAAAATATAATGAAAACAAAGCGAATATAAAAACTAAGATGTAGCTATTATATTCTCAGGAATTGTGTCTACATATTTTTTCAATTTGATTTCTCGGACTACATCGTCCTTCCGTCGTCGCGAGAGCATTATTATTTCTTAGCAGGTGGAGAATCCTGGAACTTGATTCTTTCCTCGAGCTTGATAGCATTTTGACTTTCAAGCTTCTCTAACATACGAGCCTTATTCCACTCCATTGTTCTCTTTTGCTTGAAGTATTCGACCTAAAAAAGAAAAGAAAGCAATGGTTAGTAAACCATAGACAAAAAAAGAAAACAGAAACAAAAGGAAGCAATAAATAACCTACCCAACTTCCAACACAGTCTTTTTCAAAAACCTTTCCCTCACTACCACACTTGGCGGCAGCTTGTTCCTCATTTTCGATGGCATCGATAATATTGTTCTTATCAAGACAAGCAAAGTATTTATCACGGGCATCCCAGCATAGGGCACGGGTAGACTTCTTGGTGAGATCGGGAGTACTGGAACTCGAAGAGGATGAAGAAGATGAGAAGAAAACCATGATTATTGAAAAAAGTCTGATTTTACTGTGTGTGAAATTTCAAAGTTGTATAGCAGTAGTGCTGAGCAGAAATGGCCCATGCTGGGACGAGAATTGGGACTACCGGGTGACTCGACACCTGCGACGTTCGTAGTATATTCGGGCTTCTCATTTCGGCATTTAGACATATATCATAATCATGGGAATGGCGCGTTTAAAGTGATCATAAAATACGGTTATGCAAAAGACCTCCAGTTGGTTCGAGTACCATACCGCCAATGCCGGCTTACGGGCTGAGCACTGCGCCAACTTACGAAACGAGTAGACACATCCGCAATCTAGCGGCTCAAGAGGCAGATCGCACCGCCGCATCTGTTTGGATGACGTAGATTATGGCAATCCTTAGATCTCAGCGCCTGTCCCAGCAAACTGATTTTTGTTTATAGGACTCCTGGTAAGGCCATTTCTAGTAGCTTCTCCTTTTAATCTCTTACTTTTGTTCATTAACCAGAACCCAATGGTTAGTAAATCGTAGACAAAAAAAGAAAACAGAAACAAAAGGAAGCAACACCGAACGTTGATCGGTGTTACACATACCACTGGGTTGACAAGCAGCTTCGTACATAATACCGTTAAAAAAGAAAACATCAATACTGCTCACCAAACTAGTGACTCGAGACAACCATTCACCACTATTAACGTTAGGCATACCGTTGATAGTACTAATAGTATTTACCCCGCTGGATTCAGTATAATTGTAAGCATAGGCAGCACAGTCTCTGATGTTTTCTAAATTATTCGAGAAGCTCTTAGTTGATCAAAAATCCCATGATCGTCCTCAATCGCATGGTCAAAGCCAACAACAACACCTCTTTGTTGCTAATAACCAGGCTCCAACTCATACTCGCCCTCAAGTAAATAATTCTGGTGATCCGGCATTGGGGCCTCGATTTTACATTGAATCAAACACCGTGGTTTATTCTCGTTTGTTTCTATTGCACGGTACTGCCGGTGACAAGTCGTCACCGAGCAATTCCAATATCCGAGTGTTTCATCACCTTGACTCGTTTCCTAATCAATCCTTTCCCGTAGCTCAAAACTATTTCAAGGCTTTGGTTCATTTGCAGCCCGGTGCTAACAATATTACTGTGGTTTATGATGTGCCCGGTAGACAAACCACTGCCGCTTCTCACATTACCATTATTTATACACCATTGTTACAGAACCCACCTTTACATTTAGTGCTTCTTGTCGCCAAGGATTCTCCCGGCACTTTTGATTCACCAAATTCTAAAAAACAGAAAGAGGGTAATAATTTGGAGATTGTTATTAAAAAATTAAGATTAGCCGGTTATATGATGTCTGCCTTCACCGCTGAGCAAATGGCTCGTAACGGATTTGGACCACGTACTTTCCGTTTGGAAGAAAGTTGGGATTTAGATTCATTATCCAATCAAGAGACAACCCAAAGATCCACCGCCAAAATTCATATTATCCGATGCAGGAAGACCGTAGCTGAACTTCATGATCCTAACTTGGCGCAACAAAATCGTGATGCTAAAAATGCCGGTGGATTATTCGGTATTGCGGCTGATGCCCTTTGTGATTCTGGTATGTTCACTAATGGTGAACAACATCATGTGGCATGTTTATTCGTTGATGCTCATTGGGACCCTAAACAGAATATGTTATTAGCTCATGCTGCCCTTGGTGGATTTGCTAATAATTACCGTTTAGCCATTTTCGGTGGTCATTCATTATTCTCTTGGCCCTCAAGTGTGGAAGAAATCGTACCTTGCTTTATGGATACTACTACCACCGATACGTCTGTTGTCTGTAATGACGCAAATCAATCTGGTACACACTGGGAAGCACTTAATATCGGACAGGGCGCATTCATGCATGAAATCGGTCATTTACTTGGGTGCCCTCATCAACCTAGTGGAGTAATGCTTCGTGATTACATTACCTGGAATCGTTCATTCATGCCCATGGACCCATCAGTATGTGCTAGAACTAATAAGCCTGGTATGACTCTTTGTTTACCCAAGGATGAATGCGGGTGGCATAGGCTTGATATTATGCGATTTAGATATCATAATTTATTCCGTACTCCCAACGAACCTAAACTCGTGGGAATGAAACCAAAGGTCTTTGCCGTGGATAACGGTGCCGTCTTAAAGTCACCCACCGGAATTTATATGGTTGAAATCACAATTGAAGGTTCGAGTAAAGTGGGCTGGATTGAGTATAAGGATCCTCCTACTGAACATTTCTTAACTCGCGAGGAAATTTACGAGCATGTACCGGAAAATAAACGTGACTACACTAAAAAAATCGATATTGACGTATTTGCTTGTGGCGAAGTTCAAGATGATGTTAAGGATTTCGCGAAATACATTGACTCCCAGCGTGTATCATCGCCTCTCGGAGGAGATAAAGGCTTAGCTTTTAAGTCACTTAAATTAGGTGGTGGTGACCCAAACACTCAAGTATTCTTTACTGACGAGGGCCCAATTTCTTCCATTACTGTTCACTCAGGATCGGCCGTTGATGGTATTGAATTTTTCTTTAGTAATACTAGAGAAACCTGTCTATTCGGTAAGCGAGGTGGGTCTCCTACTAAGATGGACTTTGGAGCCGATGAGCACTTAGTTGGATTTGCGGTTCGATCGGGTGTATGGATTGATGCCGTTCAGATTATCACCAATAAGCGAAGAGGTCCCATGTGTGGTAATAACGGAGGTTCATTACATGAGTTGGTCCCCCCGGTCGGTTATACCCCGATTGGCCTTCACGGCAGTATTCAATCCTGGGTGTATGGTCTTGGAATAATTTATCAAGCGTTATAGTTAATTAGTTACCAAATTGCTTTTTCAATTATGGATACTATCTCTTCATTTATATAGTTAGATTAGTAAAAATTATTGATTGCCTCTAAAACACCTTGTACTTACAAAATTAATATATGCATTTTCAACGCCTCATTGATTTGATGCATGGGCGTGCGGCTTATCGCCCCCCTCCTCATCGCCATCGCTAACACGTCCTCTCAGTTCAACAACCGCAAAACACTCAAAACAAACGTCTTTAGGGTCAACAACTATGAGCGGTAACAACGTAAAATTCAAATCTAGGCCTCCTAGTGATACACCGACTAATTCGGTGCCACATTCGCCTTTAGTGGGTTATTCAACTTCACAATCAATTCCGTCAACTGGGGCGATAACGCCAATTCCTATGATAGTAGAGGATGAAGCCGAAGATAAATATTTCAGGTCTTACGGCAATGAAAGCAATCGTGCTTCATTGGTAGATTCTGCACACGCTCTTAAACTAAGTGCCAGTTTGACGGAAAAGATCCCCGCTGAATATCATAATGGCACCATCGTTGGTGGGATACCATTAATTTCGGAAACCTTCAACAATAGCAATAATAAACCGCTGGGAGATGATTCGGGTAAGGACTATGACTGTTTACAATCTTTGCTGGTAAATACATCATTTCAATCAAATTCAAATAATCAATTTGCGTCGAATGAATATCATCCCACGCTAACAACTGCACTTTATCCCCAGGGTGGACCTGGCCGGTATAGAGATCGATCCAATACCAATACACCCACTTCAGATGATTATGAGATTCAAAAATTGCACCCTATAGGTGAGCTAACATCTTCATTTGAATCTTCCACGCCAGCCAATCATTTAAAATCGGCGGACTTGTTATCACTATCAGACGTTATATCCCCTAGACCGTCAGAGTTGCTAATCTCCGCCGTAAACCACAACAATACTGATTCATCAGAATTTTCTTCGCCTCGTCAGACAATCTTCGATGATCACGCTTTTAAACCCTCGGAAATTAAAGGTAGCCCCGGTACAATTAAGCGTAAAACCCGGGCTACTACTTTCGACATTCCGGGACTCACTAAATCAAAGGTTTCCCCCGATGGCACCGTCTCTTCGATAGATCTAGGATCTAAGTTAGTGGTGGTGATGGTAGGGTTACCGGCGAGAGGTAAGAGCTATATAACGAATAAATTGTGTCGGTATTTAACGTGGCAACAGCACCGTTGTAAGATTTTTAATGTGGGCAATACCCGTCGTAACGCTAATAGTCAGCCGGATTCAACTGATGAAAAGCAGGATGCGTCCTTTTTCTCTCCCGATAACGAAAAAAGTAAATTATTAAGAGAAGGTTGGGCCATGGATACTCTAGAACAGTTATTAGATTATATGCTATTAGAAAATGGTACTGTGGGTATACTTGACGCTACTAATACCACTAAAATTAGACGTCAAAAGGTATTAGAAAGAATTAATGAAAGAACCGGAGGTCAATTGAAGGTCTTATTTCTGGAAAGTATATGTACCAAATCAGATATTATCGAAGCCAATATAAGACTGAAATTATCGGGTCCTGATTATAAGGATGTTGATACAGAAGAAGCTATTAAGGATTTTGTTGGTCGATTACGGAATTATGAGAAAGCGTACGAAACAATTGATGATGAAGAAGAGATTGATTTGCAATATTGTAAAATTATCAACGTGGGTGCCCGAACTATTACTAATAATATTAAGGGTTTTTTAGCTTGTCAGGTAGTCTTCTTTATGTTAAACTTTAATCTTGCTGAAAGACAAATCTGGATTTGCCGACATGGTGAATCAGAAGATAATGTATTAGGTAGAATTGGTGGTGACTCCGGTATCACTGAACGAGGCCGCAAATTTGCTAAAACATTATCAAAGTTTATGGAGTATCAAAAGACTCTTTTCCGGAAAAAGCAATTAGAGCGATTCGCGTCACATCGACAAATCCTCAGTAGAAAGCCAGCGGGTCCTCATAAGCATGATTCTGCCGGAAGATCGCTACCGGCCACTCCTTTAAGTGAACCCGAAGATCCTAACTTTTGTGTTTGGAGTTCTATGCTTCGCCGTTCAATTGAAACAGTGCAATATTTTAATGAGGAAAATTTCGATATCAAAGAAATGAGAATGCTGAATGAACTGGGAGCTGGTACATGTGAGGGTTTAACCTATGCCGAGATCCGAGATAGGTATCCCTATGAGTACGAGTCACGTATGGCTCAGAAGATCTTATATAGATACCCAGGTATTAGTGGTGAATCTTACCTGGATGTCATTGCTCGTCTTCGTCCGGTGATTGTTGAAATCGAACGTATGGAAGATCATACCATGATCATTGCTCATCGAATTGTCTGCCGTATTATTCTGGCTTATTTTATGAACTTAGGTCGAGATTCAATTTCCGATTTAGATGTTCCTCTACATACCTTATACGTTCTTGAACCGAAACCATATGGTGTTGATTGGGCAATGTATGAGTATAGTGAAAAAGCCGATTGGTTTTTCCAAGTACCAAAAGAGAATATTCCAAGACGACAGGTAGATGATTTAAGCAAGGCCAAGTCTGCTAATATTGGCGTTGATGACGCTGGTAGATGCAAATCTAAATTATCGTCAACATTAGCGTTAACTTCAACTAAAAAGGATCAGCCCTCCTTTAAGGTATCATCTATTCCAAGGGGTAAATTCAAAGATCTCGAGTCAATTATGTTTGATTCAAGACATCGCAAGTATAGCGTTATTCCAAGTTCGTTGGATTTCAAGAGCGTGACGGGATATGAGGATATTGCTGATGCCCCTGCTACAGCGGAAGAATTTCGCATGAATCACTACAGACCTAGCGATAATGCCCAGGATTTTGTCGATAAACAGGGAGGTTCTAAGCAAGGCTAATAGTCCTTAGGTAGTATATGTAGAATTCTGGTTCAGCGATTAGTTTGCGATATTATAATGTTTGCTCTGTGTGTGTTGGTTTTTTCATTTTTTTTTCAAGGTTGTTTTTAATATAATTTTTTATTTATAATTGGGGTTAGAAATCTCGAATTTTCATTAAACATGCCCTCAGTAAATAATTGCCATTAATACATAAGTTTGGATATTGACGCACCAGGCCAATGATGGCATCTAATTCTTGTATGAGAAAATACAGTTTTCAAGGATTCAATGATAGAAATAAATAAAACAAATAGATATAAATTTCAGAAAAGTAACATAGTACTTAGTGAAGGGTTCTTGGGATGGCATGATTATAACATGTGCGGCTGTGCATGCGCCTCAGGTGGATGGAGTAGCTTGAAACAAATCGATGAGGTTTTGGAACTGACGGACAATGATCTTGTTGGTATCTAAGAAGAAGATCTGGTCCTTATTGTCCACATTGACAACATCAATTTGAGTTTTCAATTCGGGAATATACTGATTGTCCCAGTCTATAAGAATACCACCCCATCCTGGCAGGGATGCGGCGAAATGAAGATCCTTGTCAATGTCGTCACCGACATGCCAATTCGACGGGAAATGTGACAGGGAGTCCGGAGTTTCGAGGGGTAACTCGAGCGACTTCAGTACTATCTCTAAACTAAGCGGATTGGGCTTATCGTAACCGGTTTCGTAGCTTAGGAAGATAGCCTCGGGAGCGAAGAAGTAAGGGCTCAAGCCAAGAGATTGCAGCACGGGCTTACAACGGGGATCAGAATTAGATACTATTGCCAACTTGGGGGGATCTACCCACTGCTTTAGGCTCTTTAGCGTTGTATCTACGCCCTCTCTCAAAATATAAGGACGGCTATCGCCAAAGAAGCGCCATATTTCCTCAATAGCGGCGTTGGACACTAAATGGGGCAAACAACACCGGTTGATGAGCTCCAACCACCAGTCCTTAACCTCCATTTCACCGCGGCCGTAATTCGGATAAGCCTTACACATAGCCTTGTACGCACACGGGAATTTGGCGTAAATGTGTTCAGGGGTCAACGGGGAGATCCGGTGCGCGGGAGAGGCCACATGCTGATCAGCCAAGATTTTGGCATACAGCTCGTGAATTGGCGTATGGGGCATAAACAGAGTTTCATAAGCATCAAAAGTAATCAGCTGGGGTCGCGCCAAGGGTTTATAGGGCAAAAATCGCCCTGCTAGTGCAGTCAGTCGGCTGGCCCGAGATGAACTCATATCAGCGGCTATAAATAAATAAAAGTTGGGGCTTATCCTGCCCAGATCGCACTCTGCAGTGCCTTCGCGCAACGCCCCGTTGGGACTTGGCCGAGGCGCGGGTCGATTTCTCGCCCTCAGCACCTATCGTTCTTAAACACCTTCCCGGGCGCGGTGTTTCACACGACAGAATACAACCACACTTTTCCTAGACTTTTGTTGGTTTGAACCGTTGGAACTCTCTCTCTAGTATCGCTCGCCTCTTCTTTTTTGGCCTTTTCTGCTGTTCTTCTAAATCTTGGTCCTGCTGCGATCGTGATCTCATTCGGCGACCTTTCTCGGTTTATTCTTTGAATTATTTCTGGAAGTCCATTATTTTGCGTCAATCCCTTACTTCATTTTTATCTCTTTCTCTATTGCTGAAACCACTCTTGATTTTGTAGGATTTTTTCTCATTTCTTTTCGTTTCACTCAAAAGTTTAATTTTTTCCTCGTGTAATTATTCAATTATTCTTATCAGAAGGTGGCATTTTCTCTTCTTTCTTTTATTTACCCTTTCACACGATGAAATTATCAAAACACATTGCTCCTCTGCTTTCCCTGTGTAGCGTGAGTTTGCTGCTCATAGGTTCAGCTACGCCGTCCGTGGCTCTTGACCTTGACATCACTGACCAGGGTTCTATCACCGGCGCCTTAGAACTAGTGTCCACTGGTCTTATGGATTACTATGCAGGTGATGATTATGGTGGAACAATCGGTATGTTCACCTGGCCTTACTATTGGTGGGAAGCCGGTGCTGCCTTTGGTAGTATGCTTAACTGGTGGTACTATACTGGTAACACTTCCTACACTGAAACCATTAAGGAGGCATTATTGTACCAAGTCGGTAATGATAAAAACTACATGCCCTCAAATCAAACTACCACTGAAGGCAATGATGATCAAGGTTTTTGGGGTATTGCTGCCATGGCCGCTGCTGAGTACAATTTCACTAATCCAGGCGACGATGAGCCCGGTTGGTTATATTTAGCCCAAGCCGTTTTCAATACTATGACTACGCGATGGGACACTGGCCACTGTAACGGTGGTCTTAGGTGGCAAATTTTCACCTGGAATTCCGGTTATGATTACAAGAATACAGTATCTAATGGTTGTATGTTTAATTTAGCGACCCGTTTAGCTAGATACACCGGTAACGATACTTATATGGATTGGGCTAATATTATTTGGGATTGGACGGTAGGTTCGGGCTTTATCAATCAAACTGATCCAACAAACTGGAGAGTTTATGATGGTGCTGATATTGTTGATAACTGTGCTAATATTACCAAATTGCAATGGACATATAATATTGGTCTTTACCTCTCCGGTGCTGCCTATGCCTACAATTATACCGAATCCAGCAGGATAAATACTACTAGTACTATCAACGGTACATCTAACGTTAATAGTGGCGAATGGTTGTCTCGAGTCACTAGTTTGGTGAGCAGTATTGATGTTTTCTTTCTTGATGGTATTATGTACGAAGCTGCTTGTCAACCCAGTGGTGTGTGTAACACCGATCAACGTTCTTTCAAAGCCATTTTCTCTCGTTTCTTAATTCATTCGGCTATTTTAGTTCCCAGTACTTATGACAAGATTATGGCCTATATTAAAACCTCGGCGGTAGGTGCGGCTAGTTCATGTTCCGGCGGTTATGATGGCCACACCTGTGGCCTCGATTGGACTATTGGCGGTTATGATGAAAAGTATGGTTTAGGTGAACAAATGTCCGCCTTGGAAGTTATTACCGCGTTGTTAATTGATACCAAAGAGGGTCCTCGTACTAACGTGACTGGTGGTACCAGTGTGGGTGATGACACAGGTAAGGCCGGTATCACGGATACTACTGCGGACAAGACGGTTAATTCATTAGTTATTACCAGCAAGGATAAGATCGGGGCTGGTTTCTTAACCGCATTTGTTATTATTTACTTTTTGGCTCTCACCTGGTTCTTGCTGGTTTAAACTATACCTTTAGGTTATACCTTGAGGGTTAAACCTGGTAACAGCTATGATTCCGATCCGAGTCAGTGGATTTTTATATTCATATTTTTACTTGCACATTGGGTTTAAATTTTCATTTCTATATTTCTATATTTTTTAACTTATATCTATCCTCCGAATCGTACACTAGTCCGTTCTATTTTTACTTCCCCCCAAGACCCCAGAGGTTGAACAAAAGCCCGTCCAAAAGCGGCGATTTTGTCGCGTGCCCTCCGATACAGCCCTAACCCCCATCATTTGACAGTTGGAAATGCGCGGCGCCCGGCGAATGACCATCGATATGGTCTGCCGCGTGGGGTGGGGCGCAGTTTCGATGCTCGCGGATCGAATCCGGCCGAAGACGCTCTGCGGCCGCTGCGCTGAGGACGGTCCCATTTTTCTTAACTATGGGCCGGGACCAGGAATCACCGGTAGGTCAAACAACCTCCAACCCGCTACCATCGTTGAATTCACCTAAACTCACCATCATCCGTCTTGGAACTCTTGCATCTCAAACTGATTATTGCCCCCACTTTAGTCGCATTCTCATACTTTAGTATTCATCTGGCGCGCTGCTCAATAAACTATTTGACCTGCCATCCTGCATTCCTCTGCCTGTGTACGTTAATTCGTTCGACCCGATATTGCATAATACCCATTACACCGTTATTGTCCCGCTCTAGTCACCTGAAAGAGAGCCCTGTCAGCCATGAATTATGCTACGCCAGCTCCTGATGACGAGTTGGAACGTCGACTCGGTCGAACTCTTATTTCCTCGTCGTCATTGTATGCTCGGAACGATTCGTTTGTTCTACTGGGGGATCATGAACCCGACACTCTTGTGAGCTCACCCTTCCATTCTCCCAATTTACTGGAAGCTTCTGATAAATACTCCATTTCCAATGGCCGTAAAATTACTCATGACTCGGATTCAACTGATACCGATTTCGATGACGCTAAGGGTTCTGCTTATGTTCATTACACGGACAATGATGGATTACTCTCATCCTCTTTATCGCCATCATCCTCATCCTCACCCCATGATAACTATTCACGAAACCGGTCGCATAATAATAATAACCATAATATTCCAGGCTCTAACCCTATAGCCCGCACACTGGATAGTATACGGCATAATACCACGAACCGTTTGTGGGCCAAGAACATTTTCATCAAAGTTAAGGGTGCTCTAATGAAATATATGCGCTTTGTTGGTCCCGGAATTATGGTTTCCGTAGCGTATATGGATCCTGGTAACTATTCCACAGCAGTTTCTGCCGGTTCCATGTACGAATATAAATTACTATTTGTGGTTTTAATCTCAAACATTTTCGCTGTCTTTCTTCAAATACTGTGTGTAAAATTGGGTTCAGTCACTGGGTTAGACTTGGCGCAAAATTGTCGTAAGCATTTGCCACCTTGGTTGAATAGGACTATTTACGTTATGACTGAAGTGGCCATTATTGCCACTGATCTTGCTGAAGTCGTCGGAACTGCCATCTCACTCAATATCTTGTTCAATTTGCCCCTATACGCAGGCGTATTAGTGACCATAATTGATGTACTTATTGTCTTAATGGCTTATCGTCCCAACGGGCCCATGAGAATTGTTCGCTACTTTGAATATGCTGTCTCTCTGTTAGTAACCGTTGTCGTGGTTTGCTTTGCAGTCGAACTCAGTAATATTGGTTCAGTCGATGTTAAAAATATCTTTAGAGGTTTCTTACCCTCTAAGGAATTAGTAGAGTCCCGGGGTCTTTACTTATCATGTGGCATTTTAGGTGCTACCGTGATGCCCCACAGTCTTTATCTCGGTTCGGGTCTAGTTCAGCCAAGATTAAAAGAATTTGACGAGGATAATGGTTACTATAAGCGATCAGAGGGTGCTGATGCCGCCACTGTGGCTGAAGATGACTATAAACCCACGTTGCAGGCTATCAACTACGCCATGACCTACTCCATAATTGAACTTGTTATATCATTATTCACTGTAGCGTTATTCGTCAACTGTGCGATTTTAATTGTGTCAGGTGCTACGCTATCTCATACTCCTGAAGCCATTGATGCTGATTTATTCAGTATTTACGACATGCTTCGTGAAATTTTACGACCGGCTGCCGGTACTATCTTTGCTCTCGCCCTTTTATTCTCGGGTCAATCGGCAGGTATCGTGTGCACATTAGCCGGTCAAATGGTTTCCGAGGGATTTTTGAGTTGGTCATTCAAACCCTGGATAAGACGATTAGTAACTCGGAGTTTGGCAATTGCCCCTTGTTTATTTATTACTCTTACCGTGGGTCGTAAGGGCCTGGCTGATATTTTGAATGCTAGTCAAGTCATTCTTAGTTTACTCTTACCGGTGGTATCGGCACCGCTCTTGTATTTCACGTGCAGTAAAAAGATTATGCGAGTTCAAGTTAATAAAAAGCACGAGTATAATCAAGTGACCTCGGAGGATTTGGATAATGATAATGATTCTGAAGCTATCCATTTGGATGATTATAATTTATCCCTTGATGACGATATCGAGGATACTTCCGATACCGATTTACAATATGTCGATATGAGTAATAGTAAACTTACAAGTGTTGTTGCAGTTGTTATTTTCACTTTTATTTCCGTTTTGAACCTCTTCCTGTTGATATCAATGGCTATGGATGAAGATGTCCATTTATGATTTTTTTCTTCTTTTCTTCTTTAACGATCGTACTTCTATTCTTCATCTTATTTATTTTATTGCATAATTTATTCTATTACCCTTTTCTTCTGCCGAAAACAAAAAAAGAAGTGTTCAGAAGACGGAAAAAAAATAAATTAGAGTTGATTCCGTATCTCTTCTTATTTCAAAAGTGTCCCTGTATGGTCATATGCTGCGGCCTGTTACGCTCATAATGAAAACTACTGTTTCATTCCAGGGAGGATTCTTTTTCTTATGTTTTATTTTTACCTAAATTTTCTATCGTTATTGTAATTTTTCTATAGTTTATTTATTATTTTTATTCTCTGAATATTACTCTCAACAAAAATTCAAAACGAGAAAACTAATATACACATTGCCATACTTTATCCGAGCCGGCTTTTCGGCTTTTCTTTAGTATGTTCTTTTCAAACAACATCTTTCTATTCCAATTTAATTAATTCTTTCTAGGCTTCTTGATGCCTTTATTGACGAAATAATAAACAATAGTGGAATCGTTAGTCACCATAGCCATCAAAATTCGGTCAAGGGTAGGTTTCGGTATTTCAACCTTATTTTCCTGATTCTCAATCATAATTTGTTCAATTTGTTTAAAAACGCCGTCCCATTGCTTCACTGACCATTTTCCTTCAGTTCTCGCAGGTAAAATCCATTCGTAGGGGATTTCCTTATGGGACGCATCCTTAGCTTTTTCATCTAATTCCTCACTAGGATCTAATGAATTCGGGGGCTGTCCTCGCAGAATAAACAGCTTACCTTCCTTTTGATCATTATTTAAAGGCATCGATGGCGAATTTGTGCTCGATAGTTCATGTACCGTCATATTAGACCAAAGATGATGATATGTCAAATTCGTCTTGACTTGACTAGAAAGTTCGAATGTCGTAGCAGATAATGATGCCATTGTTGTTGGCCTTTTTAATTTATTCTAAATCAGAAAGTGGTTCAATCCTTATTCTTTGGTTTTTGATTATAATAAAGATTAATGCACGTCACTATTATCATGCCAAAGTTTTTATATCTGCCGTTCAAAGTAGGTGGTGCGGCTTATTATCCTTCAAGATGGATAATTGAATTTGTTCTCTCGCGTGTTTTAGTTCACACAAATTATGAATACAAAGGATAGAAGAAATAAACAATCGTACTTTAAATTGGCCTAAATAGAAGGCAGGTTTTTTTTACATAAACATATCATAAACAATTTTTTCTTTGTATCTTCAAAAGCATTATATATGCATCAGGTTTAATAACTGATTCATATAATATTCATTAACCTACAAATATTGGTTGTTAGCCTATTGCTGTTGGAAATTAGTATCATTACCAAACCCATAGCCAGTGTAAGCTGGCGTTAAGGTAGATGCTGAGGGGATACCGGTGTATTGTTGACCCATAAACGGATTCTTAGATCCACCAGCAGTTTGTTGGGGTTGTAATCCAATATGAACGTAGTCGGTTTTGGTATGTTGAGCTGGTAATCTAATATCACCAGTATTACCATATGTGTCAACGCCGGTACCAGTTGCCAGAAGTTGATTAAGCTCATCATGACCAAGGCCAGTTCTTTGAGAGTGAATTTGAGTACCTGATTGGGAAGCATATTGTTGTTGCTGTTGTTGTTGATGTTGCAGCTGTTGTCGTTGTTGCTCCAGATGTTGCAGTTGTTGTTCCAGATGTTGTTGTTGTAACTGTAATTGTAATTTATCATACTGTTGAGATTCTGGTAATTGGTTTAATGTAGCTTGATTATTATCAGATTGGAAGTCCAGTTTAGAGTTACCAAAGGGATTATTAGATCCGGTCTTTAATGGCTGAAGAAGTTGTTGTTGTTGTTGATGTTGTTGTTGTTGATATCCAAACATATCAGACGATTGCATTTGTTGCATGGGTGTTTGCTGATATCCGTTAATACCTTGGTTAGAGAATCCACCGGTAGCATAAGCATTCTGTAATAATCCAGTAGACATGGTCTGTTGTTGGGCGTAGAAGGGATTACCAAATAAATCAACATTCTGGAAGATAGGTTGTCCGACCAGAATTTGCCCTTGAGGTGGAGCTTGATTTAAACCAAAAGGATCATTCAAGTTGACAGCTGAAGTGGTTTGATTTCCTTGCTCCATTGTCTGGAAAGTTTTAGAAAACTCATCCACATCTTCAGCGCTCTTGTGTGCTTTGGTAATACCGTTCTGGGACCAGTTTCGACGGTTTTCTTCTTCTTGACGAGCGGTATGCTTGCTTTCTCTTATGGCATTTTTAATGTCCTCACTACTTTCATCTCTAAGATTGGCCCTTGACTTTTGTTTTCTATTATTTCTCCATTTCTGTTGATCAGCTCGTTCTTGACGAAGTCGATCATCATCTTGAAGTAAAGCAGTGATGTCAATAGCCTTCTTTCTAATATTGGCGCTATGGTCATGTCCAATATCATCAGTAAAGTGAAATTCACGTAATGTCTTAATGACATAGAGGTTCTCCTTACACCAGCGAACCACATCCTCAGAACCACAATGAATAATATAATCAAGGACAACTAAAGCCTTCATAACATGACGCCAATTTTTACCCTTATCATTCATGCGTTTATCCAGAGTTTCCATGACTTCGAAAAACTCGTTATGTTGAAAGGTGATTCGAGCGATTTCTTCCATATCATAGCTACTAGGGCCCGAGGGATCGTTACTAGTAGCATTTCTAACACTTTTTTCCACTGACGTATACCCTTTGGTAACGCTCTTAATCGAACGAACGATGGATTTAGTGGACATTTTATAGAGAAAAGTTGAGTTGTCCTCTTCGTAAATCAGTAATGGGAAGTGATTTCAGATCAAAGTTCAGATGAGCATTAACGCACGTGTTGGGAAACCGGGCAGTCCGGCATAGCCACATGCGAACGCTATGATAAACCTCTCATAATAATGATTCTTTAATTCAAGTTACCAGCTATAGACAAAGAGCAATAAGACTTAATAATGGCAATGGAAGATTTACTACTAATTTATCAATAATAGGCGATTTCCCCTACAAATCGGATTATGGTCTGTTAAGCGGTGGATTTCTCCTTCGTAGGTTACATTCTCTACAGGTTCGTTGGCTTTCCATTTTAAGAAAACTTTTTAACATTGTTATCCAATATATATAGGTATATATATATATATATATATATAAATGCATAAATGAATAATATAAATTTAAATTTTGTTCTTATGGTACACTGTCACATTTTCAGCTTAACCCTTCATGAATTGTTGATAAACACTGTTATTGGTTTCTTCCACAAAAGGATACTGCAAGTTACTGAGGAACTCGTCAAATTTATCGGAATCTTGGGGAGGAACCGACAAACCGGCTAAGACCCTACCAATATCTGAACCGTGATTTCTATAGTGGAAAAGAGTAATATTCCACTTACTTTCAATACCTTGTAAAAATTTAAGCAAAGCACCGGGTCTTTCAGGAAGCTCAAAACAGAAGATACGTTCATCAGGAATATCAGCACGGCCACCAATAAGGTATCTGGCATGCGATTTCGCTAATTCATTATCTGAAATATCATCACCCGACATGTTATTTTCTTCTAAATCAATCAAGAGATTGGGAATTTCCTTCTTACGATCCTTTACTGTGAATGAACAGTAGATCTTAGCAATTCCAGCTGAACTTTGGCTTTGGCAGTATCTGTATGAGAATTCAGTAACATCGCGAGGATGAATGTAACTGTAAAGCTTATTGAAGGAGCCAGGTGTTTCGGGAATAGTGACATTCATAAATACTTCACCGCCTTCTTCGAGACGAGAACGTTCAGAAACAAATCTTAAACGATCGAAATTCATATTAGCGCCAGATAAAACAGCGACATAAGAAGCGGAAATGTGGTCTTCTTCGGGGTGGTCAGCAATATATCTCTTGACGCCGGCTACTGAAAGAGCACCTGAGGGTTCTACGATAGATCTAGTATCCTCAAAGACGTCCTTAATAGCGGTACAAATTTCATCAGTATTCACACGGACGATTTCGTCCACGTATTGTTGCGATAAACGGAAGGTTTCTTTTCCTACCAACTTTACTGCCGTACCGTCAGCAAATAAACCAACCTCATTCAAGGTTACTCTTTCCTTCTTATCTAAAGATTGAAGCATGGCATCAGCGTCAAACGTTTCAACACCAATAACCTTAACATGAGGGGCAATACGCTTGATATAAGCACCAATACCAGCGATAAGGCCACCACCGCCTACCGCACAGAAGATAGCTTTCAATTTTGAAACATCAGTTTGTCTTAAAATCTCTAAACCAATAGTACCCTGACCGGCGATAACGTAAGGATCGTCGAAAGGGGGGATGTTATGCAGGCCTTGATCGACTGATAGTCTGGCACATTCGCCCTTGGCGGAATCGAAATCATTACCGTAAAGGACGACGTTTGAACCTAATCTGGCAACATTTTTATATTTAATAGCTGGAGTAACTACAGGCATGACAATAGTGGCTGGGATATTGAGGTAATCAGCACTGTAAGCCACACCTTGGGCATGATTACCAGCTGAACAGGCGATAACACCTTTTTTGCGTAAGGATTCTGGTAGATGAGCAATCATATTATAAGCGCCACGTAATTTGAACGAAAACACGGGTTGTAAATCTTCACGCTTTAATTGGATGTTGGCGGATATCTTGGACGACAAGGACACAGCTTCGGTCAAGGGTGTCTCTTTACAGACATCGTAAACTCGAGATGTTAAAATCATACGCAAGTAATCGGGAGTGCCATCTTCGAGCATATAAGCGGGATCGACGTTGGCGTACATGGGGTCGATGGATTTCCTGTCGGAGTAAAACGCATTTGTCGAAGCAGGTTGAACCAAACGGGTCATTTGGGGGCCTAGTCTATTAGAAGGTGCATAGTCGGTCGAGGCTCTGGCTGATGCTCTGGCCGATGTTGTCGTTAAAAAACTCATTGGCGGTCCGGGGATCTGTTCTGGTGAAAATCCCGTTGTAATGTTTTGTGTGTTTTGTGCGACGGGAAGACTGATCCGATGTGGCTGCGATCCACTATAATGACTATTCCCAAGTGGTGCCCTTCATCAGGTTATGTCGCTCCATTATATATGGAGATTTCACGTGAAGATAGTTTAACGCATGATCATTTATCTAAAAATATATTTCAGCATTTTAACATTTTAATCCATTTATAAATCTAATAATCTATACCCAGGTGTAACATACTTCTAATTGGTACCTAAATCTATGTCCCATACCCAATCATTGATATTACTTATAATTTTTTCCTCGATTTCATCTCCTCTGCCGGCAGCGATTCTCAAAATCATCTCATTGAGTTCGTATCGGCCCAAGATATCAACATGCTCGGCAGTTTTAGCACCACCTCTGATATCGTAATTATCTGGCTCATCTAACATTTCTACCACCTTGATTTTACTATTACCGGGGTTGAATTTGGAATTAGTATCCTTCCATCGGTGGCACATAGTATGAGATACTAGTGAAACCGTACCGTCGCCTTGACCTAGACCAATAGCGTCGCCATCACCTATGGCAATACTAACATTCAAACCGCTAGTTCCGGTATCATCGTCGCGGTAAAAGTAGTTACGTTCTGTATCCCTGCCAACACCATAAAGACAATATACTTTTAAGTCGGGCGCATTGGGCAAGGCGGCTTCCGCTGGGTTAACCCATTTTGAGGGGTCATTATTATTTTTTTCTACTTCTTCTCTAGTTAAAGCCAGACCAGTAGAGTAATTCTCCTTTATCCGTTTAACAAACCAGTCGGGTGTTTGGCTGAACAAAAATTCGATAGAGTCATCAATTGTCATATTTTTACTCGACAATTCAGTTTTGGGTTCCTTGAATTTAATAAACTGACCATAAGAAGAATTTTGTCCCTTTGTATCATCCGGGGCACCATTTAAATTACCCCAAATAGCTTCACCACCCTTGGGTAACATACTAGCAATGCCACCCCAATTACGGAGCATATCAGCACGTTCTTTTCTGGAAAAGAATTTTTCTAAACCATAAACAGCAGCAGCATTCAATTGTACGGTGTCTTTCATTTCGCCACTGAGTAAACCTGTAAGTGCTTTAGGTGTGCCCAGCATAGAGCCTGAAATATCCACAAAGGATTCAATATAATTGTTCACCCAGTTAGACCCTCCGTTACCAAAACCTTTTGCTTCAGCCCATTTGAGGAAGAAAAAAACAATTTGAGATCCCATAGAGTGACCAATTAAAACTGTTTTCTCGCCAGTAGAGCGGAATTTTTCTTCGATTTGCATTTTTAATTTACTGAAATAAAGATCACGAACTTCCAGGTTCAAGTAAGTCAAACGCCAATCGTAAGCTGCTGTAGTCATTGTATTAGAGTCGTAGTTAATAGCCGCCAAATTTTCAATAATCTTGTTCCATAACCAATAGCCGGTCATAAAGAAATCAGCAGCATCAAGGCCCTGAGCAGCTCTCATTTTGTAGTTTTGAGTATCAAGGCCAGTCTCTTGATCTAGTAGAATATGCTGAAGCCAGCAGTTCTTATCCAGCAGCATCACCTTTAACATATACCAACTACCCCATAAACGTTTCCGGAAATGGCTTTCACTAGGACATTCGGAAGTACCGTTTAATCCCCAAGACTCTAGCCCCGTGGAGATAACACCAGGAATCATCATCACGGGATATTTCGCAGTTAAACCTTCGGTTTTCAAACTGTAGCCTACGGCAAACGAGTCAGCACTTTGGACTTTGGTACCTTGAGCCTCTTGAACAATGGAGTAAGGGAAAATACCCTTAAGGTCATCGAAGACAGAGTAGGGAAATTTAACCTTAACATCATCGAAGAACTCTAATATAGAGCCATTAATGTAATCGGTTGAAGGTAGTATATCTTTCTCCTGCGCAAAGTACCAAGCGGTTAATAAGCCTGCAATAGCACCCACGAGGAAAATCACCCGTCTTGATGTCGTTATCCTATCTTTCGCGGAATATTTATGTTTGTGAGTATGAATCTGGTGATGATGCTGAGAATTGTGAGATTTTTGATGACTATCTTCTTTCATATGCCCATTCGATATGTTGCCACTCTCTGAAGTACTACTGACTGTGGTCTGTGTGGACGCATAGTGAACACTACCAAATTCGATTGACACTTCAGGGGTCTCGCCAACGGTGCCATTGACCTTTTTGGCGCCCTTAGCTTTACGATTTTTTGCTACCATACTTTTCAACACTGTATATTAGTGTTGAGTCGATGGAATTACGTTTGTTGGGAATGGATTACTCTCTCGGGAAAAGTACGTTCAACAGCCCGGTATGATTGGAATTGATATATGAGAGCCAAGCGGGGATATCTCTTGTTTTTTTTGGCTCGTATTACTAAACGAATGACCAAATTTTGAAAGATTTCCTCGTTGAAGACAGTCTAGAGCGGATAAGTTAATGTTCCGGCTGGATAAAGCACCTGAGCCGGCGTTTAGGGTTTGGGACCACTGTTCTGACAGTTCGATATGAGCCCCTTCGCTGGGCCCTCCGATACGAGCGGTACCAGGTCTAACCAGTTACATAGTGGCGTGGGGACCTATCTATATATAGCGACACCGCACAGAGCATTCATATCAGAAAGCAAAGCAATAAGCGGCATCATGAACATACGCTCTAAATTGTCATCCTGGCGGGAGTATCTTACTCCCGTGTCACATACATCCACCTTTCGTACCACTGGCGAAATCACCCCCGAGGAGTTTGTGCTAGCGGGCGATTATCTCGTGGATAAATTCCCGACTTGGAACTGGGGTACCGCTCCCGAGTCTAAGCGCCGGGATTTCTTGCCTGCTGATAAACAGTTTTTAATCACTAAGCACGTACCTTCGTCTGTAAGGGCTAGTTCGTTCGAAGGCTCGGCAGACAGTGATGGCGCTGATGGGATTGATCGAGAAGTCGAGGAGGAAGAAGGCTGGACTTCGACTTTCACTAATCGTTTAACAACCTCTGGGGCAAAGGCGGGGGGTAGTTTGGGTACGAGTCAGGACCCCAGTGATATTTCGGCGAAGGATACTGGCTATACGGAACAGGATATCGATATTGATCTAGAAGAGTCCGACCTGGAAGAGGAAGACTCTGAGGCTGTGGCTATTTCGCATGATTCAATTAGTTCCCAGAGCAATGCCTCAATTCGAAGCTACAACCTATATATTATATACTCTACTTCATATCGAGTTCCCAAGATGTATATGAGCGGGTTCAATGTTGACGGTGGGCCACTAAGTCCTGATGAGATGTTTGAGGATATTATTGGAGAATACAAACAGAAAACGGTAACCATTGAAAAGGCCCCCTTCATGGAAGATAGTACCATGATCTCAATTCATCCCTGTCGTCATGCTAATGTCATGAAGATTCTATTAGATCGAACGGCAGTCAGGTTGAAGAATTTACAAGAGATGAGGGAAGCTGACATCAGTAGAGGTATTGCTAATTTGGGTTTAGCTAATGCTGCTGAAGAAAACAATAATAACAATAGTGATAACTCCAATCAATTACAGGTTGGGAGCAGTAATGAAGATGAATGGGAAGAGGTATCTGAGGTTATTGGTACTTCTGAAAAGCCTTTACGGGTGGATCAGTACTTGGTTGTATTCCTCAAATTTATTTCCAGTGTCACCCCAGGAATAGAACACGATTATACCATGTCTGCCTTTTAAAACTAATCTATCGTTCTATTATAGTTTCATTTATTTTACAAGAACACTAATATGTATATATATCATGTTATATGAACGTAGCATCTTTGTAAGGTAAAAATTCAGTCGTATTTACTCTTCTTACACTAACTCTATCATCAAAATGGCTGTCAGCCCATGCTTGCATCAGTGTACCATCATAGGGTCCATGAATCTCGTCAGCTCCTTCCCATCGGAATTCCCATTGACTTACGCTCACACCATTCCCTCGCCTAAACATGGGTTCAGGAGATGCGCTACGCTTACGCTTACCCCTTTGAAGATCCAAGTATGATTCTCCTGTCTCTCTCTGGTAAAGTCTTAATAATTCTTCTTTGGTTAAATCATAAATTTCATTGATTCTTTTCTGTAGTAATTGATCCGTGCAGAAGGTCACTCTCTCAATTGTGTGTTTCCGGAGAGCTTGCTTTTCCTTTTCAGCTTCATCTAATTCAGTTTCCGTTTCTCGGTTCCTGTTTCGGTTTCGATTCCGGTTTTTAGCTTTGTCGTTCCCGGCACAACCATATCGTTGAAGTGCTTCCATAGGCGTTTCACCTACGTGTAAATAATCAAGCAATTCAGTCAATAGGGCGACGAGTGAAGTGGAACCTTGATCATGTCGATCTTTAGTATCTGATTTTTCCCGCTGAATTTGGGCATTCCTTGCTTTCAGTATATTCTTTTTATCAACCGCTTCAAGCCAATTATCTTTATGTGCGTCGGGGTCTTCTTCATTTCGAATAAAGTTACCATCAACATCGAATTTACCTTCTTCCAAATCATTTTTTAAATTAAACGCTTCTAACTTAGGTTCCTTTTGGGTTTTCGCGGTATCCTTATTATGTGCCTCGTCGTTCTCAGCATCAATGTAGTAAGAGATATTTACATCATCCGTGTCCTCAAGGTTGTCATCATCTTGTTTCGTGCTTACTTCATTTTCCTCAAATTCTTTCATATTCATGAATTCTATCTTCTCATCCTCTGAGCTTTCTCCATCATTTCCATCGTCGTTACCATTGACATCATCATCCACGCTCATAGCGTTGTCATATTCTTGCTCGGCGTCTTCTTCATCACTATCGCCAAACATGTTATCATCGTCGTCATCATCATCTGCATTGGATTTATTCCTTTTACTCTTGGTTTTTTTCTTCTTCTCTGCCTCTTGTTCATCATCGGAAGAGTCCGATGCGTACGCCAACTTGACTTGATTTCGCTTCGGTTGTTTCCTCATACCAGCAATATCCTCCTCTAGTAACAATTGTTCTTCATTACGCTTAGTGTTCGCATTGAGATCATCATCAGTTGCATTGGACAATACTAGAGGATTATGGTGATTAAATATATCTCGGCTCTTGGACATTTCTACCGTTTGAAATATGGTGTGCTCTTTTCTTGGAAATTACTCCCTTGATCGATCCAGAATTATGTACTTGCATATCATCAGATACTCCCAAGCCGTTCAAACTGATTAGTAGGCTCACTCGAACAGTGAATGAGTTGGAAATTGATATGTAATTTATGCTCCGGTATTTTTGAAATTGTTTCTCTTTATTAAGATAAGTTATTGTTTACCTGTGATCACTTATTCAATTTTGCTGTGAAAATAGTCAAAAGTAGATACCACGTACAGGTGCATCAAATACAAAAGTGAATATATCTAACATCATTTCTAACTCTAAACATATCTATAGTTTAAAACTTAAGATAGTGGTGTCACACAACTGACAGAGAAATAATTTGAGCAAATGGCACTTGTAATTGATCATAAAATGAATCGAAAATAGATAACGTTTCATGCGGTTGAACAAGTGAGTGCTTATAGAGTTTTCAATCTATCACTGACTGTATATCATTCCTCTATCGTAAAAATACATATAACTTGATTCAAGTGTGTGTAGAAGAAGTTCACAAATTAAAGGAAAGATAAGTCAATGTAAGTCTTTTTTAGATTGTTCAATAATTCGAATACGACGCATGAGATAAAGGTTATAGAGCTTAATGTATTTATAAAAAAATTAGCTTTATATATAGATTTGGTTTCTTTCCATTGCAATATCTAATCTTTCACATCCAAAAATGGTACGTATACGTGGAAGAAAGAAGTTGAAATTTTACTTTATTCTTCTAGCAGCGGAAATGATCGGAATATTTCGCTAAAAAGAAAAGACTGTACTGTAAAGTCGTGTTTTCTTGAAACAAATCAAAAAATATTTTCAAGGATATCTCTTTTTCAGGCCTGTTTGTATTTTTTACTTTTTTTAAGTGCCTTTATTTTTCTTTTAGACGGGACCTACTTTGAGAATAATTTCAAGCTTAATTTACAATATTGTTAAAAATTAACTAAACAAAGAATAATAAATTGCAAAATATGCTAGAATAAGTGATATAATTATCTCCTTCTAAATCGTTTTATTTAATGATATCAGCGGCCATTAGAATTTGTTAAAATTGGATCGGATGGATCTTAATCGGGCTCCTCAATAAATGACTAAGCAATCCATGCGTTATTCCTTCGTCACACAACGGAGTTCAACTTTGATCTGGATGAATAAACAAGCACAAACGCCACTATGACGACACCATTAGATGAGAATGTAAGTTTTTATAATTTTTAGATTGAAGAGAGGTTTATACTCTCTTAATTTTTACACTTAGAAATTAACCAACTCCTTTATTGTTTCTATTTTTACAGGTCTTTGATAGATTAAAGGAAGGACGAAAATCATCATCGGACGACTCTATGCCCCCAGTTGACGATGCTGAACTGCAAAGACAGATACAAAGACAAGAGCAGGCTATGAAATATATTTCTGGTCTGTTGGAAAAGAATTCAACTCGTCCTGTTAATGTCGTGGGCATTAGAGTTAATGGGGGGTTATCGACCCGTTCCGATTTCTTAAAGGATCAATTAAGACCCCTGTTAGGTTACGACCTAAAGGAATCGACCACTGAAAGCAAAAAAATTGAGGAATCTCCTGTGAGAACCATGCGTGATCTTATCGGTGCAATTGATAAAGCTGCTGATAATTTAAGAGGTTTTCCCGGTTTGTTTGATTCAGTATCTTACACATTAGCTACACCAAACCAATACCCACCCTTATCCTCGACTCCAATGCCTATTGAAGTAATTTTGAATTTAAGACAAGGTAAACGTTTTACTGCCAAGACAGGTACCGATTTGGGTAATGGTGAGGGTTCCGGTTACGCTAACGCCACTATTCGTAATGTATTTGGTGGTGCTGAAACCTTTACGCTTGATGTTTCATCGGGGACTAGAACTAAATCATCATTTTTACTCAACTATATTGCCCCTGTAAATCATTCTACAATTTGGCGATCGGAGATTCTTGCCTTTAGTCAAAATAGAGATGTTCCCTGGTCATCGCATTCACAAAGTTTAAAGGGTATTTCAACTAAATTAAGGGGGTTAGTATCAGCTAGCTCTATTCATGAATTTGGACTTGATGCCATTTGGAGAACAATTAAAGATGTTTCACCCACTGCCTCTGACTCAATTCGTTCCTACGCTGGTGATAATTTTAAATCATCCTTATACCATACTTGGACCTTTGATACTAGGGATGACCATTTATTACCTCAGTCAGGATATTATTTCAAATCCACTAATGAAGTTGCAGGAATTTTACCTGGTGTTGCACCCTTTGTTAAAACTACATTAGAATCTCAATATGCTACTACTTTTTTCAAGGGACTTGCTGTTAACTTTAGCGCTCGCGGTGGTATTTTAAAGATGGGCCTTGATCCTAATGGTGATGGCACTATTAGAGCCAGAAGTCATATTATGGATAGATTCCTATTAGGTGGACCTAACGATGTTCGATCCTTTTATCAGAATGCACTTGGTCCCAGACAGGGAAATGATTCATTAGGCGGCGAAGCATTCGTGGCTACCGGTATTACGGTATTATCGAGAATTCCTCGCGTACCAGAATCTTGGCCCCTTAGATTCCAAGCCTTTGTGAATGGTGGATCACTTGTTGCATTAAATCAAAATTCGGTTAGCTTTAGTGAGTTGTTGAGAAATCAAAGTGTCTCTACTGGTGTGGGTATTATTTATAGACATCCTGCGGCCAGATTTGAACTTAATTTTGGTCTTCCCATGATTACAAAACAAGGTGAGGGTTCAAGAAAAGGTATTAGCTTTGGCGTTGGTTTATCATTCTTGTAAATAAAAAAGCCGCTTAGAGAGGTTATAATTTAATTGTATGTACAAAATATCTTTAATAGGGAAATTTTAAACCATAAAGAAAAAAAAATAAATAATAAAGTAAACAAAGAAGTATCAACTCTAAGACTTTTGCTGTTGCTGTTTAGCGATCCATTCATCGTGCATCTTGGCTACACTAGGTACGATATAACTTTCAATTTCTTTACCGGCTTTGAGTTCATCATCAGAGATAGTAATTCTCTCAGCGTTATCCAGGGTCACAAAGATGACTTCACGCTTTCTAGTTTGCAGTAAGTTACCAATGACCAATTGATGAGAGTAGCGATGTAAAGCGGCTCTAGCCTTATCTAAGAGGATTTCCTTATCGGTTTCGAGCTTGAAGGAAACGATCATCGCACCAGGTGCCCAAGATTCTACGAGACGTTTAAGGAATTTAGGGACAGGGTCAAGATCAATTTCTAACTTACTACCACCACCTTGAGATTGAATCTTATGTTCAGGGATCTTTGATTGAGGTAAGAAGAAATCAGATACAGCGGCAGCTAAGTAAAATACTGACTTTTCGCTAACTGATCGGAGTGATACCGATACAGCATGAAGAGTATGTAAATATTGGTTAACGGTAGTAAAGGGGACCATTAATAAGGAATTGTCTTCCTTTACCTTGGTAAATTGAATAAGTACTTGTTTCATATGAGCTGCATATTCGGGATCGGCAACCACAGTTTGTTCGCCAGTGGTTTCATCGGTAGACAGTTTCATGTAGTCCAAGAAACAATTGGTAGTGTGAGAAAAGTGTCGTGAATATGGTAACAGAGAGAATTGACGATGTAAAAAGATAACAGCATAACCCATTTCAAGGAAACATTCGGCACTAGTGGCGCCACGGGTACCAGCGGAGAAGTTATCAATAAATCTTACTGTATTATTTTCAAGGGGTACGGTAGTACCACCACTAGTTACTAAAGCGATCTTTTTACCAGTGGATTGATGAAACTTGATAAATTCGTCTACTTGTTCAGTGACCTCGGAAATGTATTCCGGGGCAGGATTGGTTGCAAAATAGCTATCCTCATCGATCGTTTCGGCCACAGCAGGTTCGGGAATGGATCGATCAATTGCCGATTGGACCTTGGGATCCGAGGTATGAATGTTAATCAAATTGGTCTTAGCTACGGGAGTCATTGTTAAGAGGGAATAGTATAAATAAAAATTGAAAGGGGTTGGAAGAAAAAGAAGAAAAGTAAAAGCGATGGTGATGGCAATTGAGTATCAGGTCAAATAGATCTTCTTTACCTCTATGGTGCTCTGTAGTAGATACGATATAAGCGAATGGGCTCGCTGGGAGGTTAATGTGATGATCTCCGCGGCAAAGCGCGTCTAATACGTACCGAGGGACCACCAAGTTGATTTGAAACCAACAGCCGAAAATGAGTGATTCAACTGCAAGAAATTCTATTGTGTTTTTTGATGTAAGTGTGGTTGGGAATGGTTGAGTGAGGGTATTGATATATTTGCTAACTTTTCTGAATTTCATAGGTTAGTATGGGAAGTACGTATTAGTGTATGATTAGGGATGTATTGCGATGGGACAAGCACTAATACGATGTTCAATAGCTAAGCCTCTGGGCCGTATAAAGATGGAACTTTACGCTGATAAATTACCCAAGTATGTATGAATAATTAGGGTGTTGTCAAGCAGGTTATGGATACTAACGATAGTAGGACAACCGAAAATTTCAGACAGTTTTGCACGGGCGAGTACCGTATCGATAATGTGCCCCAGGGGTACAAAGGTACTAAATTCCACCGAGTGGTAAGTAGGAATGAGCGTCGTTCGAGAGTAGTGAGAACGACTGAAATGGTTATATTTTGATTGAGTAGAGACAGAAACACTAACGATATTATACAGATCAAGGACTTTATGGTATGTGGAACTGACATCAGACAGGACTGGTTTCAGCTAAGACACATTACTAACTATTCTACAGATTCAAGGCGGTGACTACATCAAGCACAACGGTACGGGTTCGCAGAGTATATACGGGACCACCAAGTTCGAGGATGAGGGGTTCTTCTACAAACGTAAGTGAGAAAGAAAAAAAGAAAAAAAACGTGACGGAAAGGGAGATACGCACAATATACTAACTCATACAGATGAGGAGTTTTCACTGTCTATGGCCAACTCGGGCCCCAACACCAACGGGTGCCAGTTCTTCATCTGTTGCACGGAGCTGCCCCACCTGGACGGCAAACATGTGGTGTTTGGCCGCGTAGTGGATGGGCAAGATATAGTCCGCATCATAGAACATGTTGCCATAGGGCCCAACGACAAGCCCTTCCCTAATGAAGTGACTATCACCAACTGCGGTGAGATGTAATATATACATATATATATCTATAGTTATTACAAACACAAATGTAATTGAGAAGAAGCCGCGCCGCGCTGACGTCAGCGACCGGCCCTTAGCGCACACGTGATAGCCGACAGAGCGAAAAGCGAAAGTTTTGCAGCGAAAGAAATAAAAGCCGCATGGGCCTCGTCGTGACCGGTGCCACCGGCCGGTTGCTGGACGCAGTGGGTTCGCCTTCCGTCACTCCTCACAATGATACCGTTTCACGTTTCACGACTTTCGATTGATCCAGGCCCTTGTTCCGTACCGTCTCGCCCTTTAAGCCTTTAATCGCCGCGTCCCCTCCCGTGTTCTGTTACCCGTTTTCGTTTTCCGTTTCTCGTACCCCGTTTCCCGTTTTTCGTTTCAGTTTTTCGTTTCGTTTTTCGTTTTTCGTTTTTCTCTTTTTGATTATTCTCTTTATTCATTTCACTTTGTGTAAGTTGTCAATGGCCCTTTGCCTTGTTTCTAGTTGTTTTATGGCCCGATTTCTAGCGTCAATGGTTGTCGGCGAAACCAAACCAACAACCGTTGGCGTAATAATGAAATACGCGACTACACGTCTATCACGCGCGAGTTGTCGCATGTGATGTTTACTGCAGATTTTCCACATACCACCCCACCCCAACCCAATTACTTGTTTTCTAACTCTCTTCTTCTTTCATGCTTTGAATTGTTTAGTAAATTTATATTAAATTATATTATCCATCATGTCGACCGAACAATCCCAAACCCCCATTCAAGATCAATCACAACAAGTGCAGCAACAAGTGCAGCAACAACAAGCCCAACAACAACAAGTTCAACAACAACAGCAACAAGTCCAACAACAACAACAACCTATGAATAACGGTGATCAAGCCGCTGTCTCTACTGTTCCCGTTCCTGAAGCGCCTACTCCTGCCGATGCTCTTCAAGGTGGTCGTGAAATCAACCAAAAGGTCGTTCATGTCTCCAACATTGCTCAATCCGTAACTGAAGATGATCTTAAGGAAGTCTTCAAGACTGCCGGTAATGTAGTCTCCGCCAAGGTTTTACCCGATAAGAATAACCCTGGTTTAAACTATGCTTTCGTGGAATTCGAAGGCCCCAACTCAGTTGATGTCGCTTTACACACCCTTCAAGGTCGCGTCTTAGCTAACCTGGAACTTGTTATCAAGAATGCTTACCATAGTTTGCAAGCCATTAAGGATGTCGATACCTTCAACCTTTTCGTTGGTGATTTAGCTTCCGAAGTTAACGATGAAACTTTATCCGCTGCCTTTGTCAATTACCCCTCCTTCATTGAAGCTCACGTTATGTGGGATATGTCTACGGGTAGATCCCGAGGTTACGGTTTCGCTACCTTCAAGGATAAGACTGACGCTGAAAGAGCTGTTAACCTTATGAATGGTGAATGGATTGGTAACAGACCCATCAAGTTAAACTGGGCTAGTCAAAGAAATGATAATAACGGTTACAAGAATAATGGTTACCAAAATAATTACTATAATCAACAAAATAATGGCCGTTACAATAACCAAGGTCGTAATAATTATCATAACAAGTACCAAAACAACAAGTACAATAACCAAAATCAACAACAAAATAACCAAAATCAACAACAAAATAATAATAAGATGAATAATACTATGGCTATCCCTCCCAATGGTTTAACTTACGAATATGTTATTCAACAAACTCCTAATTGGCAAACTACCGTTTACATTGGTAATTTGGCTCCCTTCACTTCATCCAATGATTTGATTCCTATTTTACAAAACTTTGGTTATATTGTTGACTTCAAGCATCAACCTGAACGTGGTTACGCTTTCGTCAAGTACGACTCTCATGAAAGAGCCGCTATGGCTATCATTCAACTTTCTGGTTACCAAATTGGTGGTAGAAGTTTAAAGTGTGGCTGGGGTAAGGAAACTAACGCTAGACCTAATAACTTACCTTACCAAAATTTTACTCGTTAAAATTTTGTAAAACACAAATTGACTACAAAATAACAATAAATTTCAAAAATCTCAAAAAAAACAAAAGCTCAAACAGAAAAAAATATACCAAAAAATATATATATATACACACAAACATATTGCAGCAAAAAAAACATACAAGAAAACTATAGGGCGTTTTATGATATGAAATAATTTTGAAAAGGTTTTTTTTACTCTAATTTTTTTTTAATTTATTACATATCGATTTTATCTTTGTATTTAAATTAAGGAAGAAAAGAAAAAGAGAATTCGGTTTAGGTTTTTATTTATTTTTTCTTTTATTCTTTATTTTATTTTATTTTACTTTGTTTTTGATTTTGAATTTTTCATTCATCAGTAATTATAATTTTATCTTTCAATTATTTTGTTCTTTTATTTCTTAGTTATGGGGGGTGTTGAGCGGTTTCATTTTGCTCGTTTTCAATTTACTAGTTTTCATTTAGTTTTGGTTATTTTCAATTTTTATTTAAATTTGGCTATATTTAGACGATTCGGTTATATTATTTATAGATAATGAGACACTTTATGTATGTATGAGTATTGATGAGGTGTTTTGGCGCGTACGTATGGCTAGCTATTATGCACTAATTCACTCGCTCGCGTAGTGCTCGAGTTCGTTTGAGCAAGTCCGCTACGCTTGTAGTAATATTTCAATAAGTTCTTTAAGTGGGGCTAATTCCTTATCATCGACCAAACTAAACTCCTTAACGAATAAGACGAAATGCTTAAGACTAGTATTTAGATGACTCTGTAAACCCAATTCACTGATTATATCGAAATGATGACAGTACAAATGAGCATAAACGCGAAACAAACGTTTCATTATTTGTGCGACTATAACGGGGAAATTACGCGTGAATGGTGTACCCAATTTATTTGGGAACACCGTTTCATTATCGAGATATCCCTGAACCCACATCATAAGATGCTCAATGTAAGATGGTGCTGACATTTTAGTGGGTTTACGGAACGCTTCAGAGTTTGAATCCTGCCATAGGTATTCGTACTCATCGGTGGCCGTCATACGGGGACAAGTCTCCGGTGAACAGAATTTTGTCACTGACGCATATAACATATTGATTTGATTGTAAAAGTCAACGACGTGAACCGCGTACCATTCATTAGCATCCTCGCCTTGTGGCAGAGTAACTGCCTGAGCAAGTGATCCCGAACCTAATGTAGCCTCCGCGTATTTCTTTAAAACATGAAATTGTGGACTTCCACCGGTAGCTTGCGGCTTGAACGTCGGGGTACGAGTGGTTCTAGAGGTATTAAGATGTCTGAAAAAGGTTAGAAAGGAACAGAAAAGAGAGAGCAAACTTAGAAAGTATACTCACAAACTTTGAAAGAACGACATGACGACGACTGTTGTATAGATAGATCCTTTAACCGCAGCAAAGGCCTATATGTATTTGTCTACTTGCCAGCGAATTGGGAGGTTGCCTCAACCCGTTGTTCCAACAACGTTCAAAAGCACGGCAGTTGTCATCAGCAGGGTATCAGCACGTGACGCGCCGCATATGGGAGTTAGTGATGGCCAAACGGTTACACTTTATAACGGTTTTCCAGCCTCCCTAACTCCCCGAGCAAGTGATTTAAAAGAAAACGGAAAGATCCATATTCGAAAAATGGCTTCTATTCCGGGTCCTAATTTGTCGGCTGCGGTGGCAGCTGGAGTTCTGATTTTGCTAGTATTTATTGGTTTCGCTATTAGCATGATGTATAACGGTGGTAAGGCCACCAAGGCGTACCGTACGCCGCCTAAGAAGTGGATTGAGAAACTTCAAAAACGTGCTAAATTCTCAAAGGCCAAAGTTGCCGCTATTCGTCGTCAACTTATTATTCAGTCAGAGGATCCCTCCATTTACTCTACTTTAGGTGCTCTCAATGGTGAAGATTCTGCTATTACTTTGCACGTTTCTACTAAAGTGGAGAATTTAGTAAATAAGATCCCTAATGCCCGTGAAGCTAAGGCCGATGCTAAATCTAAGGCCAAGGTCCGTCGTATTCTGTTTGGGTTCTTTCACCCTCTAGCTAATGCTGGTGGCGGTGGTGAAAGGGTGTTATGGCAGGCCGTTAAGGATACATTGATCGCCTCTGATGAAAACGTTGCCGTAATTTACACCTGTGACTACACCTCAAAGGAATCTCGTGATGATATGTTGAAAAAGGCTCAAGATAAATTTTCTATTGATTTATTCAACTCTAGTATCAACTCGCGTATTGTGTTTGTATATTTACCTAAACGTCACCTGTTAACTCACTCTAATTACCCAATTTTAACCCTATTAGGCCAAGCGCTCGGCTCAGCTTATGTAGGATACTTGGCAGTCTTCTCACTCGTCCCCGATGTTTGGGTTGATACCATGGGTTACCCGTTCACTTACCCCATCGTTTCCTGGACCACTCATGTTCCCATCGCTGCCTATGTTCATTACCCTATCATTTCTAACGATATGATTGAATCGATCCCGCTTGATAGCACCTTCAATTTAGCCAAGTTTGTTTACTGGAAGATCTTTGCTCTTATTTACACTTGGATTGGCAGTTATGCTACGATTATTATGACTAATAGTACCTGGACTAATGAACACATTCAGAAGCTCTGGTGGGCTTACCATCGTGTACAACAGATTCGTCCTGTTTTCCCTCCTTGTAACACCACTGAATTATCCGAATTAACCTTGAATGGCCGATCAAACGACATTGTTTGCTTAGGCCAATTCAGACCTGAAAAGCGTCATGATCTAATCATTGAAGAATTTTCTAGCTTCGTGAAATCTCACCCAGAAATCTCACCTAGACCCCATCTCTTATTAGCTGGTTCATGTCGTGATGAAGTAGATGAACAGGCCGTACGTGATTTAAGAATTTTAGCTCGTGAACATAATCTTATTGACAATGAAGACATTTCATTCATTATTAACCCCTCATGGGCTGAAGTTAAACAACTTTTATCCAAGGCTTCTATCGGTGTTAACGCCATGTGGAATGAACATTTCGGTATTGTCGTTGTCGAATACATGGCAGCTGGTTTGATCCCTGTTGTACATAATTCCGCTGGTCCCAAACTCGATATCGTTACCCCTTATAATAATGAAGTCACTGGCTTCCATTTCACTTCTGTCAAGGATAAAGACTTCAAGGACGTTAAGGATTCAAAGACTATTAGTTCTAGCCTCTCGGAGGCCCTTAATAAGACCCTTTCCTTATCTGATGCTGAAAAACTTGCACTGAGAGAACGTGCTAGAAAGTCAGTATTGGAAAAATTCTCTGAATCGGAATTTTCTCGCCAATGGACCATTCGTGCTAACGTTTTAAGAAAATTGGAAAAGGGTAGAAGAGCCGATAGAATCTTTTGTAATAACTATGATTAGTATAAGTTTACATTAAGTAAAAATTTATTAAAAGCAATTAGATAAATAAAATGAGCGCCCATACTAAATGAATGGACACTAGAAGAATTGAATAAAAAAAAATTATAAAAAGGGAAATGAATAAAAGAGGCAATCTTACTCAATGGCTTCCTCATTGGCATGGCCATTCTTATAATCAACCAAATTAGTAAGGGGTCGGAGATCGTTGCCGAATTCACCAGTTGGTCTATGACTTCTCTCGCCTGTGGGTACCGATCCATCAACGCTTTGACGACTAATAACTGAGGATCTACGTCTAAGATAAACAGATTCATTATTTTGTAAAATTTCATCCGCGTCCTTAGCTACGACAATTTCAGCCGGCTTTTCCTTATTATTAGCTCTTGATGACAAACTACGTTCAACTCGAACTGGTAAACCAGCATCAACGGGACTAAAATTAGTATCTTCAGGGAGTGTAGAGTTTGTCTTTACTTTATAGTCATAAGAAAACAGACTTGATTCATCAACGGCAACATCAGCATCACCGGGGACTCGATAACTAACATCTGTAGTTATTTTACCTCTATTTTGACTTTGTGGCAATCTGTACTCGTCAGTGATTGACGAATGTACTGGATGGATTGACTCCTCATCGTGTCTGCCGTGATTATAGGGCTCGCCGGTAGATGTAGCGAATGATGTAGGTGATTGTAATTGTTCACTGACTACGGATTGATTGGAACCATCGATACCGACACCACCATTATTAGTGGTACTTAATCTTGATAAAGCAGCAGCGGCAAATGATGTTTGAATACCTCCTCTCATAGGTGAGAGAGAATCATGATTTTGATGACGTTGTGAATCATTATCACGCTCTTGTTCGCGTTCACGTTCTTGTTGATGAAGCGCCTTTGACATTAAAGAATTTTTAGTAGTATTACTAGAATAAATTGATGCATTTGAAATATCATCATAGATATTGGATGTCATCGTACGTGTTTGACGAGAATCTTCTTCGTTTTCCTTTCCTTCTCCGTTTTCCTTTCCTTCTTTGTTTCCTTCTTCATTACCGTCGGCACGATCATTCTTTGATTCAGATTGTCGCGGTGGGGTAACTACACCCTTGCCGTATTTGACAGCTCTATCGGTCGGTGACACTAAACTAGTAGCCGCTTTAAGGTAATTAAACCATTCTTGTAATTTTTCATCACTTTCAGCTCGGAATACCCAATTATGGCCCTTATGACTACCCTCTTGTCTAGCGTTAAGGATAAATTTCTGTGATCCTGATTTGGACTTGGATTTATCTTCAAGTGTTAATTTACAGTCAGCGAGTGATAATGACATCACTGGTATCAAATCCTTACGCCTATCAGACGTCTTAAACTCATGTAAGAATGTAGGAGTCAATACGTACCATGCTCGACTATAACTCTTGAGATACTTGGAGCGACGCTCCATATACCCAGAGTGAATATCATGCACTAAAGGTGAGTATTGGTTAGGATACTTGACATCTTTTAACTTTCTTGCGGTTGATTGTGGGTTAATAAAATCTTTACTTCGACCAATAAATTGATCCCATTCAACGGTAGGGTCAGAGGAAACGTACCCCTGTAGGAGGCGATTAGCGTGATCAGCGACAATATTAGATTCATTACCAATATATTTAGCGTAAATATTAATTGAATTTTGGACTTCTTCAGCGATAACTTTCTCTAATTCGCGACCAGAACTTTGTAAATTAATAAAGGCATCGTGCAAATAATGCTCTTCATTAATTTGACGATGAAGTTGTTTATCGATAATAATCTTTAAAAGGTAAGGGTCATTCTTAGGTGAAAGCGTTGATGAATCACGTTCAATGGTTTGAATAGCGGTATTATAATTTTGAATATCCGTCCAAGATTGTTGTTGTTCTTTAGCGACAGAATTCTTAAAATCGCCGGCAAGGGCATGAATTTCTTTAATTTTGACACCTAAATCCCTTCTTAAATCTTCCAATCGAGGGATAACTACTTGAGTTAATTCCTTGAATAATTTATTAGAGTTAAGGAATTGATTGCGATGATACTGTAATAACCGATTAGGAAGCGCCGATATACTATCATGACGTTGATCTAAGAACATTGAGTTTATCAATTCCAGCGATTCAGGACTATTATCCTCAGTATCATCATTGGCCGCCGTCCCGTGACGTTTATGGTTATTTGAGGAAGCATTTTTAACATCATTACGCATCGATGTTGAAGATGAGGGGTCGACGAAATAGGGGAAATTAACTGATTTACTCAATCTAGAATGTTGACGTACTCGTTCTTCTTCATACTCAGCGAGTTCTTGAAAGTAAATACTGAGCGAACGTACAATACGACGCCATCCACCGAATCTAGCCGATAAGGCTTCAGTCGGGTGTGCCGATAATGGTACTGATGTGTATACGACCGAAGACGGGTCGTCGGAGCTTAAAAGCTTGGTAGGGTTGAGATTGGAACCCATGAAAAGTCAATCACACCTAAGAGAAAAAAAACGAAAAGCGCGGAACGATGAGAAAGACAACGAAAATAAGATATTAGTTAAAGAACGAAGGGTTCAAGACGATAATCGAATGCGCTATATAAAATTGCAATCAAGATTCAATTCGCGATGAGATGGCGATGAAGACGAAGTTCAATTCACGGCGAGTTGTTTGTTATCGGGAGAAGAGCCGCGTCACCATGACAGCAATCCATCGGTTCATGACGTAAGCGTTATCGTGTTTATTTGGGGTAGACTTTTTCTATTTGTTTACTTGTACAATTTTTATTGATATATTTATTTCTTTAATGTAGATGCCTGTAGAACAACTTTAAGACTAGTCACTAACTCATTCGCTTCGCTCATTCGGTTTTCAAATCTTAGGAATTTTCAATGACTTACTGATCATGGCGGAACCACTGAGCAAAAACAAACCTACAATGGGGTGGAATTCAAAGTAGGTACCCTCGAGCCAAAGACCAAGGGGTAAATCCTCATTAATCCAACCGTGTCTAGTCCAGTAAACCATAGTAAAAACGAGCGCCAGGGTAGTAGGGATAGGAGTACCCTCAAAGTATTTGGCCTTACCGGTCTGGTCCTTGGGGATATTAAGTACAGTAACATTGAAACGCGCTAAACGGGTAAGACCGCACATGCAAAACACTACTAAAAGGATTGAATCAAGGGTGGTTTGAAATCCTAAGGCAAAGGCTATTGACGCCGGACCAACACCAAATGATATTAAATCAGCTAAAGAATCCAATTCTTGTCCCATAAGCGAAGATTTATTCTTCCAGCGAGCTACACGACCGTCTAAGAAATCAAAGAAAAACCCTAGCGGGGTCATACCCATAGCCCAATAAATGTAATGAGTATCGCGACCTTGGCTAATGAGGAATCGCATACTAGAGAAAATAGTCATTACACCACAGAATCCATTGAGTAAAGTAATGTAGTCAGCGGCTTGAAGATTGCGGATCATACTGAAATGATATTCGTCAGAGGTGAACTTTATTATGTCCTTCTGGTCGGGGGCCTCCGGGGTAGCCTCGGCAAGAAATGAGGAACGGCGTTTAGTGATGGTGGGCACAGGCGTGGGGACCGACGATGACGATGAAGTAGAGTCAGAGTTAATTGATGCCATAGTGTGTATATATATATTTATATATTCAATCTTTATATATGTATATCTTAGTGAGTTAATCAGAAGCGACGACGGAATGGGAGGATCGATCGTTAGTTTTTGCTCCTGTGCCTAAGCGGCCGGCCGGGTAGTAGTGGTCTGCATATGAATGTGAATGTGATCTGGGCAAGCATGTGAGCGAAGCGAGAACGTGAACTCAATCTTAGTTATTAATAAAAGTAATTGTATATTGTATATTTTATAGTGCATATTGCATATTGTAATTATAGACTCACCCACTCACTCATACTATGCTCAAGTTTGTTATACGTTTTTCGGAAAACATGTAGTAAGCTCTACCGGATCCCATTTACAAACGGCAGAAATCAATAAGGAATATTTTTAATTTGCTTTCGGTTCCTAATATTTGGAAGATATTCGCAAGTATTTCATTTGGTAGATTATCCATATTGGTAGAAAGCTTAAAGATCCTTTTTCAGTAGTGTTTGATAAAGAAGTAATAGAGCAACGCCACTTATTTTTATATATGACCCAAATTCTGGAAGATACGGAATAGGGAACGTATTATTTACTGTCTCAGAGCCGACATCAAGATCAGTATTATCAGGCTTCTACAACGAGATAATTAAAAATAATGAAAAGTTCAAAAAGCTTTGGTAACTCACTCATGCATTTATTAATAATCATTGGCTAGTGATTACTTATAGATCGTCGTAGTTCAGAATAAAACGTATACTCAATAAAATTCCAAAGGAATCTTTCATAACTTTTTTCTTGGTAAGGTTTTTATCTATTTGAGGTTTGAACCGTGGATATATGCTCTCCTCGAGTTATAGATCACGTCTATGGAGAAAACACAGACTATTGAAATTTGTTTTTCTTGTGGTTTCCCAAGCGGTTAATTCTATGCAGTCCTCAGTACTTTTTCAATAATGCACTAACTACCAGCGCATCTAGGTGATCAGCCACTTCTGGACTTCCCGAATTTTCAATTCTTTGTTCACCACGCACCAAAAAACAACATTATAAATTGAAATAAAAAGACTGCAGCACCTTAAGTTCCCACGTGGTCTCCCACCGTAGTACTTTTGAAGGCTCTCGTTGGCTTAACTATGATTGATCGGACGGGAAATCGTGCTTTCCAACAGATATGGCCGCAGACATCGGTTTAGTTCGTTGGTGGTTCTCATGACGATCTTTGACAATTTTCTTTTTCTGTAACGGTAACAAGGCGACGCCTAGTTAAGGTTCTGTAATTTAGTTAATATGAATCCGTAAAGGCCGATAGGGGTTTGTTTAGGAATAGAGTTAAGAGATGTAATAATATATTACCATAGCATAAGAGCTAGACTT